>OZ021679.1:1276901-1851335 GCA_963978505.1 Listrodromus nycthemerus
CTTTAATTTTTCAACACCTGTGGTGCAAATTTCCGCGACAAATTTTTTTTTTTTACGAACTAATTTTTTAAAAAATTTTATCGTGTTTGGGTGTTTTTGAAAAAAAAAATGAATAAATAAATGAGGGAAATTTGGAGAGAAGTGGAAATTATTTGTGCGTTATGGGATTAATGTTTTCTTGTTGGACGCCATGGGCGGAGGCATTTCGTTCGTTTCCGGTTAGCGCCGCCGACAACGATCCCGGCTATCCGGTCTCACCTTTCCATTCCCCCTCGTTCAATCTCAATATAATTTTCTCGCCGAGCAAAAGAGTGAACGATCGTGCTCGATAACATCGAGGCCGTACGCAACCGATCGAGGCGTACACGCGAGTTCTTTCGACACCAACACCTCCCTTCTCACCACGATTTCTCGACAAATGCCATCGGCAAAGAGGTGTGTTATTTTTTCATCCGAAATCCCCCCCCCGTCAAAATGTCTATCATCGTAATAAAAGTTGTCAGAAAAAATGGCACGAACTCTGCCACAATAATTGCAAAATTCTAACTTGACGAATCGAGTTGAAAAAAAAAAAAAAATTGTACCAACTTTATAGATCTTAAAAAAAAAAAAAAAATCTCGAATCCTCGTTACTCTCTCCAATATCAAAGCCTTTGCCCCGAGAGTTCTTGTGGATAAATTTTGATGCAAAAATGATTTTACAGATTGTTGAAAAAAATTCGAGAATTATTTATTCTCCATAGCGACTCCAAATGAGGTGGTGAGTGAAAAAAAAGTAAATAAATAAATGAAAAAAAAAAAAAATTGTGAAAAGACATCGTTTAAATAAAAGTTGTCAGAAAAAATGGCACGATATTTGCCACAATAATTGCAAAATTCTGACTCAACGAATGGAATAAAAAAAAAAAAAAAAAAATTGTACCAACTTTATAGATCTTAAAAAAAAAAAAAAAAAAAAAAAAAAACCCGAATCCTTGTCACTCTCTCCAATATCAGAACCTTCGCTCCGAGAGTTCTTCTGCAGTTGACTCTGATATAAAAATAATTTCATGGATCGTCGAAAAAAAATTCGAGAATTATTTATTCTCCATAGCGACTCCAAATGAGGTGGTGAGTGAAAAAAAAATAAATAAATAAATGAAAAAAAAAAAAAAAAAAAAAAAAAAAAAAACTGTGAAAAGTCTTTCCTACGGTCTTATCTTATTCGACGGGAGGGCACGAGGGCGGACGAAAAATAATTGAGCGAGGCGAGGGAGCGGAGCGTGTACACGTAGCCGCGGCCCGTTGGCCCACGGGCATTCTTACGAATCGAATGATCCATTAATCAAGAGCCAGCTCGTACAACTCGGCCGGAGCTCTGGTCTACGGGGGCCGGCTCGATCGATCGCCGAGACGAGATTGTCCCGGTAATGAGAGTCCTGCTGGTCGTACAGTTTATTGCGCTCGGAGCCGAGCACAGAGAAGCCGTGCCGCCTATCGGGCAAGTCGCTTTTATTGTAACGCGCGCCAGCTCGGTGTCCCGCGGCGTAATGCAGCGACATAAACGACGTAGAATAACGTCGAGGGCCCGAGATCGAAACGTCGAAGCCGACGTTCGACGGTTGTCTTGCGATGCTTATGAGAAGGAAAAAAAAAAAAGAAAAAAAAAATATATATATATATATATATATATATATAGTAATAATAATAATAATTGGAAATATTAATAATCGATCTCGAGATCGATTATGAAAATTTTCGCGAGCCGATTTAGCGAGGTATCGATAGCGTGACGTATATGGGTGATTCTGAGATAGCTGTGATTTTTTTATGTCTAGTACTTGATTTATTGTTTGACGTGTTTTTTTTTATATTGAAAAATGAATATTTATTTATTTTTTATTTATTTATTTATTTATTTATTTATACATGAATATTTGTTCATGGGTCACGAATAATTTGCAAAATTATATCGAAAATGTGAGTACCGTGGTAAACAAAACAAATAATATTTGAATGAATATTTCGTTGATGTTTCGATCCATTATCATGTTCAATTGATCTGGTATTATAAAAATTTGTTAAAAACTCCAATTAATTTCAATATTTAACTGATGTTAAACTTTGTTTTATTCTGAGACTATAATAAAAATTGTTATTTCAATTCTACTGTTAATAAATTTTGAAGATCGTTAAAATCAAGAAACAAAATACCGCGAATGTCTCTGTATAATTATCAAAATCCTATAATTTATCATTTGTTTTATTATTTCAAGAGATTTAGCCAAATATTTTGAATATTTCGTTTTGATGTCAGTACCGTGGCAGTGAAATTTCGAATTTTTGTTCCAGCTTCTTTTCCATTGAAGTTGCAGTAGAAGCTACGTTACAGGCTTAATTTTGAGCACAATAAAATACCAATAGCACCCAGATCACAAGTTTTGAAGCATTTTTTATTTAAAAAAATTTTGGCTTGTAAAAATCACAGTTATATAAGAATCACCCATGTGTATGTTAGGTTGCGTTCGACGAATTCGTGAGACCGATAGTCCATCGAAATTAATCTGTGTCCGAATGTTGATTGACTTTTTTTTTTTTTTTTTTTTTTTTTTTTTTTTTTTTCCAAGGAGCGAGAATATCGCGGAGGAGGAGAGAAGTGTGGCGGAGGTGTAGGCTCGATGCAAAGTAATTAAATGTCGGGGTGAAAGGAAGGAGAGTCGGTATGCGAGAGGGGAAGAAGAACGAAGGGCCGGGTCTGGCTTGGAGAACGCGTTGCCGCGAGAAACATGTCGGATACGAGGGCGTTCCTGAAGCCACTCCCCGGCCTCGAATCCTCTATCGGTATCTCTCACGACGAGAAACGAGACACGGGAATACACATCGAAAACTTAGGTCGGAGCCATCGTTGAACGTACGATCGTAACAACCGTGAAACACAATGATCGGTTTGCGCCAGTCGATTGATAGATTATTTTTACCGCGGGTAAAAATCCACTTTGGAGTTGGTTCGAGGGAGTTAATATCGGGCTGGGATTTGTACGGATCAAAGTTCATCGGGAGTATCGAATCTTCGGAGATTTTTCATTTATTTTTTTAAATCGGTATCGGATGCGAACCGGCGAATAAAAGAGAAATTAAATAGTCGAGTAAAGATTATTTTTAACGCGGGTAAAAATTCACTTTGGAGTTGGTTCGAGGGAGTTAATATCGGGCTGGGATTTGTACGGATCAAAGTTCATCGGGAGTATCGAATCTTCGGAGATTTTTCATTTATTTTTTTTAATCGGTATCGGATGCGAACCGGCGAATAAAAGAGAAATTAAATAGTCGAGTAAAGATTATTTTTAACGCGGGTAAAAATTCACTTTGGAGTTGGTTCGAGGGAGTTAATATCGGGCTGGGATTTGTACGGATCAAAGTTCATCGGGAGTATCGAATCTTCGGAGATTTTTCATTTATTTTTTTAAATCGGTATCGGATGCGAACCGGCGAATAAAAGAGAAATTAAATAGTCGAAATTAAATAATCGAACAAAAATGATTTTTACCGTGGGAAAAAATCCACCGTCGGAGAGTCGGAACTTTCAATTAAAACAATTTTTTTTTATTGCTATCGGCTGGTTGCATAATTGCGAAATATTTTTTAAATGAATAGAAATAAATTTGAAAATAATGTTTTGCAAGACGTGGGAGGCGCACGAGTCGGTGCGCAGCCTCGATTCCCTCCGTCTTATGGTAATCGAGGTCTCGCGCGAGCGCTAAAAGGCGCGGCCAGGTGCGCCTGCCTCGTGATCGTTGTTGTATCTACACGCGCCGGTTAACACGAAATATATTCGTGGAGAAGGTTCTTACAAATTGCCGATTTAATTCGACACGCTCGTAGAGCTGTGAGAAAATTGTGTCAGCGAGAAATTAAAAAAAAAATAAAAAAATAAAAAATTAAAAAAAAAAGCAAAAGTAAGCTCGCTATTAGTTTCGAGATGTCAAAGCGTCTTACCGGTTTCCAAGTCGACCGTGTAGGACAATCCGGCCCATGGGTCCTCCTCTTTCGGCGACTCGCTCTTCTCGACGTTATCCTGAAAATTTACAACCGATCTGTTCAGTGATAAAAATATATTACGAGAATATAAACGCATTTTTCCAAAAACCCCTTTCGTATTAAACATATTTATTGATCAAAAATAGCTTTGTCTCAAAGCACATTAACTCGCTAAAATAAAAAAAAAAAAAACAATAACAATTATATTAGCAAATATTTTTCGATCAAGGATTTCAACAACTCGGCGTGAACTATTATTTTAAAAAAAATGAAATACTTGCGACTGATAAATATTTATATCATTATAATCGATTAATTGATTGTCGATGACGATAAATGTGAACGAATATTCGTTTATTCGACTCAAAAAAATTCAAATTCGATAAATCATTTTTTGAGGCGCATGCGCGGCGTAGAATGCCGGGAGAAGAAATCGAGCGACGAGACGTGAGCCATTGGTTCGTCGGTACTCCAGGCCGCGTATAAAGACGTCACAGTCGAGGCGACCCCTTCGAGTGCGGACTCGAGAATACAAGAAAGGGTCTTAAGGGCGAAGGAATATGGCTCGGTCGGGGGCGCAGCTCGTACGATTTGTATGGCGGCTGCACCGCGCACTCCGATACATCGGCCAGCTCCGTTCTCGCTGCGCCGTAGAGTGAAATGAGTTTAATGAAAACAGCATTGTACTCCGTCCATTAATCATAACCGAAGGCTCTGATAGCGGCTGGCAAACCACGCCAGCGCTCCGCTCTTTCACTCCATCTCGCGTGTTCTCGGACCCAACCCCTTCACCCTCCTCACCCCAATTTTTCTGTATCGCAAGAAGCAGAAGGCAACGCCAGCGGACCAGACCGACTTGATGTATCGTCGTCGAGTGGTTTTACTTGTCGATCCTTCTGGACGCCGTTCCTCCACAATATCGAGCGTTCGAACTAACGTCTGCATCTCGCAGACATCAACGATATCAACGGAAAGATATTAAACAAACAAGTATTTTGTCGAAGACCGAAGAGGAAAAAAAAATGAGATTGAATATTCGGAGGATTTTTTTTTTTTTTTTTATGTGAAGCACGAATGATACCCCGAAAATAGGAAATATTGAGTTACAGATTGAATTTTTTTTTTTTATGGTAGGGAGAAGAAAAAGAGGGAACAAAATGAGATTGAATATTCAGAGGATTTTTTTTTTCATTCAATATGAAGCACAAATGATACTCCAAAAATAAAAAATATTGAGTTACAGATTGAATTTATATTTTTTTTTATGGTACGAAGAAGAAAAAGAGGAAAAAAAATGAGACTGGATATTTAGAGGATTTTTTCTTTTTACTGAATATGAAGCACAAATGATACTCCAAAAATGAAAAATATTGAGTTACAGATTGAATTTATTTTTATTTTATGGTAGGAAGGAGAAAAAGAGGAAAAAAAATGAGATTGGATATTCAGAGGATTTTTTCTTTTACTGAATATGAAGCACAAATGATACTCCGAAAATAAAAAATATTGAGTTACACATTGAATTTTTTTTTTTTTATGGTGCGAAGAAGAAAAAGAGGAAAAAAAAATGAGATTGAATATTCAGAGGATTTTTTCTTTTACTGAATGTGAAGCACAAATGATACTCCAAAAACAAAAAATATTGAGTTACACATTGAATTTTTTTTTTTTTATGGTACGAAGAAGAAAAAGAGGAAACAAAATAAGATTGAATATTCAGAGGATTTTTTCTTTTTACTGAATATGAAGCACAAATGATACTCCAAAAATAAAAAATATTGAGTTACAGATTGAATTTATTTTTATTTTATGGTAGGAAGGAGAAAAAGAAGAAAAAAAATGAGATTGAATATTCAGAGGATTTTCTCTTCTACTGAATATGAAGTACAAATGATACTCCAAAAATAAAAAATATTGAGTTACACATTGATTTTTTTTTTTAATGGTACGAAGAAGAAAAAGAGGAAAAAAAAATGAGATTGAATATTCAGAGGATTTTTTCTTTTACTGAATGTGAAGCACAAATGATACTCCAAAAATAAAAAATATTGAGTTACACATTGAATTTTTTTTTTTTTATGGTACGAAGAAGAAAAAGAGGAAACAAAATAAGATTGAATATTCAGAGGATTTTTTCTTTTTACTGAATATGAAGCACAAATGATACTCCAAAAATAAAAAATATTGAGTTACAGATTGAATTTATTTTTATTTTATGGTAGGAAGGAGAAAAAGAAGAAAAAAAATGAGATTGAATATTCAGAGGATTTTCTCTTCTACTGAATATGAAGTACAAATGATACTCCAAAAATAAAAAATATTGAGTTACACATTGATTTTTTTTTTTTAATGGTACGAAGAAGAAAAAGAGGAAAAAAAAAATGAGATTGAATATTCAGAGGATTTTTTCTTTTACTGAATGTGAAGCACAAATGATACTCCAAAAATAAAAAATATTGAGTTACACATTGAATTTTTTTTTTTTTATGGTACGAAGAAGAAAAAGAGGAAACAAAATAAGATTGAATATTCAGAGGATTTTTTCTTTTTACTGAATATGAAGCACAAATGATACTCCAAAAATAAAAAATATTGAGTTACAGATTGAATTTATTTTTATTTTATGGTAGGAAGGAGAAAAAGAAGAAAAAAAATGAGATTGAATATTCAGAGGATTTTCTCTTCTACTGAATATGAAGTACAAATGATACTCCAAAAATAAAAAATATTGAGTTACACATTGATTTTTTTTTTTTAATGGTACGAAGAAGAAAAAGAGGAAAAAAAAATGAGATTGAATATTCAGAGGATTTTTTCTTTTACTGAATGTGAAGCACAAATGATACTCCAAAAATAAAAAATATTGAGTTACAGATTGAATTTATTTATTTTTTTATGCTCCGAATATCAAGCGTTTGAACTACTCCGTATATTTCGCGGACATGAACGATAATACAATGTAAGTTAAAATATCCGTGTCTCGAGAAATTGGAGAGTGGAGAAAAATAAATGAGGTCGAAATCTCGAAGGCGTGGGGATTTTTTTTTTTTTTCTGAAGAATACCCTGCCAGGATTTTTATCGTCGACGAAGACAATGGGCGTTTTTTTCGTCGAATACTCTGCGCGTTTTGTCTGCGTCGTTCGCATATTTCTCAATTAAGAGTCCGGGCCGGTCAGGACCGTCGATACGGAAGAAATAAAATCTCGATCGCACGGGCGGCGATGTGTATCGACGAGAGTTCGTCATGAGCGATAAATTTGGAACGAAACTCCTGGGCGGCCCGGGTCGCCGGTGTGACTTCTGGGTAAATGAAAAATCAATGCCGCGAGCCGAAGTCTTCGGCGATCTCGGCCATGTCTATCCGTGTATTTTAGTTTCAAAGCCGAGGAACCGACGCCGAGTCACGTTCTATCCGTGAATCATCGAAATAATTCTCCCTGCCGAAGACCTCGTCGATCGTCGCTTCACGAATTTGCTTCACCCACAATGCCTCGTGCGAATCAAATTTTTTTGCGAGCCAGCAATTCGTCGGATTTACTCGTCGCTTTCTCGCGAAATTTAATTCCATTCCCACTCGGCTATATAATTTCAGCCAGAAAAAAAAAAAAAAAAAAAACACAAACCTACGATTATCTCGAATAATTTCGAGGCGAAATTTTTGATATTTTTCGAGCAGGTTGTCTCGTTCGAGCGAGAAGTCTCCGAGTCCGAAGAAGGAATTTCGACTCCGCGTTGTTTCCTCTCTCGCCCGGAGAAAATTAATCGGAAATCGGAGTGAAAAAACAAAAAAAATGTCGAAACTGATAAATCATTTTTCACGTACGTACGTCGAAGGAGAATTTAATTTTTTCCTCGGGACGATATCTCGTCGAAATGAGAAAATCATTTCCGTCTTATTCGGCCGTGACGTCCGGGTGAGAAAGACGATGGAAGTGGAGCACGAGTCTCGCGTCTCTCCGGCGCCATCTTTCGCCCACCCTCGGCTCCAGCCGAGCGGAAAAAAACAATAAAACCGAGGACTCTGGTACGCGGGGAGGAAGACGGATGTATCGAGGCCGGTCCCGAAGGGTCGCGGGCGCCGCGTTTTCAATTTCCAGGACCATTAATACGTTCCCGGGAGCAGCGTGCATCCCCTAAGTCGGCGCTGCTCCAATCTCTTTCGCCCCATGCCGGGTCGCTGTCTCTCTCGCCGGCCAACCGGATCGTTTCGGTCCCTCCTGGTCCATATTTCAGTCTCGTCGGCTGGGTCACGCTCGTCTATGCCGGGCTTCGCCCCCGGAATCTTGCTCCCACCTTCGCAGCCACCCTTGCAGCGAAACTGGTTCGACGCTCGATGGCGCGCCACCTCGATTTTCGGGGATGCCGCGAACATTCATCATCGAGCTGGATGCCCTTTTTTTTTTTTTTTTTTTTTTTTTTTTTTTTTTTTTTTTTTCCTATCTTTCCTGTTCTCCAGTCGGTATTCGATGGGAACGAGTCCGGTCGTCGAGCGGGGTGGAAACTTTTCGTGAATAGCGAACACGCCAATGAACGCCCGGATGTGCCGGGATTAATATCGAGGAGTTCTTCTTCATCTCTTTTTTTTTTCACGCCCTCGCGTCTATGTCGAGGCAATCGATCGAGAGCCGCGTCTCGCAGCGTCTCCTTAATGTTAGCGAGCGTTTCTCTCTCCCCGCCTCGTCAAACTTATTTCCTCTCTCGCTATACACGGTGGGGGCTTTTGTTAATCCATTTGGCTGTCGCGAGGTGAACGAGGGAGATCCGCGATCTAATGGAGCCCGTCGCTGACTCGCGCGGACGATCGTTCGTACGCCCTTAACGGTGGGACGGGGATGAGGTCAAGGAGAAGAGATCTCAATCAAATGTATTCGCGATTATGACCGCGCCTCACTCGGACGGCGCTCGCGCACCGCGGACAAGTTGAGAATAATTACTTTCTCCTGGCGCGTCTTCGCCTCGGCTGAAGCCGCGGCGAAGACTCGGCTGAAACCGAGAAACGAGCGAGATATCGAAAAGCCAAACGATTATCACCAATTTCTCGAGAGAAATTTTCGACGAGTCGGCGAAACGATAATCGGGGAAAAACAACGCTCGATTCAAATCCGTTGCCGCGAAACGCGTCATCGACGGGTGCGAAAAAAAAACAAAAAAATTCATCTGATTTGAGGTGAATTTGTTTTTTTTTTTTTTTCAATTCTTTTATCCGAAAGATTTTTTTTTCGCGCATCCTTGCATCGGAATTCTCGCGAGAGAAGAGTCGACGATCGATTTCGAATGTCTCCGCGATGAAACTTCGCGGAAAGGTTTCTCGACTCGTCGGCCCCGTCGCGTCAATTCTCTCGGGATTTTCTCGGCGAAAACACGCGAAATTGACTCGTAGAAAATTGAGAAATAAATTCAGAATAAAATCACGGAATTTTCGTTTTTTTTTTTTTTTTTTTTTTCTCAATCGTTACTTTCTCGATGATCCAATGGCGATCTTTCCGTCCCGTGATTTTCGTTCCATTGTTCTCGTCTCCCTCTCCATCTTCGTCGACATTGTTGAACTCCGCTGGAATGCTAAGCATATATATATATATATATATATATATATATACATATATATATATATATATATATATATATATATATATCGATGGACCAGGAGGAGACGACGGGGCCGTGGCTTTTGATCGGCGGGACCGCGCACGAAGGTCGCCGCATTATTGGACGCGTGTAGAGAGCGTCCGGGATGGCGGCGGCGTCTTGTCTCATCCACAAAGGACGAAGACGCGGTTCTGGCCGCGCGAGGAGCTACGAAGTCTACGAGATAATGAAGGAGAGAACGGAGATGGAGAGGGAGGAAAGAAGAATGGGACGAGACGGAGGGAACGGAGCGAGGGAGAGGTTAGTCGGTCCGGCGAGGATGCGGGATTATCAACGAGAGTCCCATCCACGACGGTTGAACGAGGACGATGCCAGACGGGCGAGCAACGACGAGGCTGTAGAAGAAGAAGAAGAAAAAAAAAAAAAAATTGAAAAAAAAAACAAAAAATTGAGCATGAGAAAGAGAGAAGCCGATGAAGCCGGCTCGCCGGGAACTTTGATGCAGCGTCATCGTCGGGAGGCCGAGCGATCTCCCGGTGCACTTCACCGGACCCGCGTTTCCATCGCGTCTCGCCTCGACTCGATGCGTCTCTGATGTTGCTGCGATCTCCGCCGGAGTCGGATTCTTCGTCCTGGGGCGGGAGAAGTCTCGGCGATCGGCGAAAGGGGGAAAAATCGTCGATGCGCCGGGTTCGATCGAACGATTTATCAAAGCGGCGGGTCACGTGAGGTGAGAAGGGTGGTCCGTATTCGCCACTGCAGGTCTGCGATGGAAAAATGGGTGAAACGGGTGAGACTCGTCGATCGAAATTACCGATTCGGAGATTCTTACCGGGATTTCGGGTCGTCGGAGTTGCGGCAACGATTTCGGGACTGCTCGCTTGGCCGAAGTGCGAGACGATCGGCAGCGAAAGGACGCGGAGAGATCGAAACGGACGAAGATAGCGCGGATCGCGAGAGGTCGCCGCGGTCCCCGAGAGGTGAGAAGGGTGGTCCGTATTCGCCACAGCAGGTTTGCGATGGAAAATCGGGTGAAACGGGTGAGACTCGTCGATCGAAATTACCGATTCGGAGATTCTTACCGGGATTTCGCGTCGTCGGAGTTGCGGCAACGATTTCGGGACCGCTCGCTTGGCCGAAGTGCGAGACGATCGGCAGCGAAAGGACGCGGAGAGATCGAACCGGACGAAGATAGCGCGGATCGCGAGAGGTCGCCGCGGTCCCCGAGAGGTGAGAAGGGTGGTCCGTATTCGCCACAGCAGGTTTGCGATGGAAAATCGGGTGAAACGGGTGAGACTCGTCGATCGAAATTACCGATTCGGAGATTCTTACCGGGATTTCGGGTCGTCGGAGTTGCGGCAACGATTTCGGGACTGCTCGCTTGGCCGAAGTGCGAGACGATCGGCAGCGAAAGGACGCGGAGAGATCGAAACGGACGAAGATAGCGCGGATCGCGAGAGGTCGCCGCGGTCCCCGAGAGGTGAGAAGGGTGGTCCGTATTCGCCACAGCAGGTTTGCGATGGAAAATCGGGTGAAACGGGTGAGACTCGTCGATCGAAATTACCGATTCGGAGATTCTTACCGGGATTTCGCGTCGTCGGAGTTGCGGCAACGATTTCGGGACCGCTCGCTTGGCCGAAGTGCGAGACGATCGGCAGCGAAAGGACGCGGAGAGATCGAACCGGACGAAGATAGCGCGGATCGCGAGAGGTCGCCGCGGTCCCCGAGAGGTGAGAAGGGTGGTCCGTATTCGCCACAGCAGGTTTGCGATGGAAAATCGGGTGAAACGGGTGAGACTCGTCGATCGAAATTACCGATTCGGAGATTCTTACCGGGATTTCGGGTCGTCGGAGTTGCGGCAACGATTTCGGGACTGCTCGCTTGGCCGAAGTGCGAGACGATCGGCAGCGAAAGGACGCGGAGAGATCGAAACGGACGAAGATAGCGCGGATCGCGAGAGGTCGCCGCGGTCCCCGAGAGGTGAGAAGGGTGGTCCGTATTCGCCACAGCAGGTTTGCGATGGAAAATCGGGTGAAACGGGCGAGACTCGTCGATCGAAATTACCGATTCGGAGATTCTTACCGGGATTTCGGGTCGTCGGAGTTGCGGCAACGATTTCGGGACCGCTCGCTTGGCCGAAGTGCGAGACGATCGGCAGCGAAAGGACGCGGAGAGATCGAACCGGACGAAGATAGCGCGGATCGCGAGAGGTCGCCGCGGTCCCCGAGAGGTGAGAAGGGTGGTCCGTATTCGCCACAGCAGGTTTGCGATGGAAAATCGGGTGAAACGGGCGAGACTCGTCGATCGAAATTACCGATTCGGAGATTCTTACCGGGATTTCGCGTCGTCGGAGTTGCGGCAACGATTTCGGGACCGCTCGCTTGGCCGAAGTGCGAGACGATCGGCAGCGAAAGGACGCGGAGAGATCGAAACGGACGAAGATAGCGCGGATCGCGAGAGGTCGCTGCGGTCCCTTCGCGGAGGAATCGGGAGACGAGAGATCGTATCGGTGGCGCCGAGACGCGTGGGTTCGCTCGGGATCGCGGCTAATCTCTTTGGTCTCTCCCGAACATGGCTTCCAGAGATTCCCTCGGCTTAATGTGCCCTGCCACGAGTAACTATCCGCCCTTTCGATCTCGGCCGAACGGTGTGGAAAGGGCTCGTGCGGCAAATCTCCGATTAGAATTACGCGGAAAAACGGCAGGACGACGGCTCAGAAGCTGTCGAAGCTCCGAAAAATCGTTAATGGCGAACGTCGACGATGTAAAAAAAAAAAAAAAAAAAAAAAAAAACAAACCCTCATTACATAACGCGTCGACATTATCACATCTGTTTGACGCATAGAAAAAAAAATATATAAAGTGTCCCGGAACCTTTTAAATTACAATTGTCATTTCATAATTACCGAAAAAAAAAAAAAAAAAAAAAAAAAAAAAAAAATTCATAACAATAATACTTTCTCCTCTCGTTTAATCGTGACGCGAAACGATCATAAAAATTTTGGTTATCTTGTGAGCGCGTCGCGTGGAACATTATTTACCCGGAAACCACCGAATAGCCTCGAAAGGCTTAATTATTATCGTTATCGGACTTGTGTCATTATTAGCTGTCTTGGCTCGTGAGATCGTTTCGAGAGACAGCGAGCACGTTCACGCCGATGGAATGTACGATCAAGATATAGATACAGATATATAATACACACACACACACACACACACACACACACACACACACACACACACACACACACACACACACATATATATATATATATAAATATATATAGACTAATGCCACCCCGAAGAAGAGGGTCGGAGTCCGACCGGGGAACTTCGTCCTGGACGCATTTGTATCGCGATCGAGCGACACACGCGGCCGCGGCGCAGCGGCACGACGAATGGCCCGGCCACACCGGGAACCACCTATCGACATCGATCCATCGCTCGCCGACACGGATCCATTCCTGCTCGATCGCGAGGTGGATAAATCGAGCGCGGATACCGTCGCGCCGCGGCTCGCTCTCGAAGGGCGTGTTTTCGTTGTGCGCCGCTCATCAACGAGACCGCATCTTCGTCGTTTCTCCACGTGCCGAGAATTCAACCCCGACGAGTCTTCCCGCCCCACGGTCTCGGTGGACCGGGAGCCAAAATCGACCGACAGGTCGATTGAGGGGGAAAAAAAAAAAAAAAAAAAAAAAAATTCAATTAAAAAAATATTTATGTGAAAAAAAAAGAAAATAAAAAAAATTCAATTAAAAAAATATTTATCTGAAAAAAAAAAAGAAAATAAAAAAAATTCAATTAAAAAAATATTTATCTGAAAAAAAAAAAGAAAATAAAAAAAATTCAATTAAAAAAATATTTTTTTTGAAAAAAAAAAAAAAAAAAAAAAAAAAAAAAAAAAAAAAACCGCGCCCGTGTGTCTGGACCATGTGACGTCATGTTTTTTTTTTTTTTGGAGATATCACGCGTAATTTCCAATGTTTACGAAAAATAAGACAGCGCACCGAAGTGCTCGTGTTCGTCGATCGACGTCGAGTCAGCTTCCGTCGGGTTATCCGGTGGATCAGCGGCGCCCGAGTTTCGCTCGTCATTCGCTGAGGATCCGGCCGGTGTTAGCGATTAAAGAGACGAATTTCTTTGCGAAGCTTACCTCGCTCTTCGTTGCGTTTATCGCCTTCAGGGCCTTCAGTTTCTCGAGATCGTCGGCGGATTCATTTTCGGACGTGGAGGCGACGCTCGGTTTCGTCGCGGCTGGCTCGACCAGCGTGAATCCGAGATCCACGTCCTGCTTCCACAGAACCTCGATGAGATCCATGTCCTGGAAACACAAATGCAGAATTTACTTTTGGCTTGGAAAAAAAATTGTAAAAAAATTTTAAAAAATTGTAAAAAAAAAAAAAAAACGATTGCAATAACGTCGATTCGAGAATAATCGAATCGGTCGGTTTTCATCGACGAGCCGCACAAAAGTCCATGATTAACGACGGACGGACATGTCCATGGATCTCGATACCGTCGCTTGTATCCACGCCTGTGCACCGGAGGATTTCGAACCGTCGATACGTACACAGCGACGATAATCCCCGGAGAGCAGTCGATCGAAGAAAGGATCGACGGAACGGAGCGGAGAAAGGAACGGATAGCGTGACGTCGCACAAAAACTGTACGCGCAGCTGGCAATCGTTGTACTTTTGCCCGTACGAACTCCCCCGCCCCCGCCATTAATTGACTCAATTCGTCGACTTCACGTGCACTCCGGCTTGTTAACCAATCTACGAATTTTCATCGCCAATTTAGAAAAAGATGGAGGAGAAAAAAAAATGAAAAAAAAAAAAAATGAAAAAAACAAGTACCCGAAAGCGTTTCGAAATAACGGTGGATTGAATTGCCGTGACGAAGGATATTTCGTGGCGACTCTGAGTCATTTATCCCGTGGAGTCAACGATCCCGTCGTTTGTCCGGTGAGAAATTTCCCGAAATCGGAATTTACGTATTTTCGGTTAAAAAAAAAAAAAATAGATTTTTTAATCAGACGTATTTCCCGGTGTGACGTCACTACGGGTCGAAAAATGAGGGTTTTTTTTTTTTTTTTTCGGATGAGCAGTCACGTATTTCCCAGTGTGACGTTACTTCCGGTCGGAAAATGTGATTCTTAAAATGTATTTAATTTTTTTTTTTTTTTTTGGAGGAAAAATGTACTTTTCGAACCGTAAGTGACGTGTTTCCGGTTATAAAAAAGATTTTTTAATCGGACGTATTTCCCAGTGTGACGTCACTTCCGGTCGGAAAATGTGATTCTCAAAATGTATAAAATTTTTTTATTTTTTTTTAAAATTTTTTTGGGGCAAAAATGTACTTTTCGAGCCGTAAGTGACGTGTTTCCGGTAAAAAAAAAAAGATTTTTTAATCGGACGTATTTCCCAGTGTGACGTCACTTCCGGTCGGAAAATGTGATTCTTAAAATGTATTTGATTTTTTTTTCTTTTTTTTTTTCTTTTTTTTTTTGGAGGAAAAAATGTACTTTTCGAACGGTAAGTGACGTGTTTCCGGTTGCGAATTTTTATAGTCCGTTGATGTGGTTGGAGTTACGAATTCGTGACGGTGAATAATAAAATTGCGACGGCGCGCGGAGAGCGAATATTTCATACAATAGCAGCCGGCTTAGTTCCTGATTTCTCTTCTCGCACCGAGAAGTTGCTCGGTCGACAGAATAAACAATTAGAGAAGAATATCTCTTTTTTTTTTCTTTTTTCTTTTTTTCCTCTCTCGCGTTGGCGCCGCGGCCGCCGTCGGCGTTGCATTATAACGCGGCGGAGTTGCCGTCACGGACGCGTCTTCCGAGATTATGGGAGCGTCACGAATTTTCTCGCTGGCTGTGCATTGTAACGAATCAAACGAGGGACACGATTTCACTCGGAGAAATTTTGCCGTCCGATCGACCGGGGACAAAAGACTCGTCGGCGAATTCAATAAAGTCAATCTTTCGCCCGATGACGATTCCGTCGGAAGTTCACCGCGTAAGAGCGCGAACGATTTCCCGCCACGCATCCGCGCCGTGTTGCGCGATTGAGAAAAAAAAAAAAAAAAAAAAAAAGAATTGTTATCATTCATTTTTATAGTTTTATATTTTTTAGCTTTATATTTTTTATATATTTTTTTAGTTATCTTCATTGAATTCGGTGTCAAGGAATTTTTTTTCCTTTCCGATGTGCCAAAGACGTCGAAACGCGATGATTTTTTTTGTTTTAACAAACTCGCGGATCCGCGGCGCGTTTGAACGAATGAAAAAAATAATGAAAAAAAAAAAAAAAAACAATGTTTATCACAAGAAAAGTCGTCGGTATTGTGAGCGAGCGTTCGAACGACGATGGCGAAGAGGAGAGAATAATCGCGTGGGAGCAGGAACGATTCGTCGATGCAGCCATATTGGAGAAGCAGCGGGACGTCCGCCGCGCCCACAACACCCGCGGGGGTTCCCCGCTCGGTCGGCCCACGTCGCGTTTCTCCTTCACAATCGCGATGGCTCAGCCGGTATTAAAAAAAAAAAAAAAAAAAAAAAATTAAAAAAAAATCGTTATCTTGTTCTTTCGTAACTAAACTCTGGTGCCGGTATTTTTTTTTTTTTTTTTTTTCGTTTATTTCTAGAAGATTATTCGATCGTCGAGCCTCGATATCCGAGGGGATTCCCGGCGGAGGACTTTGGGAAACATGCTGCGGCCCTTTTCGCGTTTCTCCTTCACAGTCGCGATGGCTCAGCCGGTATTAAAAAAAAAAAAATTAAAAAAAAAATCGTTATCTTGTTCTTTCGTAACTAAACTCTGGTGCCGGTATTTTTTTTTTTTTTTTTTTTTTCGTTTATTTCTAGAAGATTATTCGATCGTCGAGCCTCGATATCCGAGGGGATTCCCGGCGGAGGACTTTGGGAAACCTGCTGCGGCCCTTTAACCCGATCTCTACAAATTGCCGACGGTAATCTCGTTACGGGCCAGCACCGTGGCGGCTTTTCTCATCCCCGTCTCTCCCCCCCGTCTCTTCCACGGAGAAGCGATGTCCCGCGGGAAACGCTACGACCGGTGCGAGCCGATGCAACGCAACTCGCAAGTGTCGAGCTCGCTGCGGCTGATTCAAGAGTCAGGCATGGGCGAAAAGTACCTGACTCGCCGCCACCGAGACGAGCCAATAAACGCCTCTCGTCAGACTAATGGACGCGGTACCGTTAGGTTCGCCTCACCATTATCTGTGATTTTCACGCTCGCCAACCCTTTTCCCTCGATACCGGACCAATACGCGTCGGAAGTTACGCCGTGGATGGGATAATTGTTCGGCGAGAGGACACGCGGTGAATCCGAAAATCCGACGCATTTTTAACCCCGTCCGAGAGCCGAGATTTTTTTCACGGATCAGCAACAACGATCTTCATCGAACCGGAAACTCACCGGTACGAAAAATTAAACGTGCCGTTTAAAAAAAAAAAATTTTTAGCCTCGAACAAGTGAAATATGCCGAAAAAAAAAAAAAAAAAAAAAAAAAAATCACTTTTTCGAGCGACAAATTTTTTCGATGGTTCGGAGTAAAATGTCGACGATCAATTTTGTTCGAGCTACAGATATTTCCATATTTGAACTATGTAAAACGTTTTTGTTATTTTTTTTTTTCGTTTCTCGAATAAAAACAAAAATATATATTAAAAAAAATAAAAAAATAAAAATAGGAAATTCCGTTCGCGGCAGAGAAGTTGCGAGAGGTAGTTTGGGATTTGTTCGCGCTCGTGAACGAGGCCCCGAGAGGACACGAAAGGTGTAAGGAGCCGAAGGGAC
The DNA here is from genome assembly GCA_963978505.1 of Listrodromus nycthemerus. Taxonomy (NCBI): domain Eukaryota; kingdom Metazoa; phylum Arthropoda; class Insecta; order Hymenoptera; family Ichneumonidae; genus Listrodromus; species Listrodromus nycthemerus. The sequence goes on from OZ021679.1 coordinate 1,294,325, forward strand.
ATCCCGCAGATCGTGGCTTCAACGCCATAAATTACTTAGCATTCGCGTACGGTTTCTCGTGAGAGTCGGAGCGGAAAGTACGAAGAGGGTTTTGCGGTGAACCGCAACCGAGTCGTACCAGCGTGCGGACCGCTAATGGGCCAACCATGGGTCACGCCCATCCTCGGACCTCGATGGAAGGTAAAAAGGACCTTTTTCCTCCTCGAGCTTTCCTTTCTCGAGCTAGTCGGCTCCCCGGAATCGTCTTATCCGAGCCCCGAAAATTCCATCCCGACACGAGACTAAAGTCACATTCGCGTCGAATTTCCTATTTAAAAAATGTCTCGATCGAAGATGCTGCCAAAAAAATATAACAAAAAAACGAGACGGCGAGCCACGAAAATTCGAATCCGAACTCTTTTTTTTGTTCCTTCTTTATTTTCCGCTATTTCGAATCATCGAAATTCGTCGATTAAAAGTCGTCGATATTTGATATTTAATTACGTAATTTAATATTTAATTACGTAATTTAATATTTAATTGCGTAATTTAATATTTAATTGCGCAATTTAAAATTTAATTGCGTAATTTAATATTTAATTACGTAATTTAATATTTAATTACGTAATTTAATATTTATTCGCGCGTCGATATATATTTATTTTCAAACCGTTGACAACGCCCCTCGACATCGACGCGACGCGGCGATCTTCGAAATTTCTTTTCAATTATTTTCTTTTATTTTATTTTATTTTATTTTTTTAAAATTTTTCTTCGACGAGGAAAAAAAAAACAAATTCTTCACCAATGGCGAGAGAGACGGTTTCCCCCGGTGAGTCCACGTTCAACCCTCGCGCCGGGGCCGCGCCGCGGCTCGGTCCGTCGGGCACAAAGCATTAATTTCCTCGTTTTAATTAGTGCGAGAGCTCGGCATCCGCGCAGCAATGGCGGCGAGAGTTCGGTCGTTGAAGCGCGGACGAACCGCGAGCGGGGACGAAGTCGAGGAAGAAGGCGGCGGCGAAGAGCCGAGCGGGGAATTTGATTAATGATTGTGAGGGATCGGGTGAGAGAGGGGGACGGGGGGGGGGAGGAGAGGAAGCATATCCTAGGGGACGGTCTCCTCGCTTTCTCGGTGTTTCGTCGCGCCGCACGAGAATACGAACGTCGACGAGAAAACCCATCTTCGAAACTACGAGATATTTATCCAACGGGACGGAGATCGGCCGAAACGAATCGCCGAGTAAAGCCAGCGAGGAGGACGAAAATTTCGATAATTTTGTTTGAGGTAAAAAAAAAAAAAGTCGAGTCGCGAGATTTTGAGGTCGGGTGAGGGGGTGAAGATTTTTTTTTTTGTTTTTCTGGATATTTTCGATAAAAGCAAGCCGAGTGTCGGACGAAAGCTTTGAAATGACAATTCGATCGATGGATTTGTCGTACGCGCGAAAATTAAATGTGATTCGTCGGGATAGTTCGATTATTTTATTTTTTCGAAAATGAAGTATTTTGCGGCGATTATCGAAGTGAGTTTCTGGCAGAACTTATTGATATTAATACGAAAAATTAATGTCACGAAACTTTCATCGCTTCTCACCAGAATCACCGTTTTCTCGTCGCACTCCTCTCTCGTTGTACTTCCTGACTCAACGATAAATATATATTTTATCAAAGATTTTATAAAAATAGAAAAAATACAAAAATTAAAAAAAAAAAAAAGGTCGCTGCACCGATCCATCCTCGAGTGTCTTTCGCCGACCTGTTCGTTGCGAAGCGAACCGCTGAGCGATTCTCCATGGCGGAGGTTTGTCAGCCTCGAGGGGTGGATCGCCGAAGCGCGGCGATTTCCGGTTCGGAAAGCGACAATCTTCTTCACCGTTCGCGGAGAGACCCGTGAAAAAAATCGTCCTCGCCTAGGACATCGATCGCGCGGCCCTCCAAAAAGCCTCATCCGCGCCCTCGAACCATCTCGCCCATCCGATTCCAACAGCGCGATCCGGGCCATCGAAAAGCCACCGGCTTCTTCGTCCTATCGGCCGAGAATTTATTTTCTCATCGTCCGAAACGATCGTCTCGGGTTCGCTGAAACGGTCTTGGCCATTCGCGTCACGAAGCGGGTCGCGCGGCGGTTCGCGGGGACAAAATTCCAGCGGCCATTGGTTCGCATCGTTCGATATACGGAGCACGGAGCGTGTCTCGGCCGGCGTTCGCCCAGCGTCGGCCCGACCGGCACTCGCGCATTCTACGAGCGACTCCGGCCAATCGGCGTGCCGGCGCGTTTCGCCTTTCTCCGCGTTTCCGTCGCGGCTCCCGATAGTGGCTGACCGGGAAGAGTTCGCCGGCTCGGGGGCGACGCGATTAACGTCGCGATGGAGGACGCGGTAAGCGAGGGGAGGAACGCGACCCGATCATTTATCAGGCTCCCGGCGAACGTCGCGATTCGCCTCTGCGTCGCGCGGACGCGCCGCGTTCTCTCCCGCGGTCCTCGGCCTCTTATCTTTATCCCCGATGAATCCCACGGTCGTCGAAAGACGCGTGTCTTATCTCGGCGGCGAGGTCGCCGCTCCTTGTCGCCGCGGCCAATCGAACGATCGGGCTAATCTCCCGGACCGTTATTGCTGAGCCGACGCTGGTACGACACCGGCCCGGACGATCTCGTCACGGACGCGAAAGCTCCGGACGCGAGTCGGAGACGGCGACGAGATCGATCGCGACTTTTCGAACGATCACCGGGGTCAGTTGCGACGGACGTGGAACAATTTTTTTTTTTTTTTTTTTTTTTTTTTCTTTTTTTTTTTCGAAATTTAAATTTTCGAAATTTTTTTTTTTTTTTTTTTCGAAAAAAATTTACAATTCCCACGGACGACTCGCGACTTCGCGAAATTTCTTCGGACGGGCTCGCGCGAATTTTCGTGTTTCGCGACCGGTAATTTTTGTCAAGGGGGTTTCGCACGATATTGAATAAACGAAATTCAGATAGGATTACGCGAACGCTGATTTCACGGAGAAATGTTAATTTCGTAACGTTTTTTTTCGTTAATTGAGTAGCGTTCACGTTGAAATTTTGTCCAATTTGTTCGGCTAATAACACCGATCCGAGGTCTTCGAATATTAAAAAAAAAAAAAAAAAAAAAAAAAAAAAATCACACTCGTCTATAAAATTAATATCGAGTGTCGCGTTAATTGTACGCGGAATCAATGCGAATAATATACGATAATTTTTATTTTCCGCGGTTATTTCGTCGTGTTTCAATTGGCCCCGGTCTCCCCCCATCGACGAACGATGATCGACCATAAATCTCGAAATGATTTTTTTTACCCCACGACCCGGCGATTTGCTTCGTTTTTTTTTTTTCTTTTACTCGTCCGTTCATTCATTAGCGTCCACGTTGAAATTTTGTCTAATTTATTCGGTTAATAATACCGATCCGAGCTCTTCGAATATTAAAAAAAAAAAAAAAAAAATAATCACACTCGTCTATAAAATTAATATCGAGTGTCGCGTTAATTGTACGCGGAATCAACGCGAATAATATACGATAATTTTAATTTTCCGCGGTTATTTCGTCGTGTTTCAATTGGCCCCGGTCTCCCCCATCGGCGAACGATCATCGACCATAAATCTCCAAATGATTTTTTTTACCCCTCGGCGATTTGGTTCGCTGCTTCGTTTACTCGTCCGTTCATTATCGTCCGAGTGTTCGAACCGAAAGTAAAATAATAAAAAAAAAAAAAAAAAAAAAAAATTAAAAAAAAAAAACGAGACTTTTGTCGTTACGTAACGGTGGGACGAAAAAAAATCGCGCGTCGGAAGTTGACAATTGACGCGCGCGTGTCCTTAATTCACCGGTAGCGTATTAGGACGATCTACCGGTTCGTCGGGAAGAGCTCGCGTCTTCGTGGGAATGTTCCCGAGGGTGACAACGAGCGGCGAGAGGAGACAACTCGCCGGTCGCGACTTCGGGCTCAGGAAAATGCAATTCACTCGGTAATCACGAGGGAACGGGCATCGATCACGCCGCGACGTTTCTCGGTGTCAAAATATTTCCTGCGTTTCTCTCTCACGGTCGATCGCGCGGCGAGCTCCGCGGCATTTTTCGTCCGACGGGAATTAGAATCCGTGCGATTATCTTCCGGCGTTCGTGCACGGAGAACCGTCGGTTCGTCGATCACAATGAACTCCCCCGGTAATCCCCGGACTGAATTTTCTGTGACCGGCGATCAATGCCGCGTGGAAAAATCGAATCAACGTCCCGAGAGACTCGGCTCTGTCTCGTTTGCTCGGTGGACGAGGGATTTTTTTTTTTTTTTTTTTTTTTTCTTTTTTTTTACGGTTCGAAGCTTCTCGTCTGCGAGAGACGGCAAATTTTTTTTTTTTTTTTTTTACCAGACGACATTTTTGAAAATTCGTACGATTTTTGTTTTTTTTTTTTTTCGTTCAATTATTATGTTTCATTCGAATTCCGGCGAATTGAAATGAAACGTTCAATATAAAAACATGTTTCCGCCTCTCGTCTGCAAGAACAAAAAAAAATAAATATTTTTTTCAACAAAAAAATAAATATTTTTTTCAAAAAAAAATAAATATTTTTTTCAAAAAAAAATAATTTTTTTTTTCTTTCCCTCGTGAGAATAAAAAAAATCCGCGCTCTCTCTCTTTTTTTTTTTTAATTTTACGGTTCGAAGCTTCTCGTCTGCGAGAGACTGCAAATTTTTTTTTTTTTACCAGACGACATTTTTGAAAATTCGTCCAATTTTTTTTTTTTCGTTTAATTATTATGTTTCATTTGAATTCCGGCGGTCTTTTCATTCCGACGGAAATTTTTTATTCAGTGGAGTTGCGAGCGGTGGAAATTCAAGTGTCCCAAAATTTATCAGTTCGAATTGAAAGGAAACGTTGAAAAAAACAAAAAAAATGTTTCCGCCTCTCGTCTACAAAAAAAAAAAAAAAAAATTTTCTTTCCTTCGTGAAAATAAAAAAAATCCGCGCTCTTTTTTTTTTTTTTTTTTTTTTTTTTTTTTTTTTTTTCAAGTAAAAAATCCACCGTTACTCTGTGTGCGAATCACGGGAAATAAAAACCAAAAAAGAACTTCGAAAAAAAAAAAAATATATATATACATAGAAAAGTTAATAATCGTTGAGCCGCGAGCGTTTCTTTCCTTTCCGTTCGCGGACCGAGGCGATAGTTCGATCGCGGGTAGTTCATTGTCGGAGCCCCATCGGTTCGTCGCGAGCCTCCGAGATCGGAGATAATTATTAATCGATAATCATGCGAGATAGGGGCGCTAATGAGACGCGATCGAGCTATCGAGAAGGGGACCCGCTCGCGGTGTTGTCTTCTCGCCGGGATTCCCGGTTCATTAGCTCGCTCTTGTGTTCGCTGAATTTTTAACCGCGCGGGGAAAAAAAAAAAAAAAAAAAAAAAAAAACCGAATTAATACCGGCGTCACTCGCACGCATTCGCCGTCAGGAAATCATGATTTTTTTTTTTTTTTTTTTTTTTTTTCCGCCGACCGACGCGACGTCGATGCGATGGAATGAATTTCTCCGCGTTCCCGAGACTTTCGCCGAAGCTCGATCATTATTCTCGTCTTTCTCCTCTGTCGCGTTTAACCGTAACGTCGACGCCGTCCACGCTTCCACCAACGTCGCATCATTAGTCACTACCTTTGCGTCTTTCCACCCCCCCGGTGCCCCTCGAGCGGGCACTTCTTACGAAAGAATCTAGCGAAACTATTTTGGAATTTTGAGGGCTGCACGCGGCGCGAGCTCGAGGGTGGCCGAGCTACCCGCTAGGTGTTTATGGTAATCGTACGATGTTTGAACTTTGTGAGAATCGACGGTGGTCGTTTTGTCGACCCGGCTCGTCCGTCCGGCTTCGTTACGTTTCCTCGCTTTTTACCGAAACGAAAGGATTTTTAAAAAATTATTATTATTTTTTTTTAATTGTTTTTTTTTTTGTTTCGCGAATATTTTTCGGATAATTTTTGTGGCTCGACGGTTGACGCGCTGTTCGTTTTTATGGTAAAAGTGGAATGGTTGAAACGAGGATTGATTTTTCCCGGCTCGTCTATCCGACTTCGTTACGTTTCCTCGCTTTTTACCGAGACGAAAGGATTTTTTTTTTATTATTATTTTTTTTATTTGATTTTTTTTTTTTTTTTTTTTTAATTGTTTCGCGAATATTTTTCGGATAATTTTTGTGGCTCGACGGTTGACGCGCTGTTCGTTTTTATGGTAAAAGTGCAATAGTTGAAATTAATAAGGCAAATACGAAGAAGAGACACATGAACATAACTCTCGTTATATTCACTCGGTTATGTTCAATCGTTTTACGTTGCTATGCAGATTGTTATTTTAATAAGTGAGAGTAGTCGTTGACGGTTTGTGAAAGAGAGTGGACGTGATCGGTCGTGACTCTTCTAATAAATATTTCTTTCTATAAATGGTCGTTTGATTATACCGAATTCATACAAAATACATCCTGAATCGAGGCTACGTCGTAACGAGAAGTGCGACATTAAGATGGATTTTTCTATTTTTCGAAATTGTTTTGTCGAAGATTTTTTTTTTTTTTTTTTTTTTCCTAAGATTTTGCAGTCCGACACAGCGTGAGTCGAGATCGTGGACCACCCTGCAGCGAAATCCGTTAACCCGCGCGATATCTCACCAGTAATCTGGTCGGGACTTCACGATAATTTGTCAAACTCGAACTTTCGTACGGAGATGCGAGTTTGTCGATCGAACGCGGATCCACGACATCGTGAGTTGTCTCGAAGGCGATATTAATGCTTCGTCCACAAATCGGATCACTCGCCGATTTTTCCGATCGAACGAACAACCGGAATATGGATTCATCGTTCATTTTTAATTTTTCGAAAAAAAAAAAAAAAAAAAATTATTGATAAGGATTTTTTTAATTAAAAAAAAAAAAAAATTTATTTATTTTTTTTCAATATCGCACGGTTGTTTCCGGATTAGGGAGACACAGCGCCACCTGTACGGAGTGGACGGAAACTCGCGAGTAGAAGAGTCCTCGCTCTTCGTCGATAACCAACTACCGTCCGGAACGCTGGCCGAATTTTCCGATCGAACGAACAACCGAAATATGGATTCATCGTTCATTTTTCATTTTTCAAAAGAAAAAAAAAAACAAAAAAATTGGGAAAATTTTTTTTTTTAATTTTAAAAAATTGTTTTTTTTTTTAATTAATTTTTTTTTTTTTTTTTTCAACATCGCACAGTTGTTTCCTGATTAGGGAGACGCAGCGCCACCTGTACGGAGTGGACGGAAACTCGCGAGTAGAAGAGTCCTCGCTCTTCGTCGATAACCAACTACCGTCCGGAACGCTGGCCGAATTTTCCGATCGAACGAACAACCGAAATATGGATTCATCGTTCATTTTTCATTTTCCAAAAAAAAAAAAAAAAAAATTGGGAAAACATTTTTTTTATTGATAAGGTTTTTTTCTAATTAAAAAAAAAAAAAAAATTTAATTTTTTTTTTAATTTATTTTTTTCAATATCGCACAGTTGTTTCCTGATTAGGGAGACGCAGCGCCACCTGTCCGGAGTGGACGGAAACTCGCGAGTAGAAGAGTCCTCGCTCTTCGTCGATAACCAACTACCGTCCGGAACGCTGGCCGGTATTTACGCTCCACCTTTTCGGCAGACGGTCGGGAAGCCGACTCTCGAGAATTCCGAATCACCGACCCGGGAATTTTTTTACACGGCGCTATTCGGTAATTCAAATGACGCAAGACAATTGACTCTTATTAAAAAATGTTGCTGTAAAAAAAAAAAAAAAAAAAAAAAAATTCCCACAATATATTCAAGACCGCAATTTATCGTGCGTCGATTTCATTCATAAATATAAATAATTTCGAGGACTTTTGGCGCATAGAAAATTTGAGATGGGATCGAGCTCGACGCGTTATCTCGTCTCGAGGAGATTCCGCTGTGCGACGCGACGGTTCGAGCAATCGCGCGAACGGCGTTGATTATCGCTCGTCGTAAATAATCTGTGTCGAACGGGAACGACGAACCGTCCGGAAGCAAGCTTCGGCAAATATCGAAGCGTCGAAAAATCTGAGATTAAGACATTTAAAAATGATTTCAGTCGCGATAATTGACGAAGCCGTGGCTGATAAAAAAAAAATCACGTGGAAATTCGGTCCGTCGGCGAAACGATAAATCCACGAATTCACGACCGCTCCATGCGCGTCGCTGTGACCGATCGAGCGAGTCTTCAACGCGAATTTTTTCGTTGTATCGTAATTTGAAAAAAAAAAAAAAAAAAAAAAAAAAAAAAAAAAAAAAAACGAATTTTCGCAGCGCCAAAATAAATGGTCGAAAAAATGGAGAATATTCGATGGTGACGGAGCGAAAAATTTTCCGACATCGAACAATCGATTTCTCGTGGCTGACTGGTGGTTCGAGTGCACGAGAAGGAAACTGCACCGGCCTTGACCGTCGCTCGACAGCGACGTTGCTGAACGAGACTTCGCGTCGTTTTGCGAAAAAAAAAAATTATTGGAAAAACAAGTTTTTTTTTTTTACACGCCGTGTTTTATTTACCCTCGAAAAGTTTGACAAACGCGACCGATTCTCTTCGAATCATCTTGGGACAGAGATTTTTTTTTTCTACCGCCGTTTGCAACGAAAAATCGCGTCTCGAGATCTCAATTTTTTGTTTTTTTTTTCGTTTTTTTTTGTACGATAAAAAAAAAAAAAAAATTTGTGAGAAAAAAAAAAATCGAGAACTCGCGTGCGAGCTCAAAAATCGGGAAAATTCAGCGGATCGTCGGGGAGATGATAATAGGAAAAAGAAAATAATGTGTCAATTGCGATAACAGGCGACGGGTTTTCTCGTGCGAAAACGAGCGCCGAGAATTCTGCGACGCGGAATTCTCGATCCGCACATTTTTCCCCACCGTTCGAATATTATTGCGACGGTCGACATGAACGCGCCACGAGCATCCGAGCGATAACGATTCCGGAGTTTCAATTGTGACAAATTGCGTTTGACGCGACGATGCGACTATCGCGAAGACAGAAACAATTTGTTCGCCGTCGCCTCGGACACGTGTCTCGGAAAAGGCTTCATTTTTTTTTAACAAAAACAAATCAACACGACGAGTGTTGGAATTTTTTTTAGTGAATTTCCGTGACGCATTCAATTCAATTTAATTATTATTACCGGTTACAATTTTCGTTCGACGATCGCACGCGATTCTCATCTTCCTCGAAGTAAATTTCAACCGAGACGAAATTTGGTCGATCGGTAAAATAATTTTTCAAATTTTTTTAATAATAAAATTTCCACCATCGGACAATTATTTTTCTCGCAAAAAAAATAAAATAAAATAAAATAAAATAAAATAAAATAAAATAAAATAAAATAAAATAAAATAAAATAAAATAAAATAAAATAAAATAAAATAAAATAAAATAAAATAAAATAAAATAAAATAAAATAAATATATTCGACGAAACAAGGTGTTTTCCACCGAAGTGTCTCTGCGAACGAACCCCGCGAAAAGTGTGTAATCGCCGATAATTTCTTCTTTTTCTTTTTAGACCGCGAAAACTCACCAGTGAATCGGCGCAGCGATTGCTCGTCGTCGCGTGACGTTATCGTTTGACGATTCGTCACCGTCGCGATGCGTGCGTTGCGACGTTTGTCGCAGAAAATCCCGCGCGTACGATCGAAGCCTCGCGCAAATTTCCCACCGGACACGAACGGCGGAACGCGCGACACTCGCGGCACACTCGCGAATCGAAAAAATCAGCGAGCGAATCTCGCACCAGTCTCGTTCGTTCGAAATGTTTGTTTCGATTTATTTTTTGTAAAAAAAAAAAAAAACCAAAAAAAAAAAAAACCAAAAAAACCAAAAAAAAATACGTTGATCGGCGCGACGGAAAAACGATCGTCTCAGTGGAATGAGCAACTGCGATACGAGCGGCGCCTCGGTGGACTGAGAGAGTGCGACGAGATAACGACGTGTTTATGGCATAAGCAAGCCCCGCTCGCACTACCATCTCGTAGAAATTAGCTTCGCGGCTGGAACCTCTGGGTCGTGTCGCTCGACGATGGAACTCGCCGGTCGTCGACGACGATCGCAGTCGATCCCGACTCGCGACGAAAGTGCGTTCGCGTCGGTCCGGCGCGTGTCGTTCCGTTCGACGACGAAAATTCATTCGCATTTTCTCATTCCCATTAACGTTTTCCGATTACCACGTCGTTGCGCAATCGGTAAGCCCACCCCGTCGACCCGCCGCGACTTTCATTTTCACGACGATTTCTCGTCGAATTACGAACTCTCGATGGCGAGAGATTGTTGCAAAAAAAAAAAAAAAAAAAAACAAATTTCACCGAGAAAAAAAAATGCTTTTTTTTTTTTTTGCTTTCCTCCGGCTGAAGTTTGTGAATCAAAAACGTGACTCACCCTCCTGACATTGAGTCTCGAGCACGACGATATCTCGGAGTACTTGTGGAATCTAAAAAAAAAAAAAAAAAAAAAAAAAAAAAAAAAAAAAAAAAAAAGGAAGTACGAACCCCGAGATTGGCGACTGAGAGAATTTTTGCATCGCGCCCGATGCAAGGAATTGTCTGTTGTTTATCCGGCGCTGTGCCCGGTAGGTGTATCATTAGCTTCTCTATTATACAATGTCTCGGATGACGTCATCTCGGCCGCTGAATGGAATCGACCGAGTGTTTGTCGGGCATCCGACGAGCACACCCACTTGATGAGTACTGATACGGCACGCATGCGCGAGTGAGTGCGCGCAAAAAAAAAAAAAATTAAAAAAAAAAAAACGAGACAAAAAAAAAAAAAATTATCGTCAAACGATCGGAGACTTTGCGAGGCGCGATGGAAAAATAGATAACCTTGTGTCATTATTAATGACGACTGCTTGGGAATATCGATAAATGGTGGGGGAAGGAGGGCGGAGCATAAAGCTAAGAGTTAGAGCGAAAATTACGTCGGAGTTTATAATCAACCGGGTGTATTATTATTTTTTTTTCGTGGTTCAAAAAATAAAATTCTCGGCTTATCGGGCATGCGAGAGGAGTTTAGTTCCAGTGGCTTTTAAAATGATGCAAGGTTATACGAAGTTTCTAAATATTTTATTAAAATAATTGTATGTATTGTAATTAATAAAAAAAAGGATTTATTTAATAATATAATTGGGTGGATATTATTGTTTATTTTGATAAAATGATAAGATACCCATTTTGCCACTGTCGAGAAACCAGTCCACGTGGATTCATATTCAAATAAATGCGAGACTCAAAGAAATTTTTAGGTCTTATTTTTTTTTTTTAATTTGTATTTTACATTTAATGAGTAAAACTACGGTGCTTTCAGAAAGTATCTTAAGCTGAACCGACCGCGTCGGGGAGAAAACTCTCTTAGCAGCAGTCGTTACGAAGCGGGAATTAAAGGTCGGTAAAGCAGGGAATTTTTTTTCAAATTTATTTCTAGTCGATTAAGACGCGCTGTCGTGTTGCTCTTAACTTCACGAGCGGTAAATCGCTCGCTCCGAATAATCGCTCGAGCGTTCGGCATAATCGTAGTATTTTTTTTTTTTTTTTGTGTTACCGACCTTCCGATATTTTGGACAACGGACTGGGAAAAAAAATTCCTCGTTGGCTGCGCGATGCGCGGCTCGGTGATTTATGCGCGCAAAAATAATTGTCTCCGATGCGCGCGTCACGTGACCGGATGGCGCGTGGGCAAAAGGACCACGGCAAGGTTACCGGTCTGTTGCACCCGTTTGGTGACTTATATATACGAAAATCCGTCCCGACAGTTATTTTTACGGCGACAGAAACTGTGCCGGTAAAATTTCAGCCTCGGATCGTGTCACTCCCGGCCAGACACGGTTTCAACCAATGAGTCATTGTCGATTTTTCAAATTAAAAAAAAATAAAATAAATGCAAAAAATTTTTCGACGAAATTCGATTTTTTTTTTTTTTTTTACTCGGAACGCGTTACAATTCCGATGCGAAATACGACAGTCATAAAACGATGAAATTTAATAATAAATTATGTTAAACGATGAAATTTAATAATAAATTATATAAATTAATTTAATAATCTCGTACAGATATTATCGGGATCGTGAGATTTTTTTTAAATTTTTTTACTTGTTTAATTTTAATTTGAGTAATTTTTCTGACCAGCGATTCGTTGTGAAAAATTTCGAAAATATTTGGTGGCCGAACGGGAGTTCAAACTTTCGTGCGAATATTTATCCGCGACTACCCGGACAGCATTCTAAATTTGTACTTGTCGACGAGAGGAAAAAGAGCTCGCGTTTTCGTCGGAAAGTTTCGTGAAGCGACATTTTTTTGGTCCGACCAGGTTGAATTTATGATCGGTGAATAATTTTTCGTTGTTTTCTGAAAACGTACCTTTTGCGATGCGGTTAATTCGCGAGAAATTCAGTAAAGTACCCACCAGACCGAACATACACCATCACCGAATTGGAACGAGAACTCTCGTTCGGAAAATACGTACCTGAAACAAAAAAAAACAAAAAAACAAAAAAATAAGACACCGAGATTACAATAAATCCCCTCACTTGGCATTGACAAACGGTGACAATGCTGAGAAATATACAATGACTTTGTAGACGGTGAAAAAAAAAAAAAAGTTAAAAAAAGTTAAAAAAAAAAAACAAAAATAAAAAAAAATCGAAAAAAAATACATAAATAAAAATTTGTCCTACGTCGTCGGGCACGAAGACGGAGATCATGCGGGGATGTTTCTTCTTCTTGCGCGCCATACTTGTCCGATTGGAGAGTCGCAATTCTGTCCCACGCGATTTGGCGACGATGCGGATTTTTGTTTCACCGAGGGAGTTGAAAACAAAAGTGCGTAGAAACCGACCGAGAAACTAAATTGAAAAACCTTGATTCTCGAGGACGGACACGAGTGGATGGTGCAATAACACGATCGTTCGACGACGGCGCGGTATTCGACTGGGAAGTCGAGACTTCGCGAACGATGCGGTCGAGGGCGTTTCTGAAGCGGCGTAGACCGGCCGGTCTAACCCGGCGGGTCAGTTTTTGCATTCGCTCGACATTCTTATTTATGATAATTTATTGTATCATCGATAAACCACATTTCCGGCGTGGCACGACGAGGGGTCAATCGAATTCGGGTTAACGAGCTTTTAAAATGTCCGTTTTGAGCTGCGATGGACGCGCCCGAAATTAGACCGTCGTTGCGACGTTTTGTCGAGTATCCGCGAAAAATATTTTGGGGTTTTGTTGTCGGCTCCGAAACGATTGCAATATTTTTCGTGCGTTTTTCTTTTTAGCGTATGTGTGTCTTTGAAAAAAAGATGTTCCGCGGCCATCAATGAGAGTAATTTTTTAATGCATTTTTTTGCACAGTTCATGGACATTTTTTTGAAACTTTTGCGCGCATTGCAATGTTATGGGGTAATTTTCTTATTATCGTCGAAGAATATTTGACGATGCGTCGCACGCACGTTCCCAGTCAAAAGTCGGTTTCAGCGAGAATTTTAACAATCGGTAATTGTATAGAAACTTAAAAAAAAATAAAAAAATCAGCTGTTTTGAAAATGGCAAGAACATTGATTTTCCGAGCGATCCTCTGGTAACTTTTCTGACATTATTGTTCCGCAAAATTAAAGGTCTTGACGCCATTGATACCGTAGATTTTTCAAAGATTTTTTGGGATATCGCTACAAAATTTTTTTCTCGAATTTCACTTTTAGTCGGGAATGCATGCGTGATTCACGTTTGATGGAGACAAATCAAATATACAAAATTGAAACAATAACATTCTGACCTTTCTCCCGATCGATTTTTAACCCAGCAATTTTTATTATTTTCTTTTTAATTCCTAATTTTTTAAAAATAAATGCAGACATAATATGCGGAAAATTATAATATCTCAACCCTTTTTTCAATGACATTAAAAAAAAAAAAAAAACTCGTTATATCGAGTCCTTAAAAAAACTCATGGGAACTGCTCTCTATCGAAGGGTGCGCCAATCTTTGACCCGCTGTATTAGTATTCGACCAGGTATCGATTGTCCCAGTCCAAATGCTTTGTCATTTTTTTTCTGAAAAGGCTGTTGGCAAGACAATTATAATATTTATAAAAAAAAAAAGCAGGCGACACTCTAATGATATTTTCCCACAAAAACGATCGAGCCGAGGAGTCTTCGTGACACAAGACAGCGTTAACGGTGTTGCCTGGTTGCTATAACGTGGAAAAACCGGCACGAGGTCGTGTGTTTCGAGTGGAAAGCGCGGTTGGAACACTTTACCGCCACGATATCAAAACATCTGTAAGATAAATTTTTTTTTGAAGCGAGGGTGAAGCCAAAAAAAGGAACTGTTTTTTAATTTTTTTTTTTTGAATTTTGCGCAACGTTGGTCGTTGCGACTCGAGGGAGCGCGATCCGCACCGTTTAATTTTTTACGAGTGGGTCATATGCTGGCCTACAAAGTACGTAGTCGCGTACAATCGATAAGCATGGCGAATGTGTCGCAGGTACAAACTACCTGGGAGTCGTTGCCAACGTGTAATTTCGATGTTTCTCGAATGCACTTGCGGGAACTCCACTGATCATCCGACAAAGTTTAATGTCCCAATCGTTGACCGAGTCCCCCACCTTGCTATACGACGCTATACGAGCGCTCACGCTCGATAATTGAAACAGTGGATAGCGCGTATTTTTCTCCACGAAGAATTCGTAAGTTTATCCGCGATTGGGACATTCAACTCCGGGCCACGATCGTCAACGGATAAGAAAAAATGCCACGTTATCTTATCGCGGTAATAAAAACTGAAAATTAAGGACAAAAATTCAAGAATCATTCCGACGATTGGATCAAAGGGAAACTCTCGTCGAATCCATTCTTCGTGGAAAAGAATTTTTTTTTAACCGATTACAGAATCGGTTGAAAAAACTCGGGAAAAAAATTGTTTTTTTTTTAACCGATTACAGAATCGGTAAAAAAAAACAATTTTTTTTTTCAACCGATTACAGAATCGTTAAAAAAAAACAATTTTTTTCAGCCGATTACAGAATCGGTAAAAAAAACAATTTTTTTTAACCGACTACAGAATCGGTAAAAAAAAAACAATTTTTTTAACCGACTACAGAATCGGTAAAAAAAAAAACAATTTTTTTTTAATCGACTACAGAATCGGTAAAAAAAAAAACAATTTTTTTTAACCGACTACAGAATCGGTAAAAAAAAAACAATTTTTTTTTAACCGACTACCGAATCAAAAAAAAAAAACAATCTTTTTTAAACCGATTACAGAATCGATTAAAAAAAAAACAATTTTTTTTAAACCGATTACAGAATCGATAAAAAAAAACAATTTTTTTTTAACCGATTACAGAAAAAATCGGTAAAAAAAAATTGTTTAAATTGCCGGTATTATTGAACGTGATTTTTCCTCATCGAAGTCCGGTTGGTTTACCTTGAGCACATTATGTTCGCGAAGCGCGCCAGCGTTAAAGGCTCGGTCCGACGGCTTTTTTCTCTCATGCACTATCAGTCGCACAGTTCGCGGTCTGCGTTCACCCACCGATTAATAAATCCCATCGATCGTTGGATCCTCCGTTAATCGTGGAAACGACCGATCGTCGATTCTCTTCGCGAAGACTCCGACTCGAGCGATAAATCGACTCTACTATCTTCGCGAAGATACCGAGTTCTCTGCACGGCTGGAATCGTGCAATTGCCAATCGGAAGCTCGGAGTCATTCGCGACGCCGAGCTCTTCTGTTTGCTTTGTTCGAAACACCTGATCGGGGAAATCAGTGAACGAACACTCGCGAGGCTTCTTTTAGCTGGAAAAAAATGTACTCGCGTGTGTTCGCATCGTCCCGCGCTGACATAGATAAGAGACGGTGAAAATCACTGATTTGTTTGCTCAGCGCACTATCTGGACGGCTCACAGCCAGCAAAAAACGTGGCTTCCATCTTTGGAAATTTCATACGCGTGTCGAAACTCAAAAAGCAACTTTGATTATTCAAATATTTGGTGTTTTCTCATTGTCACGACTGTAGTGATGAAATTTTTGTTGTCGCTTCATGGTTATGATTGTTATTAATTGCAATCTATAATGATAATAATTTTTTTGCGAATTTAAATCCGGATGAAGATATTCTTCGTCGGATCGTGTCAGATATCCGATTTATTATATGTTTGCACGCGAAGATCGCTTATGCCTGTAAAACGGACGCAAAATACCGATTTACCTCGAGCGATCCAATGTCGGATTTTTTCCGTCGTTTTTCATAATCTGTCGTGGATTGACATAAAATAAAATATGAAAATCTACCGTTATAGTGTTCTACATGTAACCCGTGTGATTCTGCGAGTTACTGCGCGACAATAGATCCCAGGAAAAATAGTCAGAAAATCGTCACCAACGGTCGAAACACGAGATCGAATTTGGGACGTATTTTCCGGAAAAAAACTGGGATATTCAAATAAAAAGTGCGATATTTCAACGGGCTAAATAGTTTTATTGAAAAATAATACAAATTTGAAAATAATTCCGAGTCGTCTAACGTCCTCGGTTGATAAGCGTTAATTCGCGAGAGTCCAAATTTTGGGGCACAAAACGCATCAATAAAAAGAAGCAACGAGGAGCATACATTTTTTTGTTTTTTTTTTTTTTCATCACTGGCGAGTTGAAAAATAATACAAGTTTGAAAAAAAGCGTCTCGTGCCCGCGAAATAATTCCGAGTCGTCTAACGTCCTCGGTTGATAAGCGTTAATTCGCGAGAGTCCAAAATTTGGCGCACAAAACACATCAATAAAAAGAAGCAACGAGGAGCATAAATTTTTTTTTTTTTTTTTTTTTTTTTTCATCACTGGCGAGTTGAAAAATAATACAAGTTTGAAAAAAAAGCGTCTCGTGCCCGCGAAATAATTCCGAGTCGTCTAACGTCCTCGGTCGATAAGCGTTAATTCGCGAGAGTCCAAAGTTTGGCGCCCAAAACGCATCAATAAAAAGAAGCAACGAGGAGCATAAACATTTTTGTTTTTTTTTTTTTCATCACTGGTGCGTTGAACCCCGATCAACGATCTCCTTGTACTTCGCCAGTTCGAGGTCTACGAGAACGGTCAACAATGGCAGTCTGCCAATCGGGGAAGATCTGCGGCGAACAGGAAGCGAGCCGACACCTTGCGATAGTTCGCACTGAGCGGCGCAACGGAACGCAACCAGCCGTTCCTTTACTTCCGCCACGGTCTTAAACGCGTTGCGCTACGGATTACTTAATGTTCTCCACACCGAGGCGAAAGTCTCACCGACGCGCACGCTCGCTGACCCAAACGCTTCCTCGCCGTTGAGTTTCTTTTTATGAATCCACAGATAATGGCGGTAAAAATATCGTATTGGGAAGATTCGTTTGAATCGGCGTGAAACGATAATAAAGAAACGTGAAGCGAATGCAAAAGTCGACGAAACATTTTCGAAAAGATCCTGCACGCAGTCGCGTATCGATAAGACGGTGATTACGTGGTCGAAACCGTCACAAAAAAAAAAATACAGGAAGTTCTTCACAATTTTAATAATACATTTTTTGAATATTTCTCAAGGATGAAAAAAAAAATAAATTAAACGTTACTAATCCGAAAAGTCATAATTCGCAAAAAAATAAATAAATATATATGCGGAAAGTGAATTTTTCTGCAACATGGTGTAGATAATTGTCGAGAGAATTATCTCAATCTTTCAATCGTAATTCATATCAAAGACAATATTCGTTACGCACTTTATCAAATATTTATATTTTAGTACGATTATGTTTACGATTTCGGCTGTTGTTAGGAAAAATTCTATCACTCCGCTTTACTTTTTGTCACGTTTTATTTTTACGCTTCTCCACTGTTTTGTGAAACGAGCGTGAGAGCGTGTTTACAGAGTCGAAACTTTTCGTGTTGTACGTTCTGAGCGCCACCTGGTGGATATCTTATGACTTAAACTGTGGCGACGCACGGTGCTGCTTAATTGGAAAATCCCCGAAAAAACTCGCTCGGGAATTTACGCGGATAAACTATAATAATTTGCGTCGCCTCGTGGGAATCGAGGACGCGGAATTTGGTGCGCGTTTCTGTTTTCATCGGTAATCCCCTCGTCTCGGTCGCCTTCGCCTCCTCCTCTCGCGCGGTCTCTCTTAATCCCAACCGGCGATTATTTTTACAATCGAGGCCAATGCACGGAGGAAATCCGGTGCCGCGTGCAAATTCGTCGTGGCGGTGCACAACTTGACGGGCGATCGCGAAAAATTGCGGACGCAAGTCGAAACAGCAGCGATAATAATAGTCGTCGTAGCGGCGGTTCCGCGACCGCGGGAGACTCGGCAACGAAACTCCGCTGCGCGACGTTTCTTTCCAAATTGTGAGAAAAACTCGGGACGAGCCATTGACGCTCGAATCTCTCCGCGGATTTTTTCGAGCTACGCGAAAACAAAAATTTTCACTCGATTTTTCTCTTCGATCGACCAACGAAAAAAAAAAAAAAAAAAAACGAAAAAAAATTCTTCGAAGACTTCGGACGAAAATGTGGGCCGAGTGCGACCGAAGAATTATCGAGCGGGCGATTTCCTTTAATTAAAAAAAAAAAAAAAGAAAAAAAAAATTACACGTTACGAATTTTCAATGTTCACAGATGTAACGCTTTGATTCGTATCTGTATTGTTGTCCGAATCGCAAAAATTTCAATTGAAATCTCGTCCCTTCAATAAATAAAAAAAAAAAAAAAATGATAACAACACATGAGAATCCGTATAGAATTTTGTCGCGATATGTTAGGGACATCGTAGTAAGATTTACACCCGAGTTGGGGCACACAGCCACGTGTCAAAGGTTATTCGAGTGCATTCGACGAGCGAGACTTAACCGTAATCCGACAAGCTACACACACATATATATATATATATATATATATATATATACTATGCACGCATATGCAGCGATGTTTATATATATATATATATATATATATATATATATATATAAATGTAGGGTAGATGGATGCATCGTACACTCATCGCACGTACGATACGAGATCAAAGCGAAGGTCGTCAGGACAGGTGGCCCACTGAGCCAGATAAACGCCTTCGCCATCTGCATCGAGCCCGTCTCTCGCCGGTGGGGAAAAAAAAACAAAAAGACGTCGGACGTTGCGATGATGTCATTGCGAAAAAAAAAAAAAAAAAAAAAAAAAAAAAAAAAAAAAAAAATCGCCTCCTCAAACGACTCGAACTCGAGAATCGAAAGAGAATCGAGAGAGACCCGGCGAGACGTTTAAGGTATTTCTCTGCGGTCTGCGCGGTGCGCCGTCGCCGATCTCTCGTTGATTCACGATTGGAGCATCGACTCGCGACACGCTCGACGATCTTTCGATCGTCAATCGGTTTCGCAAACTCGTCGTTCTAACGCCCGCTTCTCGTCTCTTCACCCCGTACCGCGAGAGACTGTTTTGTTTTCGATTTTTTTTTATTTTCACCGCGAAGGACGTTCACTTTTACGGGAGTACGCGAAACGGTTCGAGAGCGTTCGCGTGCGCTTCGAAATCGATTGAAAAATGAGACATTTCGATCCATCGACCCAGATCGGGTCGAACGGATATGGCGGGTGACCCGCATGCGCCCAAGGACTCCGAGGGTCAATAAGGAGCGAAGCCGTTCAAACGTGCCCGTATTCGACGCGATATAAATGCATAAAAGACTCGATACGTGTGTCGGACACACACGAGTAATGTGTATCGAAAATAAAAGAGGGAGAGAGAGAGAGAGAGAGCAGCACACAGCGTAAAGAATTTATTGAATGATTTCGTACAGTGCAAAATAAACGGTGTAATATGAAATCTCTCGATGGCGGTGCTAGCGGAGTGCAACGCGCAGAGCCGTTCATTAAAGTATGCTCCTTCCGATACGATGACCCGAGAAGGAATGAATTCCAATCCGTGAGACCTCTCGGTCTTTCCTCTCATATTCTTCGTCCCAGGCCTCTGCCCGATACAACCCACTCGTGGCAAATGCACCACGCACCACCAACAGAGTCAGTATTTTCCAAATATCTCGGCTACGTGTCGTCAATTGAACCTCCATAAACATCGTAAAAAGGTCGAGGGCGTCGCCCGAATCGCGTCTTCGAAGGCGATGCGACGTATAGAGTATTTACATATATATATATATATATAAATAAAAAACACCCGAACACAGACCATTAATTACACAATAATAGATAATCCGAATATTTATATTGCGCCGACGACGAATCATCAAAAGTTGAATCCGTTGATTTATTGTACATATATATATATATATATATATCTGTACTATATACTAATAAATATATTTCGTCGTCGACGCAATATATTTATTCGGATTATCTATTATCGTGTAATTAATGGTCTGTGTTCGAGTGTTTTTTTTTCTTTTTTTTTTGTTATATAGAGAATTTTATTTTATTGCGTTAGGATTTAAAAATATTTTTTCGTTAGCGATGAGTAAGTCGTCCAGAGCTGGAGCGATTTCTGGGCGAAGCGGCCAGAGTTGGACTTTGGGTAGATGGTGTGGAGAGGGCGAAAACAACGAGAAATCGAAGCAACAAGCGTGAGAGCCAATTCTGCCGAGCTGCGGACCCTCAGGAGAAAGGAGAAACACAGCTGTAAGCGTGGACGTGGAAGGTCGAACGCGAAGCGTTCGCCACGGCAAGGTCGCCGCAGAAGCATCGGACCGGCGAGGGGAAGCACGAGAAAAAAAATACAGAAAATAAAATGCCAACTACTTTTAGCCGTCCGAGAGTCTAAGACTGTCTGCGCTTGAAGTTTGTTTCGATTTAGAGCGATGGAGAGAGAGAAAAATAATCAAGAACCGTGGAGTTTAAGAAAAAAAAAAAAAAAAATGTGAAAATACGAGAGAGATGGAATATTCGACGTTGGAACGTTCGAGGATCCGCGGCGGTTATTTTGGATTTTTTTTTTTTCACAGCGCGTGCACGTCTAGAAAGCGGCAAGGGGAAGCTACTTTGTTCGGAAAGAAAAATAATTGATTCACCGCCAGAGGCTAACGATGCAGTGCGCGGCGTCAACTTTTGGCGAGATCCTTGTTTTCTCTTACAGTATCGTCGAAAGTTTTAGGTTTTTTTGTCGTCTCTTGTAAATCGACAAACGATATATTTTAATAATAACAAAAAAAAATTATGAATTTTTTAAAACGTATCGGAAAAAAAAATTAAATATTCTCGATGGACTGATTATTTATTGACAATGTTTGTTTGTCCATCGAAAAGCTTTTGATTTTTTTATTTGGGTCGGTAAGTGGGACAACGACTTAGCGGGAAACCTCGATCGATACTTTGTTTTTCTAGGACCAATGCCCAGCATAAATAGACATAAATTTTGAATAACGCGGTCCACTGTTTATAAACGCGCGAATGCATTTGAACGCGTGCCAAAAGAAGATAAAGAACGTCCGGGAGACAAAGGAATGGACGGCGCGAACAAAGTGGCCCGTTGCGCGCAATGTCTGCCGCGAGATAGGCGAGCGATTAATTCTGATTATCGAGCACTGGTTGCCCTCCGTCACAGTCCGCATAGATGCGGAGGATACGCATATACATATTGCGCGACAGAGCCAACGAATCGCAAGGCGTGACAGCATTCCTGTGTCGTCGGTCTGTATAACTCGCAGAGAAACTTTGCTCGGCGAAGGGGAAGCGTCAATTGCAAAGTTTTACGCTAACGTCTATTTACTTTTTAATTTATGCTTCAGAGGAAAAGTAAATGTATAGCTGAAAAAAATGTAACGAGTGAAACTTAGAATTTGTAATAATGAATCATTATGAATGATTGTATATCTTTTGAACCTCTATAACAAATGTAATCCCATACCCACCCGAGATGTATTTGTAGCGGATGTTTGAAACAGAGAATCCTCAGAAGTTTCCGGAGACGACCGAGATATAAAACATTCATCAAACTTATTCCAGCGGGAATTCTATGTAGTCCCTGCTAGTCTAAATTTAATATTGGCGTGTATGTACTTGATAGTATTCCGGTTGAAAATCTTTTTGTCATTACTTGACGTAGAGACGCTACAGCTTCTCTGTACGCAAGTAATAACCCGATTGGAACAAAGTCGAGGCTGTTCTATTCAGTTGATTCATGCGGTCGTGGCCAATTTTAGTACAGACAATCGAGATCTGTGAAACGAAAGCTTCATCAACAGAATTTCCAACCGCGATATTTACCTCTTGGGTGAGTTCAGCTACGCTGGACAGATCCGCAGGAGTCTGAGCGTCGGTCGGTGGATCCGGAGAAGTAAGGTTCCTGGCTGGAGTAGCGGGAGCCGATATGCTGGGTCCGGCAACCGCCGCGTCCCTGCCAGGCTCGTCGATGTTGAGCAGATAAGCGTGTATATCATTCTGAGCCGAATTCATTCTGTTGTATCTGCCCAGTGAATTCAAGTCTTCGAAGAGTTCTCTCTCGTAACTAAGTAGCATGGAATCGGGATTCTTGGGATGGACGAACATGGGTCGGTGAACGACGGTGCGCGAGTCCGTGTGCCATCCGGATCCGTTGTTGAGATCAAGCGAGCCAACACCGATGCTCCGCATGTCGATTCCCAGGTACGATTCCGGATCGACTCGCAGAAGGGACAGAAGCAGAGCGAGCTGGAGGAGCTCCTCGCGGTACAACTTCTTCAGGCACAACATTTTTCTGCCTCTTTTGTCTTCTGGAGTACCTTCTTGTCACTCTATTATCACAGATTTGGTTTCAATTTATTTTATTTGTTTTTCGCTAGAGTTCCATTTATTTTGCTTTTTTTGTGTTGATCGTAATTTTTATTCAAACCGTTCATTCGCGCGTCACAGAGGATCGACTTTGACGTTAAGTACGAACAGGAGGTCGAACATTTTGCGCGTTCCGTCACTCGCGATTCTGGGGTTCGGCGTGTGGGAAAAAAAGATAATACTTCTGTTCGTTGGCGACGGGAAAGTGAAACATGCGTGTCGATAAAAATTTACGAGCGAAGCCGGGCTTATACTTATAGTCAGCTGACTGGTTTGTGAGGTTATCCAAGCGCGAGTCACTCCTCACAGTGACAGTGACCGGAGAGACAAGAAATTTTCGATAACGAAACTTGGTAGCAATTACGTTTGGCTGTTGAAGTGTGAAGTCGAAAGAACCGAAGAACGAGAGCGCATACGACCTGTCCGATGGACAGTCAGATCGGAAATAAAGACGCGGCGAAGATTTTTCTCGGTGGCGTCAGACTCTCTCTCTCTCTCTCTCTCTCTCTGTATAGGTCAGTTACACGCGTACGAAAATAACCTCAAAACCTCGGTCTGCGTCAAATTTATTCGCGCGAAGCTCGAGAATGCGCGTACACGTATTCGACAGGGTAACTCGGGCGATGATGACACGACTGTCATCGACGATATCACAAATATTCGAAACTCAATGATTTATGGTAGTTCGTACTCCGCAATAAAAAAACAACAAAAAAAAGGACGCGTAATTCACGTATCGCACTAGTTTATTCGTTCAATTTCCATCGCACGTTTTATACTCCGCTGTCAACAGGGTAGAAAATAACAAAACTGTCAACCTGCACGCGTGACACAAACACGTTTTTCACTGACACTCCGCGCCTCGTCCCGTACAGACGGCCGTCAAGCCGATTAACTCGACGAGCACGAAACTTCGCTCTGAAATTGTGTCGTTATGACAGGTCGCGCGGAGGGAGCGCCCAGCCGGCCAGCACCGCCGAAGCGGACGAAGCGTTAACTATTTTTTTTTTGCCGAACTTTTCAACGGTCATTTCTTTTTTCCTCGTATGCGAAGTCACGTGATCGTTCATTGCCCGACACAACCGACTCGTCAACTCGTGTTGTTCAAAAATACAAGTGTCCAAACATTTTCGGGGGAAATTTCCATTGTCGAGTTTCGTGTCTTCGAGAGTTAACCGTTTGTGGTGCACGATGGGCGCGAATTTTGATTTGCCGCTGGTATCACGACGATATGGCGGTTACGATGGCGGCGGCGGCGGGCAGCTCAAGGATGCGACTGTGTACTCTCGGTGCAAAGAATTTGCCTGCGCACGTTCACGCGATTCCTTTTTTTTTTTGTCGTTTTCTCTTTTAATATTTCGCGATAAACTATTGTGCCGCGCACAGTAACTCGTATGGCTCACAGGGAAGATTGCTGACAATATATGACTCAGCAGTCAACGCTCCAGCACCGTCGTGGTGAACAGCAGCAGCAGCAGCAGCAGCAGCAGCAGCGGGAGGCAGGGCTGCGCCAAGTCTTCTTTTCTCCCCGTGCACTTTTTCGCAACTGTAAGTAAACTTCGTTCACGCCGAGCTTATGACTCCGAGTCTCGAGCCGCGGGACAGCCGACCAAACTCGACTACGAGGCAACGTGTGTGAGCCTCGTTACTTAGTAAGCACTGCCCCCGCGTCACGTCCAATGCGCGTCGGCTCGATGACTCCACAAACTTTTTTTTTTTCTATCCACATGCTCGATATGCGATACAAGCACGAACGAATAAATTTTTCAATCGTTTCTACATTTTTAACTACGATTTCGTGATATTGGACACTGAAATATATTCAAAATAACTGAGATTTTCTATCGAATTATTATTATTATTATTATTAATTTCATACGTCTGGAGAATTTTTTTACAAAAAATATATAAGTCACAATATACTCAATGTCATGTAAGATAGTGAAACTGTGAAAATTGATTATAAATTCAATGTACTGAAATTTTTATTTCGCTTACACCAATTACATTAATCTTAACCGAAAATGAAAAAAAAAAAATTTACAATGCACGTGTGTTTGTAGTTTCGGAAATAGGTTATGTCATAAAGTTTCCAACACCGTTCATTGCTCTATGCAACATTCTTTAGTCTTTAATTGGAACTCTATAATTAACATTCTAAAGAGGTTATTGAGTGTTCATTCAATTATCGACGGAATTTCCTGTGGAATTCTGTTTACTTTTCATAACAATAAACAAGCACATGTATTTAATGGCGCTCGACATTGCGGAAGCAAAATAACTTGAGCGGATTCGCTGCGAGTGTTATGCATGGCGGCAGCATTGTTTTTCGAACGATTGCATGCGAAGATACGTGGACAATCGTGAGTTTGTGGCGTATTCTACATTGCACATCAGCTCGCATATAATAGCTACGTTGCTTTCAGTTGCCTATCTTTGCTGCGGGGTCATCGATTGACCTATTTACCACCCAACAAAGCTGTCCAGCACACGGAACCGCACGATTCACGCGGCCCATTAATTTACGCATGTAAACACGAAACATACTGCTGTTCTAAAGCGTTACTGCGCATGCGCGTAAAAGTCCCATCTGACTACGACAAAAATATTTGCTTCATTCGGCGGTCTATGGGGTATTTGCGATTCGCTGCCAAGCGATCAATTTAATCGAGTACCGTCTCGCGGAAGCCATATTTGTTTTGGAATCTTCGAGAATCGATAATCGATTATCTTTCTCGCAGTGAATTTACGTAAGGCGCGTCGAGACTCGACTCAACGACGTTGCGCGAAAATGACAACGAGGCGGTTCGACGCTGCGACTTTCAGACACATTACGTGTGCACACAGCACGTAGCATCGACGGATGAGAATCGAAAAGGCGTAATCCGTTTCCCGAAGTCTCGTAGTTGTTTCATCATCATTTCTTATTCCGTCTCACACGTAGTCAATATCGTAGAATCTTACATGAGAATCGGAGGGATCGTGAGCAGAGGTGAATTAAAAGTCTGTCGTGGCGGTCGCGGAGCTCCTCCGAGAGACACGTGTTTATCGGGAAGGCACGCAACAGGCTCACCTGATTGCACGAGCGAGTGAAAACATGCGCAGAATCGAGTTTAACGGTGGAGGAGGAGGGGGAAGCTCCGTCGCGCGTTATACACAGCGGGTCGGTTCGTGCCGTTCGCGAACTTTGGCCGCAGCCGTCCGCGCAAACAACGCGCCACACCATCGTTCTTCAGTAGCGTTGTTGCCACGTTCTCGGGGCAGACGCGCATGAGCGTGATGCTACGATGCGAGCGTCATCGGGTGTTACCTCGCCGATGTGTCACACGGCAATGAGATGGGCAGCGCGAACGGGTACGGAATGTCGATTCGATTGGCGCGACCTCTAGCGGTCTCACGCCGCAACAAGAGAATGAGCGAACTCACCGCGTATCCGAGTGTCTTGATCGTCCGCGATGTTTTCACCCACGCCGTTTCGGGTGTCAAATTTTTCATCCGCGGCAAATCTTCAATCTCCATGATTAAGGTTCTCTCTATGGTACACTTTAATCGTCGTTATAGTTGAACGGATGGCATCGAAACAGGAGCAATACGCGTCGCAATCTCACACGTGTCACTGCGGTTGGCAAAATCGTTGCTACTGGATATAACCAATAACACACGTCTGCGATCGATGTACGGTACTATACATCGATACACACTCTTACTTTACCATTCGTATGTTAACTCACATATGTATATGACACGCGTTGCGATCTATGACGCAATCGCGAATAGTCGTCGAGCACCCGACTCTCGATAAGAAACGCACTGGATTCACAGTCGATATACCAGCACGCAGTCGCACTTCGAGAAGATCCCCGCAAAAAGTTTTTCGATAACTTTTCGATATCGAGTGGAGAGAACGTGTCCTTGCGAGATAAATTAACTGCGATAGTAATGAGATAAAAAAAAAATATCGACGAGCGACACCTTTTCTCGTGTGAAAAAGCCACCAGATATAAAATCGAATCTCCCACTCGAAATTCAAAGCCTCTCGACTGACGCGTGTGCTGGAGGATTTTACATGAGTCGGCACGTCGGTAACGTAGATTTCTTCCTATCCCTAAGAGTCGTTATCGCACTAAACGCGCACTATCGATATATTCACACGGCACAGATATTCGTCGTTATTTTTATGAGAGGAAACTCGAAATACCGTACATTGTTCGTGATGTTATCGAGCTGTGAAAAAAATCGTGCGACTCAAAGGAAATCAATGGCTTTCGGAGAAGTTGCGGACGTCACGCCAGAGGACTTTGGAATCAAAGACTCTCGATATATTTGTGTGGACGGTTTGAGTACGGACCGACGAGGAATATGAACGGCTGAAAGTAAACGTCGAAAGTGGTCTCGCTGGATTGAAAGATCGACGGGAAGGGATACGGGAAGAAAGGGAGACGAGCATTTTTATATAATTATTTTCCTCGTCTCTCGACGCAGCTCGACGTTTCTACGAAGCGGTTTATCACTGGAATGGCTCAATAATAATATTCGGCAAGATTTCACGTTATCGTTTCCAAGCGTAACTGTGTATCGGCGGTCGACTAACCTCTCATGTTTTTTTTTTTTTATAGGTTACGTCGAACGATGGAACAAACTGTAAGGGATATTTTAAACATATAATATATTCATTTGTATGCTTGTACATGTCTCGTATGGTTTGTTTGTTTTCATTTTTCTCGTCATTATATACAACAAAATATCTATGACAACAGTACAGTAGAGAACAATGTATACAATATAATCGTTATATCGATAGTTTAATTCATTAGTGTGAGATGCAAAAAATCATTTTTTTTTTTTTTCACCTTTCACGTATGTGTTTTTTTTTTTTTTTATTTTTTGTCTTTACGCCAGTTCGTGGTCGAAAGAAAATTACCGGCAACGCCTGCTCGACTATGGCAATAATTTTTTTTTTTTATTCTTTGTAATACACCTGTGCTCACAGTCTTCGTCCTTCGATTTCCGTTTGTCATTGGAATTTGTATAATTCGGTTTTTATACACAATTCTCGAAATGTTTCGTGAATGTATACCGCAATGACCATGAGTTTCGCCAGAAGTAACTCTCCTTTGTTTTACTTTTCGCGTGGCGCTAAACGAAAGCAACGTGTAGAATACGAAATTGAAGGATTTTTTTTTTTTTTTTTTTTTTTTTTTTTTTTTTTTTCGATATCAGACGGCTTTGCATAGAAGTCGAGATCGCGATGAAATTTTCGTATGGACGTGGAAAAAAAACGCATCGAGCGCACTCGCGAATTTTTGGATTAAAAAAAAAAAAAAAAAAAAAAATGAAAAAAAAAAAACAAAAACAAAAAAAAACGATGCGACAAAAGTAGGCCGATCGATGGATTTTCGCGACTTCCGTCTCGTAATCAAGGAACGATTGTTCGGTCTCGTTATCGTGTTATTTTATTTCTTTGTTTGTTTGTTTTTTTTTTTTTCCTTTTACTTTGCCCTTATGTGACTGACACGTGAGAAAATCGTTATGTTAGTGAAAAAATATGCTATTTACATGTAGGTATCTAGTTGTGCGTCGATTCGTTTTTTTTTTTTTTTTTTTTCAAATTTTTTTTCGTATGTTATTATTTTTTTTTCTTCCTTTTTTTTTTTTTTTCATTTAATTCGCCGTTCTCGGAGTGGTATAAAAATCTACGCGATCGGACGATTACAGAGAGGCCTATTTGAGTGCCGTTAAGATATTTACAAGTTTCACGGGATTGCATCTGGTTTCCTGTTGTTCTTTTATTTTTTTTTTTGTTTTTTTGTTTGTTTTTTTTTTTTCCTCCGTTAATTCATTTCTCGTCTGTATGGAAGTGCTAGAATCATCGGGTGTTTAACGTCGCCGTGCTTCATCGCATTTTTTGCGACTTTCGATCGTAATCGCGTGAATTATTATTGTTACTGATCGTGGAAAAATGTAGGACCGGCAAACGCTCGTCGTCTGGCTCGGCGCGTCTTCATTATCGGCGGAGACTCGTCATAAAAAATCGCGATCGAAAACTTTCACGGGAGATCGACGGATACGGATTTAAAAAATTAATATCATCGATCGACCCCGTCGATCGAGCATGGAACATTGATTTTTTTTTTTTTTTTTTTTTTTTTTTTCTTCACTCGGACTTTCGCAATCGATACTCGAATTAATCTCGGCGATAAATATCGTGCGTTGGTTACAATACGGACGGTGGTGTGTGTGTTTTATGTTCGAATCAATATCGACGTAAGAGCGTCGAAAACGGGCAGGAATAATCGTACATTACGTATCGTTATTTTGTATATATAATATATCGACATTAATCGGTTTTATTATACGAATTAATTAGGCGCATCGAAACGCTCGTGTGCACGGAATGAACGGTAAAAATTTTTCATCGCGAGAATCGTTCGTTCGCGCGTTTCGTTCAGTCGAGGAGCGTCGAATTCACAACTCCGATACCGATTAATCTATGTCGCGATTTTTCAAACAAACATTTCCATTGAACGCGCGTCGTTTTTTTTCTCGTATTAAAATATTCAAATTTTCTATGTGTTTGTTTTTTTTTTCCTTTTTTTGTTTTTTTTTTTCTTTTTTTTTACCTTCTATATCTCGGAAAACAAAAACAAAACAAAAAACATCATTGAGGCCCGTGTTCTTGGACGTAGCCCGCGTCGTCAAGCTCACGCGGCCTTCTCTCCCAGCAACATGAACACATGGCACACGACACTTAAACATCTCGTACAATTTTTGTGTTTGTTTGTTTGTTTTTTTTATTTCATTTCACGATCAATTATCATCGTCATCATAATAGTCGTCGTTATCTTGAACTCGTTTTGGCTCGGGGAGTACATATTATTATTTATAATATATATTTATTATATATATATATGTATATATATAAATAAATATATATAAATATATATATATATATATATATGGATGATTGAATGAACGTAAATGCGTGTCGCCTTCTCGACGTCGGACAAAAGGGACCGCGCGTCTTTCGTTCTCCTCCAATACGACCGTGATCGCGTTCTGTCGATTCACGCGTCGCTCGTCTAATTTTGATATGCTACTTAAACGTACGAAACGACTCTTTCACTCTCTCTATCTCTCGCTCTCTTTCACTCTTTCACTCTTCATATATCTCGTTCCCGGAGGAACATGCAGCGCGATCCGGAATTCGCATTTATTGTACATCACACACGTACCCGAGGTGCCTCTTGGATTTGTCTTTATCGGCGAAGACACTGGCGCGTTCAATCGATTTTCCCATTAAATTTATTGGCTTTAGGTCGAGAATTTGGTTTTTTTGTTTTGTTGTTCTTACCTTACCATAAGACCGGAAACGATTATAGTTACCGCGTCGTGTGTTTGTTTTTTGTTTTTTCTCCAAGCGGATCACCTCCCGTTGGCAGATTCTTCGGAGGTCCGGAGCGCCGTCCAGCGCGACTTCAGACCCGCATATGATTGTTGAAGCTCGTCACTTGTACGTCGATACTCGGAGCTTAGCTCGCGTGATCCTTGAGATAGTCGACGAGCCATCGATCCACCGTTTCGACGTTCTCACCGACCCAACGGATGTTGAATCTTATGGTCTCGAGAGCCTGCTCGAGAGCCCGCTGACCGCTTCCAACGTCCAACTTTTTGAAAAATTCTGTCACCTGTTGAAAAGATTTTTGATTTTATTTTTTTAATTGCAGAGGCGAGGACGATGGTTTTGGAGCAATTCTTCAGTGACTCAACGGACCTCGAGATAATCGTATTCCGTGAAGAAGTCGGAAATAACGACCGATATTAGGCCACCGATAGCGAGCGATCCATTGCCGAGTAACGCGTGAATCTGCGGCCAATGGGCCTTCAGGTGTCTCCACGCGAGAAACTGCCCTTCCGGATTCCGAGCCACCGACGACACAACGATTTCTACGTCTTGGACCCGCACGTTCTCTCTGTCCAGGGTGCACAGAAGGTAGCGCTGAAGAAGCCACGGATCCGTCGTTGCTCCCATGGCTTGGAGCATGATTCTCTTTTCGCTCGGTACTTGGGTTTTCCGATAATTGTCCCAGCAGTAACGCCACTCCTCCTCACCACCGAATTTAATTCCTGACGAAATGATCGTTGAACACAAACAAAAATATTTATCGTCAAAAATATCATTGTACATGATACGTTCGCTGCCTTCAATCTTGACACTCACCGGCCGCATAAACCACATCTCTGATATTCGGTGGTATGCGTTTTCCTCGCAGCATCCAATCCTCGAAAAGATTCTTGGCCGGCTTCACGACCGAGTCCAGTTTCAATTCCACCGCCGACTGGAGCACGGCGATTCTCAATAGTCTGCCGAAAAAAAATGAACAGATTAGCGAAACGAAATTTCGGTGGTGTTGAGAATGTGTGTGTTTTTTTTTATTTTTTTTTTACTTCTTGAGATGCGATCCATCGTCGTTCCAACCGACGTACGTCGTCACGGGACCCAAAAGTCTTTTCAGAAAGGCGAGATACCTCTTGTATCCGGAACTCGCGCTGAGCTTTTCCCTCCACGAGTGAAGATATCCGAGCGCCGTTGCCCACGGTACATAATCTCTCTCGTTCAGAAGATAAAGAGACAGTCTCAGAGGAATAGTGGCGTTGAGCTCGCCGGCTTCGCAGAGGGTGAACGCGTCGTCGATCAGATTAGCTCGATCGACCGGGCTGAATTTCGTGTGGTTCTTGAGCAGTGTCTCGATAATAACGTTCCACATGTCTTCCGGATAAGCCACCCGATAAAAACCCGATTGATTTATGTTGCACTTTATGTACTCCACGTTCTCAGGAATCTCGAATGTAACGTCGCTCATGTTCATCCACACGTTGCGAGGCCTACCCGGTTCTTTGTCCGTGTAGTAACTCAGTGGAACGTACCACTTGTAGTTAAACGGTGATTTTAACTGGGCGGCTTCCGTCTCGTTGTTCTGAGGAGTAAGAATGAATCGCTTCTGGGTCGCGGTAATAATGTTTCCCTCGCGACTTATCGTTATCAGCGGGAAACCCGTTTGTTGAGTCCACGTGTCCATTATCGCCTGAAAATGTAATTTAAAAAAAAATTTGTTTAATAGATCGGAAATGTAATTTTGTTTTTTTTTTTTTGTTTCAGGAAGCGACGTCCAAATTGGACCATTGTTTCTGGGCGGAGCTCACCTTCACGTCGAACGTATGATTCGCTTGCTTGGTAAAAACCGCCCAGAGATCGTTCGTGTCGGCGTTTCCGTAAGCGTGAAGGTTGAGGTAGTCGTTCAGGCCCTGTCTGAATACATCCTCGCAGAGAAAACCCTCCAGCATGTTCAGAATCGAAGCGCCCTTGCTGTAACTTATCGTGTCGAATATCGCTTCGATTTCCGACGGGTCTTTAACGGCCACGCTAATCGGATGACTCGTCGCCAAGGCGTCGAGGACCAAGCCGGGCTGAGTCTTGTCCAGCACGAACTGATCCATCATGCTCCACTCCGGGGAAATGTAATCGACTCCCTTGTACTCGAAGAAGCTTGCCGCACCCTCGTTCAGCCAGAGATCGTTCCACCATTTCATCGTCACCAAATTGCCGAACCATTGATGAGCGAGCTCGTGAGCTATCACGACTGCGACCCACTCGTGAGCCGCGGTCGATGTTTCATGTGGATCGTAGAGAATCGACGTTTCTCTGTAAGTTACGAGACCCCAGTTTTCCATCGCTCCAGCTCCGAAATCCGGTATCGCTATGAGATCTGCAAAGACAAAAAATGTGACAATCAAATATTCGATTTTTTTCTCGGTTGCACCAAAAATTCACATATTAAGATTTTTCTTTTATTTTCTTTTTTTATTTTACATATTCAAGAATAATTGGTCAAATTTTTCATGAAAATATCTGATGAAAAAAAAATGTTATCTTCTTGAATAAATTGTTCTTCTACTCTAAAAAAAATTGAGTTGACAGAGTGTATATTTGCCGAGAAAAAAATGGAAAAATACGTATGCGTTTTTACATATGTGCCACGATGTAAAATCACAATGGAATCGTCAAAGAGATTTCTCACCTTGCTTCGGCAGTGGATAATGAACTCCGAAAAACGTCTCGAAGTAGTCCATCGTTTTGGCGGCAGTGGCCACGGCGAACTTCGCCTGCGGAAGCATCGACTCCGCGGCGTAGACGCTGACGGAGATGTTTCTGCTGGTCAATTCGGAGACCCTCTTGAAGTCGCAGACGACGAAAGCCACGAGATACGTCGACATCTCCACGGACTCTTGAAAGTCGTCACGAAGCTGAAAATCCGTCGTGTTGAACTACATTAGGCTAATACACATAAAGTTCCGAACAGACACGAACGGACATCGATATTATGCAATGAATTCATGATTTAAAAAATTCTTCTCCTTGGGATGACCTTTTTTTTTTTTTTTTTTTCAAAGCTCGTCGCGAATGTGCAATTTTTTTTTTTAAATTTCTTTTGGCAAAACTCACGAGTCCCGTTCCCATGTAAAATCCGGCGTCCTCGGTGTTCATTACCGGCATGTTGCACAGGGCTATGTGAAATCTGTCCCTGAATATCGAAAGTTTGAACTTTGCCTTGAACTGCGGCTCGTCGAAGCACGGAAACGCCGACCGGGCGTAAGTTGGCTCGAAATGAGTGGTTGCGAGATATCTGACGATTGAACGATTAAATTCATAATTATTCGAACGAATTTCCGTGGACAACGACATCGACCTCGTTACCTCTTCTCCCCATCGGCTGTGACGTAAGAGCTGAGATAGAAACCCTCCAGATCGCTGGTCAGTTTCGAGACGAATCTCAGATGAACCGTGTAATTTCCACGTTTCTTGAATTTACTCTCTTCCAGCTCCAAGTACAGTTGCTGATGCTTTGGGTACTCCAGCAGCTTGGAAACCTTCAATCTGTGGCCCTTTCGATCTTGGACCATCTGGTGAAAAAAAAAAAAAAATTAAAAATTAAATTAAAAAAATTAACAATTTAAAACCGTCAGCTTCGTTTTCAGAATCTCATCGGTTGCCGAACGAGAGGCGACACAAACCTTTTCGTTTATTGTCAAATTTTTACTGTGGAAGACGATGAAATTGGTCTCTCGATCAACGTAGAATTCGATTGTGACTTGTCCTGTTGACATAAAAAAAAAATTAAAAATTAATAGCACTGATTTATTCTTTTTTTTTTTCAGCTTGGAGAAAAACATTCTAACGGACCCTTGACTTCGAGAGTCGTGAGATTCGGATGGATGGTAATGTTGTATCTGGTGGGATGAGCGAATGTCGGCAGTCTGACGTTGTCCCACGGAAATATCTGCAAAAAAAAAAAAAACGTGCGAGTAGAGTCGTCTTTGTCGCGCGCACCGGGAGCAGCGAGACACGTCGAGGAGCCGAGGGATGAAAGGGACATCGGTGACGGAGAACAACCCGAGGGCTTCGATAGATTTTCCACCAACGTCCATTGTGCCACCGGGTTGTCTGCTCAGCGGTAAGGACGAAAGACTTTTCAGTCGCGCGCATGAATTTCAATAGCGTTTCGACAGACTCGACGGGTCTGCTCGTCGAGTCTGTCGAAATGGAAAAAACGGAAACATCAGTCGACGTATTATTGACGGAAAAAAAAATTTTTTTAAAAATTAAAAATAAAAGTTTGAATAAATAGACTGAAAAGGAATGAACGAACGATAAGGGATGATGGTTTTTACCTCCCCATTCGTGGCGAGGGGTTCCGTGCTCTCCGCGTCTACCTCGATCTCGAGATTCGCCGGTTTCTCACCGGCGCAAGGACAGTCTGCAAAAATTTCACCAACGAATATTATCGGTCGTCGATGAATTAATTTGGTTAAAAAAAAAATCACTTTTTTTTAACCAAATTTCCCATTTCGCCTCTCCTCGTTTTTTAATAATAATTTTTAATAATTCTCCAAACGCATCAGACTCTGTGCCTTGGAAAAAAATATTGTAGATAGAATCGAACCAATTGCAATTGTCAGTGAGAAAATGAATTTCGCTCGAGCGAAGCCTCGATCTCGAGATTCGCCGGTTTCTCACCGGCGCAAGGACAGTCTGCAAAAATTTTACCAACGAATATTATCGCTCGTCGATGAATTAATATGGTTAAAAAAAATCACTTTTTTTTAACCTTTTTTTAACCAAACCTTTTTTTTAACCAAAATTTTTTTGGTTAAAAAAAAATCACTTTTTTTTAACCAAATTTCCCATTTCGCCTCTCCCCGTTTTTTAAATAATTTTCCAAACGCATCAGACTCTCTGCCATGGAAAAAAATATTGCAGATAAAATCGAACTAATCGCAATTGTCAGTGAGAAAATGAATTTCGCACGAGCGAAGCCTCGAGAGCTTTTGGTTGATACCGTTCTGTGGTCCCGCGAAGGCAATGGTGAGTGATATGGCGAAGAGAATAGCGAATACGATGGTGGCGATGAAAAGTGCCCTCTTCTGCGAGCACACGGCGACCCCATTGTGCTCGTAAATGCTCCTCTTGTGCAAGCCCGTATTACTGTCCCCTGGAACAAAGACGACCGGGAGCTTGAGTGGGAGCTTCGATTTTTCCACCCTCGCCGTCCAATTAAATTCTCTCCCTCGCCATCTCCTCGTCTCCTATCATTATCTCGCGGACTCTTCGAGCAATCGTGTCAAAGTCAAGATCACGATTGCGAGTCGTTGATTGTTTTTTTTTTTTTTTTTTTTTTTTTTTTTTTTTTTTTTTTTTCTTCTTCTTCGCTCGTCCGGGAAAAATCCGCGAGGCTCGTCGCACGCGTTTTAACGAATATCTTGGAGCCACGTGAAATATCGAGCGAGGGTAACGTGGCGTGTCAGCAGATTTTTATCCGGAGCTAATCCGCGACTCGGCGTGTACCTGCAGTTTTATCACCCCCGGCGCATCGGGAATTTATGGACGAAGGTAGCACCGTAGGTCGGAGTGAGGTTGCCGAGTATCGCCGGAAATCTCCACCTTGCGGCCGAGAAGATAGGAGCGTTGTCTTTATTTTTTCTTTTTTTTTTTTCATGATTTTTCCCGCCGCCCCGTCGGGAAGTTCGGTAACGTTTAAAAATAAGAGACGTTTGGAATTAGAAACAAAAAAAATACAACAAAAAATTCACTAAAAAATTGAAGTTTTACAAATAGAAATCTCCACCTTGCGGCCGATAAGATAGGAGCGTTGTGTTTTTTTTTTCTTTTTTTTTTCATGATTTTTCCCGCCGCCCCGTCGGGAAGTTCGGTAACGTTTAAAAATAAGAGACGTTTGGAATTAGAAAAAAAAAATATAACAACAAAAAATTCACTAAAAAATTGAAGTTTTACAAATAGAAATCTCCACCTTGCGGCCGATAAGATAGGAGCGTTGTGTTTTTTTTTTCTTTTTTTTTCATGATTTTTCCCGCCGCCCCGTCGGGAAGTTCGGTAACGTTTAAAAATAAGAGACGTTTGGAATTAGAAAAAAAAAAATACAACAACAAAAAATTCACTAAAAAATTGAAGTTTTACAAATAGAAATGTCCACCTTGCGGCCGATAAGATAGGAGCGTTGTCTTTTTTTTTTCTTTTTTTTTTCATGATTTTTCCCGCCACCCCGTCGGGAAGTTCGGTAACGTTTAAAAATAAGAGACGTTTGGAATTAGAAAAAAAAAAAAATACAACGAAAAAAATTCACTAAAAAATAGATGCTAAAAAAAATAGAAAAATAATAGCGTTGCCGGGTAGCCGACAATTTCCACTCTACGATCGATGAGACCCGATCGTACCCTTTTTTTAACGATTTTTCTTGTTGTCACGTCGGACAGTTTGTCACGTTAAAAGATATGAAGCAACATTTGCGATTCGCATTGGAACGAATTATGAAAAAATTTAAGAGTCTCACCGATGCGGAACACAAATAACAACCTGAATAATGGACAATGTGTTTTTTTTTTTTTTAATTCACCCGCGAATTTTTACCATTGCCGCGCGAGTAACAAAATTTTTTCTTCAACATTTTTTTATCCTTCGGAGCGTGTTTCGCTAATTCCTTTTTTTTTTTTGTAAATTTTTTGTAAATTTTTTTTGTAAATTGACTTTGCGAAACCGAGGCGTGAATGGAAGTCCCGGTTGAGAGTCGATTTTTCCAACGCGCGACCGAATTAACCAACGATTAAAAAAAAGACAAATTAAACGATTTTTTTTTTCCTATATTACGTAAAAATGATCAACCATTTTTTTTTGTGTACCCGAAGTGACGGAAATTTATTTTTGTAATCCCAAATTCCGTAGTGAATTTGGGATTACAAAAATACAATCGGGATTACAATCGGAGTGAAAATTTAATGAAAAAAAAAAAAAAAAAAAAATTGACTGAACGACACTTTAATTCTTTTTTTTAATTGTCACAGCACTGTCTCAAAAATTTCGAACCCAACGATCGCTGTTCACCCCGATATGGGAACAAAGCGGTATGTCTGTCTGTGTGTGTGTGTGTGTGTGTGTCAACGTTCGTGCGAATCTGAGAGTGAGTTGGAGGACCCATACGTCTCCGGGTTGTACATAATCGCGTTCGCGGTTCTCATAAAAGTTTCACTCCCACGCTGGCCTCACTTGACCTCATTTTTTCGCGACCTCGACGACTGCCGCATTCGCGACAACTCGTCGCACGCATCGCCCCGTCTCGTAAAAAAACAATGGCACGGAGTCTCTCGTGCGAAAAAAAAAAAAAAAAAAAAAAAAAAAAAAAAAATCGCATTGATCCCGCACGCGTTTGGAGCAAAAAAAAAAAAAAAAAAATACGACGATCGCTCGTCGTGTCGCCGACACGCTCGTGCCGAGTACAGAGCGTATGGACGGGGGAAAAAAAAGAAGAAACCTTTTTTTTTTTTTTTTTTTTTTTTTTCGTTCTTTCAATTCGTGCGAGAGATCAGAAGCTTCTCTCTTATTGATCGCGCGCACGTGCTCTCTCTCTCGCCTCGTTTCTCGTACGCGATGCACACGATTCTCGTTCGACGCCGCCGAGACACAGCACCGGAGCCCGATAAGTGGGCCAGCTGGTCGACGGGCTCGAATAATTCTTCATTCGAAAGCCCATCGACCACGAATCCCACGTCCAGCGACAATCCGAAAAACCTTGAGAAAAAAAAGAAAATTTCACACCGATCCTCGGAGATTTTTTGAATCATTTCGGATCGTAAAAAAAAAAAAAAAAAAAAAAAAAAAAAAAAAAAAAAAAAAAAAAAAAAAAGGCAACAAAATTTCTCACACGCCTCAACAAATTCCGCGTGGTCGATTGACCGCGATTGGCTCGAATTTTCATACATGATTTTTCCCATCCACGGAGACACCTCGTTCTCACCTGTGAGGAAGGCCGATCTGTCGTCCACATCCTGCTCGCTCATCGCGAATGAATTCGGCGGTGGTCGTCGATAAACAAAACCCTTTACCTCGCCGTCGTTCGAGGCATACGCGATTTTAATGAGGGGCTCCCTCTGTTCAGCCAGAATAATAAAGGGGGGGGGAGATGCACGCGTCCCCGGCGTCACGCAGCTTCCACGAGCCGCACCGTTTCTACTACGGATCTCCGCCGCTCCACTATAATTCCAGTCTCGCACCCGCACTCGCGAACTCGCGCATTTACCCACACACACACACACACACACACACACACGCACGCACCCACTGCTTACGATGTTTTTTTGTTTTGTTTTATCGCGCGGACCGCGCACTCGAAATTCCCCTTCTCCGATCTTCTCTCTTCCTCCTCGTCTTCGCCCTTTTATTTTTTTATTTTTTATTTTTTTTTATTTTTTTTTTCTATTCTTCTTCAACAGAGCCGCACCGACGATCCTTCGGAACTGCGTGGACGTAGATATCGGGGTCGCGGGGGTTCGCAGGATATCGCTCTCGCGGAACTCGCTGACCCGGGGAAAGAGCCGCGCTGCCGATGGGGTAGTTGCGTTTTTACCACCCTCCTCCTCCTCCTCCTCCTCCTCCTCCTCCTCCTCCCCCGCAGCCCCCCCCGCGCCTCTCCCCGTGCACCTCCTGCACCGCGCACTTCGACAGAGCGCGGATCACGAGGTCACTGGGTTGCACGAGACTCCCCCGCTGGCACCCTTCGCAACCCTTCTCGCTCGCCTCTTCCACCCTTATCCGTCGATTATATTTATTTGTTGTATTTTATTTTTATTTAATTTTTTTTATTTTTTATTTTTTATTTTTTTCTTTTTTTTTTCTTTATGCTTCACCCTCTCCGGAAGCCCGTTTATCCGGCTCTATCCGCACCCCGTCGCGAACGTGCTTGCACTCCTTTGTCGAGCGGATTCTCCGCGAATTTTTCACCGTCTCTGGCGCGGCTCGGTCCACGGGCGTGCGTCAACATATCGTGAAGCCTCGCGAAGCAAATCCGACGGTCGTAACAGCCGCGGCGTCCGGACCGCGATCGCGAATGCACGGGCCACCGCGAAAACGACGACGGGGTCCGCGATAACGCGCCAAGAACTCTCCACTACGCGGAGCACAGACTCGACGCGACAGTAACGTGAGGTTTACGTGAAATTCCGTCGGCTGGTGTCCACCGAGCTGAGCCGTGCCTTGACATTTCATTGGCATTAAAGCGCTCTACTGTGCTGCTGGGGTTAGGCAGAAATGGCGGCCCTCGAAAGCAGCCCCGCGGATCGCCCGCTTTACGGGGGTTGTTACGTCTGTGTATGTGTCTGTGTATGTGTCTGTGTATGTGTCTGTGTGTGTCTGTGTGTGGGTGTGCGGCTGTGTTTGTGTCCGTAACGTGGTAGCGCACCCCTCGCGAGAGCCTCGCCGAGCCGGGGGATGAAACTGCGTGGCGCCATCTCTGGAATCCTCGATACTTTTCCCGACCGAGAGGGTGGATCGAGGGAAAACCCGAAGCCTCGCGCGAGCTTCCGCGCGAGGCGTCGGACCTTTCGTCGTGGCTCCGATCGGTACGGGTTTCCCGGCGTCGGCAGGCTGTTTTCTTATCGGCGATCACGAGGCTCGAGGCAGCTCCCTTACGCGCTATTGATTTTCGTGTCTCGAATGAATTTTTTAATTTTTTTTTTTTTTTTTTTTTTTTTTTTTTACGATTTCGATCAATTTTTTTTTTTTTTTTCGTCATGTCGTTTATTCTCCGTTGATTTTTTTTTTACGGACAGGAGCCTCTTCGGGGAATGATTCGCGGATCGGAAAAAATTCCGCGGCAGACTGATTATCAGTTTTTTTTTAATTTTTTAAAATTTCTTTCATTTTTTTTTATTTCCCTCTTCGCTTCAAATAAATTTGTGGGATTTTCGGATAATGATCCATGGATCGCTTCGCTGGAACAAAACGGCCGGGGAAAGTCGGTGGACAAAGTGCCGACTCTCCCTTTTCCCCGCTCCGACGGAACATAAACCTACTCGATTTACAAAGCTATCGGAAGCTGCGGAAGTGCTTTTTTTTTTTTTTTTTTTCCTCGAGGTTCGATTAGTCGCCGGCCGAGGTTGCGACCGATCCGAGAGACGGTGCGCGGGGCTCGGAATAGTCCGGAAGTGACAGAGGCATCTTACTCGCTCCCGTCGGGAGCCGAAGGGTCTCGTCGGGCGAGGAGGGTCGAACATGAATCGGGAATCGATCGTCCGCACCCGTCCATCGGGATGCTCGTCTCTCCTTCCCGAGCGAAGCTCACCCTCGTGTACGCACGCGGCTATTACGTCCATTTCGTCGCTGATCACATTGGTCCTGTCTGTGTCCCAAAGTCAACGCGCTGCACCGTAGACATCCACGAGTACGATCGCCCGTTTGATCAATGCAACACCGACCAAACGCGCATTAATTTTTTTTTTTTTTTTTTTTTTTTTTTTTTCCCCTCGAATTTCACACTCCTAATTCCGTATGATTTTTTTTTTTTTCCCGGATTTCGCGGATGAAAAATCACGCGAAACAATTTGAGAAACGGTTTTGATATCGGAGCCGATCGAACGGCGCGGCAGAATCGCCAAAGTTTCTGGACCGAGGCGAATCGTTACGTCAGAGCCGTCTGGTTCGCCGTTGCGAGGAGCCGTCCGAACGTCAGCGGCAGTAACGGAGTTACACCGCAGTCGTAAAGGTCGGTACGGTTTCCAGAAAAAAAAAAAAAAGGTTCCACTGGATCCTTCAATATGCCGCGATATTGAAACTCCCAGTGGAACGGCCACGAGGAAACGAATTTCGATGGCTCCGTCTCCCCCGGATCGCCTTCGTTTTCATTCCCATCGAGTATTATTACCACTTTTTACCTTTACTTTACTTTTATTTTAAGTATTTTTATTTGCTTATTTGGCGCGACGATTCTTCATAAAAAAATTTTCTGGAAAAATCAGACTGGATATCACCTTGGATCAGTTCTTTGTTTTGTGAAATTAAAGTATTGTCAATGCTTAAATTTACACAATTGTCCGAATCATCGCCCACCTATTTTTTTTTTATTTTTTATTTTTTATTTTTTATTTTTTTTTATTTATTTTTTTTTTGAATGTGATCGCTTAAATTGACATAATTGTCCGAATCATCGGTCACCCATTAATCAAGCCATTATTGAAAATATTGCTGGTGAAAGAGTATTTTTGGTCAACGGTGATAACAATGTACAATATCAATTGCCATACATGTTTAAATGTATAAAAACAAATAATTTTGTATCCATCGATGTTGATCAGTTAATCTCTGTTTGTTTCGAAATGAAAATTAAAAATGATTTGTACGTTGCTATTCCCGTTAACTCTCACAGTAACGAATAAACTGAATTTATGCAACTAATGTCCTTGTTCGTTACCTAATATTTATTATTAAAAAAAAAAATGTTAGGTCCAACCGCGATTTGCACCTGCATCGTAACTTAGTACAAGTTATCAAGATTATTATTATAAGCGTGTTTATTATTATTCACTTCCGAGTAAAACAAAATTTTATTTTAAATTTATTATATTATATATTAAATTTATTATTTATATTATATTATATATTAAAAATTTATTTTAACCATACTTCATTGTCAACATAGTTGTTCGAAGCAGGCTTATTTCGGAGTTTGAACATTTTTACGGTAAAAACCGACCCGACATTTCGACTCGGGCAGCGTTAAAGTCCGTCGGGATTTTCCCCGGACGATACTTCGCCTGGAAAAACTTGTAGGAATTTTGGTTTTTTTTTTTTTTTTTTTCCGTTGGAAATTAGGTTGAATGTTCCGTTGTTTCCACTTTTATCGCGCCTACGGGATTGATCCGAGAATCGGACGAGTCGGCGATATTTTTACCGCGAGTCGCAACGAGACCGAAGGCGACCTGTTCGCGGGAGCGTCGCTGTTCGAGCTTGGCGCAGCCGCGGCTCCCTCGAATGTCTCTATCTACACCGGACTGGACCTTCCACGAGGATCTCTTTCACTCGGCACGTTGATTATATAGATAGAGATATAGGTAGGCAGCGGCGAGAACGCGCGGGCCGCGAATCTCCCGGGAGTCTGACCCGAGCCTGCTTTTTCTACTCAGACTCCCGCGGCTCGCGGACCGACTAACTCGGAACTATTGTCCGGGATCCCTGGCGCACGGCCTCGTAAACGACGTTACCTCGAGCATATTTTTCTCTTTCTTTTCTTTTTCTGCCCCTTTTGCTCGTCGCGTCTACCACTCGTAATTTTCGGCTTCGAACAAATTCCATATTTGAACCGTCGGCTTTGAGATCGGCCCGAGTGGTTTCCGCAGTGTCGGCGGTTCGAGTCGGAGATCAATTATCGATGGTTTTCTTTACCATCGAATATCGTCGTGTTAGGCGGGCATTTTTTTTATTTATTTTTTTTTATTTTTTTTTTATTTATTTATTTTTTTTTTAAAGCTTACTTCTCGCAATTTTCGGCTTCGAATAAATTCCATATTTAAACCGTTGGCTTTGCCATCGGCCCGAGTGTTTTCCGCGGCTCGAGTCGGAGATCAATTATCGATGGTTTTCTTTACCATCGAATATCGTCGTGTTAGGCGGGCATTTTTTTTTTATTTATTTTTTTTTAACTCACTACTCGTCATTTTCGGCTCCGAATAAATTCCATATTTAAACCGTCGGCTTTGCCATCGGCCCGAGTGTTTTCCGCGGCTCGAGTCGAAGATCAATTATCGATGGTTTTCTTTACCATCGAATATCGTCGTGTTAAGCGGGCATTTTTTTTTAATTAAAAAAAAAAAAAATTTATTAAACAATTTTTTTATTCACGTGAATGCCATATTTATACCCGTCTTTGGCTTTGCCGTTAGCCGGAATATTGCCGGTGTCCTCGGGCCAGAGACGAATGGAGGAT
Source organism: Listrodromus nycthemerus (assembly GCA_963978505.1). Lineage (NCBI taxonomy): Eukaryota > Metazoa > Arthropoda > Insecta > Hymenoptera > Ichneumonidae > Listrodromus > Listrodromus nycthemerus. Next base: position 1,337,444 of record OZ021679.1, read on the forward strand.
GGTTTTTTTCCACCGACGATTCGATGTCATCGATGACGATTTCGTAAATTCGGGACAAACACGACGAGGCACGGAAGGCAAACGTGGCAACTGAACTCTTGAACTTGTGACCTCTCGCTCACTTGCTCTCGCTCTCGACGCTTCCGACCGTACGTTCAGGTTGGTTTTCCGCCTCGCAGGCATGAATTATTCCGGTACAAGCTTTACACACCTTGGGCTTCCTCACACGATGATAAAAACATTAGAGTTCGGGATCGTGTTGTCCCGAGTCGCGTTCGACAGAGGAAAGCTCTTCTGCCTGTCGAACGTCGAACAATTGGCCGAAAGCATCTCGGCCGAGTCGCTCGATCGATGACTCTCTTTTTCTCGATATTAATGAATAAAAAAAAAATATATATATATATAGATAAATAAATAAATAAATATAAAGAAATAAAGATGAAATACCTTTGAGAACACCTGAAAATACAAACATCTTGTAGGGTTGTGAATTTAGCTCGGGGTGCATCTTTATTCCCAACTATTTTAATTATTTAATTAACCTAAATTGCCGGAGGCTCGATTAAATTTTTCACGTATGCGTACCTGAGATTTCCGGAACTTCGGTATTGGCCGTCCCGTTGTAGCCCCTGCTTCGGGAACTCGACGTTCTTCCAAGTGGTTCGGTCCTCATCGCCAGACTGCTCTCCCGCGTCGAGTTTGCCGTCGGCATTTTTTATTCCTCTTATAGAATTTTTTTAAAAATTAATTCACACCATTAACAATTAAATAAAGTTCCGTTCAATATTATGTTCACAAAGTGGACCGCGTTTCACAGCATTCGCTCGGTTATTTGGCACATTTGATCACACGAAGTGGCTTATTTTAATTTTTTTTTCGACGCGACCTCGATTTTATTCTCGCGTACAAATCGAGGTAAAGTTTGGTCCAGCGTGTCACGGTCAGCGGGGCGTTCACGGGCAGGAGGTTTTTCGCTCAATCGATGTTGACCGCGGTGGCTTCACCGCGAATACCATGAATCTTCGATCACTTCCGAACCGCGGCACTCGATTAGTCGAACTCGTCGTGTCCGAGCCAAACTCTCGTGGATCGCTCGACCGGAACTTATTACGCTGGCGCTATCGCGAGCACCGCACGGTCTCCGGCGATGAGTACGCTCCTATTTCCGATATCCTCGAGACATCCAACCCCGTCTATCGTTCCGCTTCCGCGTGCCCTTTGGAATTTCCCGTGCCGCGACGCTTCACCCGACGCGAGATCGCTGCGAGCCAGCGGCGAATCGAAACTGCCGACTCGGAATCCTCATCGAAGATATTCGTCTTGTTCACCCACTCGTCTTCCGCCTCGCGTCTCTCCCTCGACGAAAGTACTCTCGAGTGTCGCATCGGTTGGTCCCTCCTTTGGCACGTTCTTTTCTTCTTCCTCTTTTAATCCCACTGGTTCGATTGTCCCGACGCAGACTCGCTCTACTCCCAGTCACTTTTTTTTTCTCTCTTCGACGCCAAAGCGTTTTCCGGCGTTGTAGGAAAAAAATGCGGCAAAAGAAGCGATTTGTGAGGCTCGCTCGAGAGTCTCCTTGCGACGCTTCTCGGCTGAAACTGCACGTGGGTTACGATGAGTCTCGATCTTCTTTCGTGGTTTCGATCCAGTTTCGCTGGTTACTTCGACTCCGAATAATTGCGACACGTATGCGCGACTTTAGATTTTTGTCCGGTGTTTGCCCTCGAGGCGTCGTACATCCGCCGTGGCCACGCGTGTTACTTCCGTCAGCTCGTCACTACCGATGATTTTTCTGCTCGGTGAATTTTTCTTTTTTTTTTCTTTTTTTTTTTTTTTTTTTTTTTGTAATTTTGACCTAGTGCGATTCTCGAGGTGAATCGATCGTCAAACCTTTGGCGAATCGGATGGTCGAGTCGACGCGGCTCGCGACATTTTCGCTCGATCGATCTCACGGAAAACAATTAATCGCCGCGGTCGCACGCCGTGTTTCCGTTTAAATTAATTGTCGACGAGTCTCCCGGCGTAATCGAGTTCCGGCATCGTCGGATTTTCCATCGGTCTCGTCGATCCTCGCTACTCGTAAGCTCGCGATTTTCCTCCGGCACGCCGAGAAGCTCGGCGAAGCAGCGACGGTCTCGTTACACCTTGAATAAAAAAAATAAATAAATAAATAAAATAAATAAGTAGAAAAATAAAGGGAAGTCGCGAACGGTCGGTGGAGCAACGATTAATTAGTCGCTCGGGTATTCGAGTGTTGCAGCCGAGTTCGTGGGGCGCGGCGGGGCTAACCCACTTCCTTGGAACTCGACGTTGACTCAATTACTGCGTCAAAACGAATAATTGGATGTATCTCGGTGACATCGCGCGCGACCAACGAACAAAGCAAAGAACACAAAGTACCACGGCATATTTCCATCGGTTATTTTTTTTCCTCGTTTTCAAAAAAAAAAAAAAAAATTTTTTTTTTTTTTTTTTTTATCGTTCATCCGTCGTCGCAGAGTAACGAGGGAGAAAGCGACTAAATATTTCCATAGTCCGCGACGGCAGCGAGGCATGCCGAGTAGCCGATTAGCATAAATATGCACGCCATGCGTGAAACGCGTCGATGACGCTTTTCCGGAATTTTTTTTATTTTTTTTAATTTATTTATTTTTTTATTTTTCCAAGGCGTTTCAGGGTCTTTAAATTAAATTGAAAAAAAAAAAAAAAATGATACGAAAATCGAGAAATTCATCCGTCTCACTTCTGGACCGATCGGCCTTTGGAGCGAGATTTTTTTTTTTTATCGTCGCAACAGGAGGCGAGCGCGACGCGCTCGCTGTGTCAAAGCGAGTAATCCGCTGCCGCGTTTCCGCGCAATATCGCCCGACGATGATAAGCGAAGCATGGAAAATTATAAAACTCGCCCCCTGTGCGCCTCGATATGGGCATAATAGTCAATTACGCGCTTGACGAAGCTCCGCTTTTCCTCCGCAGAGACAACAAGAACACGAGGACAGGCGCTCTGATTATGGAGAAAAAAAAATGTATATTCCAGAGTTGGCGTCCCATTTTCGCACACCCTCGCGATTTCAATGGATCACCGGGGAGGGTGAGGGTGAGAGAACGTCGAAGCGAACGAGGCCAAACGAGGTACGCCGAATGTTTTATCTTAGCACGTTCGAAGCCCGTTGCTCGACATCCGGCATTCAATTTCAGATTCAATACCGGAGGGATGCGCGCCTCCATAGAAACGCCGTGAAAGCGCCTCGTCCCGTTGACGGTTCAACAATAACAACCACAAAATTAACAACAACAATGATTATCGTAGAGCGGAGTCATCGTCTTCCAAAAAAAAAAAAAAAAAAAAATTCACGCTACCAGTTTTGATGGATTTTTATTTTTTTATTTTTTTATTATTTTATTTTTTTTTTATTTTTTTTCTGAGAACCCACCCCGACGTGAGAAATAATCGAGGAAAAAAAACCTTGGCTCCCTTCGAGGCGAAGCAACCGGTTAGAAGCGTTTTCGTACCAGCGCCGTGTATAATTAGCCGCGGGCCGATAAACGAAGTAGAAAACGGGCACGCGACCGCTCCGACCTGCGTGGCGACTCGATGCTCTCTTTTTTTTTTTTTTTTTTTTTTTTTTTTTTTTCCTCGACACATGTGTAAGACACAGCTGGGTGAAACGGGGAGGGTAGCTGAAAGATCGAGGCCGTTGGGACGAGAAAGATTAATCGACTGACGAATGAACATTTTGACCGAACGTTTCTTCCCAATCCTATCGAGTGCTCCGATAAATATTTCCAAGGATTTTTTTCCCATCGACCATTTTTACTACGTTCTCGACGCGCTGCACGATGCAATGCGGATGTTACGTCGATCTTTCGCCTGCGGGGTGTCCGCGTGGACCACCGTAAATCACTCGCATCCATCTTTCCGAAAGCCCGATGCAGTCTCGCCCTGTCCGCACTAACGCAGCCTTATCTACTTACAGCGTAAACTCTCCGTCGGACTCGCGTTTCAATTCTCCGGCGCATAATTTTTCATCCACGATTTATCATCCGTACCGCTGGACTCGAAATTGTACAACAAACAATCCACACTCTTTTATCTATCTCCCGAATATTTCTTTGGCACCGAGGATTCCAAATACGATGGAGCGACTCGTCCAATTTTCGCGGGTGCGCGCGCGAAAAAATAAATAAATTTAAAATTCCTCCGAGAAAATCCCAGAGGCAGCATCGACCGAACGGTCGCGAAATGTCCCTCTGCATCGTGGAGTTTGCGAACTTCGCGGACAATAGTGATTTGTCACTGTCCCCGCGCGAGAGAACGCGGCATTATCGCGACCCTTTGAAACGCGCCAACCCTCGCGCTTCCGTTGCTCCCTCGGACGGTTCTGTGAATTTTGCCAATGAGAATCCACGCGCACGGACCTACGTGCGGAAGCTGTTACAGGGCTCTAACGGCCCGACTAAAATTTAATGGGACACGCAACACCGGCGCATTTGACACGATGCAACCGCCGTACTTTATAATCGTCCTCGCGCAATTACGCGGCCGTTCACGAGGACGAGCCGTGCAAGATTCGTCGTTGCTGTCGCGCGCCGAACGATGGATCCGTTCGACTTGCGTAACGCCTCGTCACGTAACTGCATTTTTTCACATTAGAGGGTCGTGCGGAATGAACGACGACTGACTCACGGAGACGGCCACGCTGTTATTCTCAACCGGCAGGAAGTCACTCGTGTGATTATCGTCACTGCACGGAAATTCCGGCGCATTATTTCCGATGAGTCGCGAGTCACTTGTCGTCTCCGTTGCATTGTTCAAAGGCGAATAAACAAATGAACGCATATTATCGAGATCGGTTTTTTCATCGTCGAAAGCGCGCGACACGCTGCACGAGGACGTTGGACTGAGAAGGAAAAATGTGTGAAAATAAAAATGTTACGTAACTACATTTTTTGAGTGGGATGAGAAAATAAACGGAACTCGGAGAGATTATATCGGACGTCGAATAATGAGGGACAATATTAACTGAATTTACGGGAAACGAATTTCCGATAACTTTTTTTTTTAGTCTTTAAGCCTTTGAAACATTTTTTTTTTCAGCGTGAAATATATTTCGGTTGGTTATTAAAATTAATTTTCTTACGGATTCTTATTAAGATTAATTTTTCCGGATTGTTATTAAGATTAATTTTTCCGGATTCTTATTAATTTTAATTTTTCCGGATTCTTATTGAAATTAATTTTTCCGAATTCTTATTAAAATTAATGTTTCCGGATTCTTATTAGAATTAATTTTTCCGGATTCTTATTAAAATTAATTTTTCCGGATTCTTACTAAAATTAATTTTTCCGGATTCTTACTAAAATTAATTTTTCCGGATTTATATTAAAATTAATTCTTCCGGATTCTTATTAAAATTAATTCTGCCGGTTTCTTATTAAAATTAATTTTTCCGGATTTTTATCAAAATTAATTTTTCCGGATTCTTATTAAAATTAATTTTTCCGGATTCAAAGAATCACATTGACCCGTGACGCGATGTGATTCAACGGGTTAATTGAGCCAAATAAAACCGTCCGGTTAACCCGGTCAGAGTCCGGATCGCCGTGACACTCGGCCGGAATTGCTCGCTCCCTCGTGTTTAACTTCATGAATAAATCAAAACCCCACCACGGGAAGATACTTTCATTTGTTTTACGGCATCGGAGTGCCCCGCCGAAGGGGAAGATATGCGGGTGCATTTATCGCGTTTCGGCCGTGGATGAACCGGCGGAATTAACGACGAGGAGGTATCGCGATTGCCATGGAAACGCGGGGCGGGATGGAACTCCGGAGACGGACAGTGAAAACGAAAGACGAATAATGGACAATTGTCGAGTCGCCGAGGAGCGTGAGACCGTCATTAACTATTTTTTTCTCAGACAACAAACTAAACAGTGACTCCCAAAAAAATCGTCGGCAGACGAAATCGATCGAAGCGCCGAAATTAAATTTTGGAGTAAAAAAAATTGAAAAAAATTCTCAAAAAAAAAAAAAAATACGACGAGGAAATATCTATTTATAATTTTGCGACACAAACACGACTCTGAGGTCCGGCAAAGGGCGATAAAGCACGACGTTCATCGATCGGAACTCACCCTTGTCGTCGATAGTTTCACCACGAGTGACGACGGTCGTCGAGGAAACACGCGAACCCCGCGGCGATTTAATCGGTAAAACATATTTTCGAAAAATATTAAAAAATCGTCGTTGTGCACCGTTGTCGAGGCGGCGAGTCGAGGCGTGGACGATGCAAGCGCTCGGGCGGTGAGACTCGCACTGCGAGAGAGACTTTGAGAATCGAGCGTGGATGAATTTCCGGACGCAGGGAGGCGCGCCGATCAGGATTAGCCACAGGTTGCGCCCGCCTCGTTCACGCAGACCGGTGGGGTTTGCAGGGAGTCTCTTCGAGGGTTGGAAAATTCGAGGGCGCTGTGAGCGACGCGTTCGGCGACACACGATGGAGATAAAGGACCGAAGGGACGTGTGAGAAGCAAAAAAAAAAAAAAAAAAAAAAAAAAAAAAAAAAAAAAACGATATTGAGGGTAGAGAATGATCGGCGACCTCGCCGGTCAGCCGGAAACGGAGAACCCTTCGTCCTTTACTCCCGCGCCGTACTCTTCGTTCGGCTGCGATCCCGAACACTTCTCGCCGACAGCGTTTCCTCGGAATCTGGCCAGTCACATCGCGCCGCATCGAACTGTGAGCAACGACTTTGGAACTCTCGTTCTCCAATGTTATGTTTCCGCCGCGGAGGATTCGACAGGAGGAGTCGACAGCTCGGACGTCCCAGCTGTCCCCGTCGACACTTGGACTTTCGTTCCTGCAACGGTCAAGAAAAAATCTAATTAACGCGGAGACGTCGAAGCGTCGGCGAAAAATTACCCGGGAAAATAAAATCGCTGAATCGTGAATGGATTTTGGGACAGGAAGTCGGGTCGCGGAGTCTCGAGTACTTCGAATCTCGTCGGCGGGCTCGCGTCTTATCAACGTTACGTTATCACTGACCAATGATAAAGTCATTCTTCGTCGCGGACTCGACTCGACGCACGACGAAGCGCTCATTCCAGTCGGAGCGTTCGGCACTGTGCGTGAAAAAAAAAAAAAAAAAAAAAAAAAAAAAAAAAAAAAAAAAAAAAACAACAAGGAAGACAAAAAAGAGAAACATCGGCTCTCGAGATGATGGGCGTAAGTGCAAACGAGGGGAAAGGTAACGCGGTGTTCCGGTTAGAGATCGGATTCGATTCTCGTCGTGTCGTCGTTTGCCGAAACGAGGCACGAACCACGTCGGGTTGTAAATTGTTCGGGCGATAGGATCGGGACGAGCACCCTGCAAAGGGCGAACCGTCGACCGGAAGTCAAACACGACGTCGCACGTAAACCGGCGAGACGTTGAAGCACGAGACAACACGGTTTCGGATCTCGTCCTCCCGAATGTTCCTCGCGCTCCGATTGTCGATATTCTCCGGAACCTCGAGTCCATTGTCGATGAACAATATAAAATAATAATGATAATAATAATAATAAAAATCGCACTCGGCCGAAATAACGTACTTGGAGCGAAGAAAAAAAAAAAATGGTAATTTTTTTGTTCATTTCTGATTTCCTTTGACAGATGTCCTTTCACTTTGGCGTCGCCGAGACGATACTCTTCGCCGAATGGAGAACGACCGATTGGCAAGGAATCGTCGGCTCAATGGTTGGAATCATTCTCCTCGCGGCGGCCCTCGAGGGACTGAAAAATTATCGGTGAAATTCCATTAATCTCATTGTCGTGACGAATTATTTTAACGGGAATAAATTGTTTCAGCGAGGAGCTGTTCGTTCGTAACGTCGCCGATGACGGATGCGAGGGCAAAAAGAAATCTCGAAGGTAAATTATTTCGAACCTTTTTTTCTCCAACACCCTTTTTTTATTTATATAAATTTTTTTTTTTTTAATTTATCCATGTGAATTTTTTTTTTTTTTTTTTTTTTTCCACCTTCCAACAGACAAACGATCCTGTCCGGCGTGCATTTTTACCAAACGATCCTACACATGATACAATTTGTCATCGGTTACTTCCTCATGTTCATCTTCATGACCTACAACGTCTGGTTGGCGCTCGCCGTCGTCATTGGCACCGGTCTCGGCTATTGGCTCTTCGCTTGGAACAAATTCACGAGCAAAGACGCCGATTGCTGCACGTGAAGTTGGCCGAGCCTCGAACGCAACACATTACGTAACGTGTATTCGATTGACGGACGATGGAAAAAAAAAAAAAAAAAAAAAAAAAATTCAATACACTTTTCAATATGATCCGCCTGCGCAGATCCGGACCGGGGAAACCGGCGTGGAAAATACTCCGATTTTAATTTCGTCGGAGCGCGTGATTGATAGAGCGATCTAATCTGGGCCATCGAACTTGTACCTCTTATCGCGGTCGGGACTTATCACATTCACCGTTCGCAACGCGCCGATTAATGTCGGTGAACGAGCGGAAGCAACGCTTCTTCTCAGTACAAATCGAGAGTCCCGACGACGATATTCGGGGTTACGAAAAATAAAATAAAATAAAATAAAATACTCAACTGCATCATGTCGACGAATTTCGCCAGCGGGCAGCGGATGTGTGAGAGCTTCGGGAGCAGCGAAGAAAGCAAGTCGTTCGTTCAGCGGATACTCGTCTGGGACAAGTTCAACACCACCGTCTGGCTGTTTATCGTGACGTCGTTTCTCGTATGGTGCGTCGCTTTTTTCACGGCTTACAAACCCGACGAAAAAATCGTCCAGGCTGACCACGCGAATCACTCGATGGATCACGGAGCTCATCACGGCACGACGATCCATTGAAAAAAATCATTTTCTCGTCCGTCGATCGAGTCACGTCGACGCCGATTAATCCGATAAACTCTTCGATGACGGTGTATCGCCTCTGAAAAATAAATAAATAAATAAATAAGAATGTTCACGTTTATATTTTTAGAACGTTGCCGCAATGGCAGTGGGTGAACTGACGATCAATAGGGATGAGTCGATACAGTTCTATGTTTGATTGTAAAAAGAGTACCAGAAATAAAATCGTTACTTCCACACATTAATTCCCGAGTTGCGACTACGACGGTGTTGCTCCTTGAACCTATCGATCTACGAGTTATTCCAGGGCGGCTCACGAAAATATCTCGAGCCGTACAACATCGTCCGGGATCTTTAAAAATTCAGAGTATCCGAACCTCCTGAAAGATTCATCGTCGCCCGTGTTACGACCCGAAAAATTGAAAAAAAAAAATATGGAAAGCACTTGAACTAGTCGAACCACTGTCGGGAGCAACGTGACACACCGATAATTGCGAGATCTCGTGGAGGATGCGCAGCTGCTTCCGATCATACTGGTTGCAAAGTAACGTCAAAAGGGACGGAGAATTTTCTTGTATCTCGTCGCGTATGCTCGTCGTGTTTCGGCAGACAACCGTAATCCATTCCGAGAGCAACGTGGATTGCATTTGGGAATTGTTCGCGGCACACGGGGCTTTTTTCGCTCGACGGTCGAGAATGGAGCACGGATATAAAGGATCAGCCGAGGCATTGCCAGTTTACGATATCCCCAAAGTCCTTTTAGACTGACCGGTTTCAATGGCTTTGTACTTGAAACATAAAAATAAAATAAAATAAAATGAAATAAAATAAAATAAAATAAAATAAAATAAAATAAAATAAAATAAAATAAAATAAAATAAAATACAATACAATACAATACAATAAAATAAAATAAATTAAATTAAATTAAATTAAATCAAATTAAATCAAATTAAATTAAATAGAATAAAAAAAAAAAAATAAAATAAAATGAAATAAAATGAATCGAAATAAAATAAAATAAAATAAAATAAAATAAAATAAAATAAAATAAAATAAAAATTGATTGGAAAAAAGCTGAGATCACTCCGTCGGTGTTCGATCGGGAATCGATAAATTTAAAATGATCGACGGTTTAACAATGGTGATCGATCGAGTGATTTCGGAGCGCACATTGCACGTAAAAGTGGAAGAACGTAGAGAGTCGAGCTGGAGAAAAAAAAAAACCGACTATCGAGACGATTAATGCATGGAGCAACCCGACTAATCAGTGTCTCTGTCGTCGATTCGCCCTCCGTTTGTGCCACCTGCGGTGGTCGGGATTTGTGTGTCGTGTACCTGTGACCTGGATCGCAGTCAAACCGGAAACAATGTATACGGAAAGTCACGGTATTTCAAGAGCGCGCGGTGGTCGCCGCGGAAACGGTTCTCTGGCAAACGTCGACTCTTAATTCCGGACAACCGCATTGTTTATCACCGCCATCAAAGCGGAGAAACAGCACGTGTGAAATAAGATTGCACCGTAAAAAAAAAAAAAAAAAAAAAAAAAAAAAAAAATTATACATTTCACAAACTTTTTTCTCCACAAACGCCCACAATCGTATCGTTAATAAACCTAAAAAAAAATTCGTAATAATTCACGAAAAATGTTTGTAAAATTAATGTGAAAAGATTTTTAAACGTTTGTGGCAAAGAAACATTCGTACCTATTCTACTGTGCGATGGGATAAAAATGGGGTGAATATGGCCCGGTCAATAAGTCATTGAATCACTCGCTAAGCGGGAACTTTCGCCCTGCAACTCCGGTGGAATCGTATTCTCGAGGGCTCGATCGATTTTATTTTTCCTTTCTTTTCCTTCATGCACGAAGCTCGACGGGACTCGACCATATGGGGACGACGCGCCCTTCCCCGTTCGCCCTAGTCGTCCCTTCGAACATTTTTTTTCCATCACACTCGTGGCTCTTTCTGCCTCCATATATATATATATATATATATATATATATATATATATATATATGTGTGCATATCGGCGGACGAGAGAGCCTTTGTGGCTTAAACCTCTCGAGCCTTTAAGCCTTTTCGATAAAAAAAAAAGGAAAAACACGCGAAATTGCGGCTCAGCTGCTCTCGACAGACTTCTTCGCTCGCTTAATATATATATATATTTTTTTTTTTTCAAATTCCCACCACTAAAAACTTGGAACTTGTTGGCGTCGTCGAAGCTCCTCGAAGCGCTCCGAAATCGTGCTCCGGTGAGTCAACTCGAGGCTCGTAAACTTGAAAGCGAAAATTACATCGCCTCAGGTGTGTTTCCTCGCCTCCACCTCGGAAAATGTCTGCTCTTTTTTTTTGTTTTTTCCTTATCCACTTCGCTCTCCTCGATCCGCCACTTTTCACCCTCGTTGTCCTTTTCCTTTCCAAGAAACATGAGAAAACAAAAAGTCATTAACGGACGTTCGGTGGGGTGAGAAAGACAGGTGAAAAAACAGAAAAAATCTATCGACCAGTCGGTGAGAATCAGCGTGACTAGACGAGACGACGCGTACGCGTTCGCCTGGTCGATACCGACGTCGGCTCCCTGGTAATCCGTAGGTATGGCGCTTTTCACGCACACCCTTCCCGGGCCAACGAAACTTTCGCTCCCGTCTCTCGGTCGATTCACTCCGCTATTAAACCTGCAACAGAATCAGAATCATTTTAACCCACGAACCACAATCGACGAGACCAGAAGGCCTATAAAAAAAAATAATTAAAAATTAATTTGATTTTTTTTTCGATACAAGTTTTATTTTTTTATTTTTTTATTTTTTTTAATTTAAATTTTCTGAATTTTTTTCTCACGTCCCATCTTGCCCCGTCGTGACTCGGACAGGTAGAGAGGTGGCATCGTCCCTCTCTCACGTAATCGGACGTTCTTCGTCAGAGACGCGTTGATAGACACAATGGAGTGTCGAATGCAAGTCTCGCGACGGGTACTCGAGTATCGCGTGAATACGTATCGAACACTGTCCTGGATCATCGACAGACTCGTCCGATATGAATGGAGCTCTCCGCGCGCATTCAGAATCCATGGGAATGGAAAGGTCTGTCGGTGAAAGCATTTCAACCTGTTCCGGTGAGAAATCCATCCGGCGCTCACCCTTATTCTCTTTCACTGGCTCCGACAGGTGAAACGGACCGAGCGATCCTTACAATCAATGAATCTCGTCGTTACGGTTGCCGCGCGACGCCGATGGAACTCTAATGAGGCACTTCGGATTATCGGATGGTTGAGGGATTTTTTTTTTTTTTTCGGTTTTTTGATTACTCGATATAATTAATCGAGGCGCGAAGATAACCGAAGTAGAATCGCGAACGCGGATCCGACAATTGCAATGAATTTTTTCTCTGTTTTCTTGCAATCGTGATTTTATCTTTGCGACTCACGCTCGACCCGAAAATTAAATTCTAGCTGTTGGGCACGAGGGATAATTAAAGCGGAGTGCTTTCTGGTAATTCGATGGACGCGAGACGACCCGGGAGTGAACGCCCCGGTTAGCCCGTTGGCAGAACTCCAAGTCGTCTGTGCTCATACCGGCCGTAACTACTAGCCGCCCCACTGATACCCTTGGCAACTTGTTACACCGGTGCGCTCGAGGCATTTATGGCTATCACGGCGAAGATGCGCAACCAAGGTTTTTTTTATTTCTAATGGAAACTATGCAAACGATATTTTAACTGTTTTGTAATAGCGATAGCGAGGATTGTCAATTTGTTGAAAATAAATAAAATAACAGTGTATATGACAAACAAAAAATAAAAATTTAAAATAAAAAATTAAAAGTTAAAATCAAAAATTAAAAATTAGAAATTAAAAATTAAAGATTAAAAATTTTAAATTAAAAATTAAAAATTAAAAATTAAAAATTAAAAATTAAAAATTAAAAATTAAAAATTAAAAAATTAAAAATTAAAAATTAAAAATTAAAAATTAAAAATTAAAAATTAAAAATTAAAAAAATTAAAAATTAAAAAAATTTTAAATTAAAAAATATTAGCGTACAGAACGGTGTCCCAAAAAAATTAATTTCAAGATATTGAATCAACACGTCTGCCATTGTTTTCAAGCGCAATTTTCCACAACTGAATTTACAAGTGAAAAGATTCTAAATATATTTCTGAAGAAAAATCTTTTCGTCAAAAAATTGTGAGGGTATTTTTTTACATAGACGAAACTGTTTTTTTTTTTTAACAAGCTATCACGTTATGGTATTCGTAAATATTGAACTAACCGAAGCGCTCGATCGCCAATCGATCAAACAAAATAATTCCCCGTTCGATTGTGATGAATTTGGATTTTTTTTTTCACGATAGGCCATCGACCTGAGATTGTATTTATGCGGTGGAGGAATCACCTCCGACAACAAAGTTATCAGACGAGGAGAGATAAAAGTGAGCTTGAGACATTGCTTCTTCGAACGTCGCCTTTCGCCGATGAAAATTTTTATAGATTTTCTCGAGTGTCGTCGCCTCGAGAGCTTCATTGCGGTTCACACTTCCGGCGAAAGCTTTCCGCATCCTCGCCATCTGTTCTCAACCCAGCTAAACTCCCCGATCAAACACTGTTGCGGATTGTCGACGTTTTATCTGTCGAGCTCGAACACTTCCATTTCGTTATCGAGCTCGAAGCTTCCGCAGCTTGAGAACTTTCTCGGTAGATGTCGGCAGCAAGAAATTCAATCCTCGTCGGTGAATCGACATCGGTAACTGCAGCGACGGCGAGTCGGATCGACGCTCCACGACATCCTGGATGAAAAAATCTAGCACCGAAGATTTTCGCACTCTGAAAAAAAAAAAAAAATCACCGTCATTCAAGTCTCTTTAGTTCACATTGGTGAAGTCACAATGAAAAAAAAAAACATTTTTTATCATTCCTCGGATCATCGGAGCGCCCTGTCGGTTCGAGGGTATTTTAAATATTTAAAAAAAAAAAAAAAAATCCTGGGTATCAAAAATTCTTCAGGACTTTTAATCGCTGCCTTACGGCTATCCGTCACGTGGGAAAATAAACGAAAATACCCTCACTCGTTTTCGTTCCGATTTGATGAAATTAAAAATTCAATTAATTCCCATTCAGTCGGTAGAGCTTGATAAATTGTTTATAAGAGCTCTCGGAGCTTTTCCGTGTGGACATATTGTATCGCGTGTTAGGAAAGCGCCCGTTCACCACCGGGCAGTCCGGCGATCAATGACGTTAATTGGAAGCACGCAAGATCGCGACTCTCAATTCACGAGCGTCGGACCGCAGAAGCGAAATGAATATGTATTTATGAGTGTGCATATAGCGGGAAGGTGAGGAGAGGGCGGTAATAAATTCCAGACGATATATTGAGTAGGAGACGCGCGTGCCTCGCATGCGAGATTCGTTAAAAGCTCGAGAACTCGACGGGACAATGCGCGTCGACCCTTCGCGGACCGTGGTCGATCAAATTTTTTTTTCCTCCCAGGAGCAAAAATAAAAATGATCGAACACGATAAAACAATTTAAAATGTTATCTCGATGAGATCGAGATTTCTTTCTCGGTTTCGCGGAGTGAGAGAACGAAAGCGGAAACCACGAGAGAAAGGACTAAAAAATTACCCTGTCGGCGGACTCGAGGGTGACCCGAAGAAAAAAAGAAATCTAAATTCCACCGCTCATATTTCTTATCCGGAAGTCGGTCCTGAACCGACCTAAGCGAACCGGTGACTCGCTCGGAATTTCTTAAATTGCCAGAAACGTTCGAGATAGACGCGAATCCACGACCAATGCAACGGGGCGAGCCATGTAACAATAGTCGAGACTCTTTTCGCTAGCTTGCGCTCCTGTTATCTCGGCATCTTCCGACCTTGGCCTCCACCCGTTGACGGTGCTAAATAACGCAAACACAACGGTGTGTAACACTCGGACACGCGATGCGATACGAAAGCTCTTATGACTGAAAATCACTGCGATTTATGTACATATGTGAATTCCACATTTATATAGAAAGGGAGATCATGGCCCGAATTTTTTGAGCAGTTTATTCGAAGCTCTTTGCGAAAAATCGTGAAAAAATCACCGTTCTGAGACCGCAAGCGCAAACAAATTATTTTTCCAAATAAAAATACTGAGTCTCATTCAAAGCGATGCAACGTTGCGGACGTTTGTGGACGATAAGTTGTACAGAGTACAAGCTATTTTTAACGCGATACTCTGAGAAAAAAAATTTCTGCCCCCTGAGGAATCGGCAAATGACGAGAAACACTTTCGTTTCGCCTACGCTCAGACGCATTTTTTTCGTGAAATATGGACAGAAAATGACCTGTTGTTGACCGATTATCATCGTTAATCTGTGCGCATGCGCGATTTTTACTAACTAAGGAGCAATAGGTCTCGTTCTTCCCTCTGGAATTATTACTATTACTCCCAGGAGAGCAATGTGGTTGTTTCAACAAGCTCGAAAAAAAAATGAGGAAGCGCATTTTCACCTCGTGTCAATTGCTTCGTCCGAATTTCTTTTGGCAACATTTTCACTCGGTAATAATAAGGAGTTTCCGCTCTTGATACACAATTCCACAGCTTTGTGCGGAACGCTGGGATTTTGCACCACATCACCTTAATAAGATATATGTCCAGAATCGGAAAGGTCGTTGCGCAGTGGAGAGCCGGCGAGAATATCGCATAAACGAGATCGTGACTGATTTACCGAGGCGCCCTAATCACGAGGGTAGAGGACCGCGCAGCCGACCCCTTCGTGAGTACGCAGATAGCGGTCGCTTCCTCGCGATCCTTCGCCGTCCGGAGTTCGGACGAGTTGCTGACCCATTTAATAGCCGGGTGAAGGAAGCTAGGTGGAAACTTTATCGGCTGTCTATCGGGTTAGCGTGCGACCTTTCGCATCCTCGCGAGTTCCCGGGACACACACATCCACACGGTTTAGCGGGGTTTCCGGCGCGAGGAAAGAAGAAACAAGAAAGAAGGAAGTGATGGACGGCTGCAGGTGAATCTCCGGTTATCGTTCGAACCGCCTTATCCATCACCCATTCGTTCGCGTGATCGATAACTTCGAACGGCCTCGCATCCGTCACGGGACGGATCCACGTGAAGTTTCATTCACTTACAATTTTTTTGTTAATTTCTTTTTTTATATGATATCATTTACTAATATTAATTTTATTATCTCTGCTGTGGGTGCAAATTTCGCTTCTGACTCTTCCGGATTTTTTTGGAGTCGGTTGTTGAGACGCGTTTCGAGACCGGGGCGTACCCGGTGCTTATCTTATCGGCTGTATCACGTCGCGGACGATCTTCACGCGAGACGCAATTATAGAGATTAATTGAGTTTCTCCTCGTTAGCGTGGCCGAAGCTACGCTGTGAGCTACCGTGTACGAATCGATGTACTACTTCGGACAGACTTTGCGAAGAGCCTCGCTGACAACGTCGCCACAGGTTGAAATCTCGAACAGCCGGTAACAGAGATCGCTGAGGCGATTGCAACGATGAATGTCGAATTAATTGCTGAATACATATTTGTCCGTTAGATAAGATTTGAGAAAAGACTTTCGCCTCGGTCGCGAAATTCACGTTACCGGGACAATCCGTAGAAACGCTCGCCGCGAATAAATGCCTTGACCTCTCAACCGGGATGTGACGTCATCGTCATTGCGCCGACCCTAAGTCTGGTATGTCCCGGCGACGTCACCGTGATACCGTTGCCGCGTGCCGAGTCCTCGGGCAGAACCTCCCCGAACAAGTGGAAATGTCCTTAACGGCCACCAGCCCGTCGGCTGTTCTCGCGTGCAGAGAATCTCGCTCGTCTTATCGCGGTTAAAACCCCCTCTGGCTCCCGTCCTCCGTACCCGCGCCCTTCGCCGCAGGGCAAAAAAGTTATGTGCTACGTTAAATTTTTTCCCTCTCTCGCTCTTCCAACACCGCACACTCGCTCGTCCGTTTTTCTGGCCGATATATGCGGATAACTTTTGTGCGCAAAAAAAATGACTGCAGTGAGTCGATCGTATGATTTTTTTTTTTTTTTTTTTTTTTTTTTTTCCTTCAGTATTTTAGAGAAACAACCAGTATGGTCCGCGTGTGTGCGTCGCAACGAGCTAACGACGCTGATAAAAGAAAATAATAAAAAAAGAACTTTCAAGGACGATTCGTATGGCGTTTCATGAAATCTGAAAATTTACTTTGCACACGATCCAAGAAACAGGAAATCGGTCGACATACTTTTTTTTTTTTAATCTATATAGCAGCCTTTTCAGAGGGGAGAATGGCCCGCTTCTTAATCTTTGAATATGCTGAATACGATGGTGGGTTCGTGTGACGTCACCGTACTTTGAACTATACCGTCACGTATCGATCGTTTACGTCATTAGTGCAAATCCTTGCTGGGCACAGAAGAACAGAGTCGGTGGCACAGCGATGTAGCTTGCTCGACAAACCGCTCGGTGATTTATCGAGTAAGGGCGAAGGCGTGTACTAAATTTGTCTTAATGCGAAGCTTCGAAATAACTCGGCTTATCGCCCCACCGATTTGTCCGCAACGATCGCACGAACAGCCCGCTACCGTTTTGAATTAGGCCGGTCGACGATTTCCTTTTTTTTCCCTTCCATCACGTTTTTCCCCATCTGCTCCCTTGTTACACAATTATTCACGACTTTGTCGTGTAATCGCTGACCAATCTCACGATCAGCATCATTAGACCGATTGGAACCGGCAATACCATTCTTGACGATCCACCTGTAACAGTAATAAGTCCGATTGGTTGTCGTATTGGTCGGTACGGATATCGAGGAATCGCGACTCACCACTTTTACAAAAAGTTCCGTTTACTTCTGAGGCTTTCCAGGCACAGCTGCACATACCCTTCAGGCACATCACGCTATCAGGGTCGCTCTCCACGTAACATTCGCCTCTATAGTTACACGGCTCGTGGAGAACTGAAACGTCGAGTTACGATTTAATCGGGCGTGCGTTCGTCGCGTTCTTTGATTAATTAAAAATCAGATTGTTGAGGCTCACATTTCGTCCGGTAACATCTTCCGTGTCTGTAATGATGGCCTGTGCCACAGGAACATGTACCGTTGGTAAGGAGCGTCTGACCAATTCTCGCTGTGACCACTTCTGAAAATTCCGACGAAGAGCAAAGTGCGTTCGCGGTCGTAGCTGAACACTGGGCATCGTACTGACACGCACCACCGAAGAGAGAAGCTGCAAAAAATCCAATGTTAATCGTGACGTATATATATTCGATAAGAAAAAATTGTGCAATGGAACATTTTTACCCTGGACGCACAAGCCGGCCAAAGGTGCAACGAAACCTTCCACACAGCTGCATCGTTCCGAGACACACGTTGAATTTTTGGCCTTACAGTCGACGTCGTCTTTACACGAAGCGTTGTATCCTAGTGGTAGACGCGACAGAATTTTTTTTTAATCTCGAATGGTGAATTTTGTAGGTGGAATGTAAAATGTTAAATGCAGACAAAGTTTGCATGGCTCACCGGCAACACATTCACCCAAGGAGTCAAAATAATTTTCGACGCAGGAGCAAATATTTTCTTGGCACTTGGCATTACTCAAAGGCTCGCAATCCTCATCGGCTGTGCAAGAATCACCCAGAACTGCTACATCATCGATGCAAGTAGTGCCAGCTGCATTCATGTGGGAACCCGTGGCGCATTCGCAGATAAACTTATCACTGCAAGTCAATCCTGAATCGAACCCGTTCACATGGCAGTCCGATGATTGATGGCAGCTCTCGTCTACTCCCTTGTTCACCCAGCAAAACATTTTTTCCTCGTCGTAATGAGTTTTTTCGTTGCAAAGACACCTCCGCTTGTCGACGCACGAGGCGTCAGGTCCGAATATGTAACATTGTTCGTCCTCCCTGCAAGAGCTGTTGTACGCTCGTGTAACTGTCAAATTAATACATACATTAATTTACTCAATCGATTTCATTGTTTTTTTTTTATCCACCGATAACGCCAACCCACCTTTCAGGCACTGCCTATTGTTTCTCTTAGGGATCCGAGCACCTTCGCAGTTCCATCGACCATTACGGCATATCGAATATGCAATTTCGCCCACCGCATCCGCAGTCGTACATTTCTCGCCAAGTTCTGACGACGTGAAAAGAAGAATTTTAGAGAAATTTGCACACACTCAGAAGAAAGACGTTTCACATAATTTTTTTCTCAACGAACATCTGCAATCTATTTCTTCTCAATTTTATCAAAAAATTATTCTAAAACGCTCAATATTTTTTTTTTTTTGTTAACGTGGAAAGAATAACGGATATTTTTAGAAAAAAAAAAAAAAAACGTCATAATTTATGAAATACTTATGAAAACGTGGAGAAACGGTTGAATTTTCGTGACAACGCGCGTTCTCCTACCTGGAATGCACTGCGACTTTACTCCGTTCATGAAATAACCAGGCGAGCAAATGCACCCTACAGCAGCATCGCAGCTTGCAGCACCGAGATGTTCGCATTCCTTATCGGTCGTGCAACCGCCTGCGTCGAGCAGAGCCGAGTCAAACTCCTCGAGTCCAAGAGTTCTCCGGGCTACGGCGATTCCTTCCATCGGCGACTGAAAGACGTCCGTCTCGTTGCTCTTCGATTCGATGAAGCATCCATTCGTTTTGTCACAACGGGCATTCTCATCGAAGGTGCAATCGAGGTCTATCATACACTCAGCCCCGACTTCTGCAAAAAAAAAAAAATAATATATTATTTAAATCGGTCCAAATTCTGTGAACACTCAAATCGTTTTAACCTTTGGCTTGACGCCGACACGTGCGATATTCGCGTTGATAGAATCCATCGGTGCAACGACAGACATCCCTCGTGCAAGAGAGCGCCTCGAAGTCGGAGTTTGCGTAACAATCGTCGTCGTTTCGGCACCGTTCGTCGAGACCTCAGAAATCCACAAAGTTCAAAGCAAATAAATTAATTCGGTGAAAAAATATTTAAAAAAAAATATGCTAATTGCGAACGAAAATAAAAACATAATTTGTACATACCGAAAGATTTGTTGCATCGACCATGAAGATAGTGATAACCCGTGGCGCAGCTACAGATACCGTCGGAGCAATTTCCACCGGCGTGCAAACGCGCGCTGCACTGAACGGTCTCCTCACATGTGTCACCGTATTTGTCCGCAACTGCAAAATTACGGTAATTAGATCTGGGAAGTTCGAGACGGCACAGCGGTTAGATTGTGAGAGCTGCACATAAGCACTGTGACTGTGTCACAGCGATCGGCGAACAAGTTTCTGATAATGAAATGAAGTTATGAATATTAATTTTTTAATAATATTAATATATATTATATTTATTAATAATTATATATATTATATTATATTATGTTTATATAATTATATATAATATAATTATATATATATATAATTATATTGTATTTAATAATAATAATATAAATATATATTATATAATTTGATGCGTTGTAAAAATTTTGTTTCTGCTGATTTTTAATTAACATTTTTTCGAATTACCTCTCAAACAGGAAGTCATCGCGGCGTTGAGGACAAAATTTGATCCGCACCGGCATTCCTTTTCCACGCAGAAGCTGCCGGATGCCGTGCAATCCGCGTTCGACTCGCAGTTCCATACGAAATTCCGATGATCGTCGTGGATCTTGGACTGCTCCGTTCCCTCATCGGCGCCGGTAGCTGGAGAAACAAATGTTTTGTTATCGCACGCTCAATTGCACAGTCGATTTGCGTGCAACGCAATCGAAAACCACTGATCGACGAACTGCGACGTCTCGGTCGGGATAAAATAATCAATTTTTATCGAACGTTCGCGTGATCGTGGGGACATTCCGAGTCACGTGAGACAAATGGCAATGAAGTTAAAAGTCGCAACGTTTCGCCCATAAAAGACGAATCGCCGTGATTTTTTTTTTTTTTTTTTTTTTTTTTTTTTTTTTCACGAACGAATCACGATATCGCAAACGTGAAAAGGGTCACGATAAGCGTTAAACGTTACCGTGTATTCCCAAGTGCCAGGAACAGCTCGACACCGCGACAAAGCCGATGAAAATTTCATTAAACTTCATCTCGGTGAATTCAATTTTTCACTGACTAAGAATCGCCGGATAGCTTCGCGGGCATTATCTGTGTCGCGATACAGAAGCGATAACGTACTCCGTAGTTCGGCGGAGAACGGACACCCGCGCGCTTATCGGCAACGGACTCGAGCAGTCCAGGTGGTGACCCGGAGCGATTTTCTAGAATTTTTCGAAAATTTCGACAGACGTTACAAACGAACTCGATGGTCGAACGATTAATTCGGGTGGACGGTTTGTGTTGTGATTTCGTGTATTACGAACGGAGATTCAACGTGCGTCGAATTATTTAGAGCTGAGAACATGAGACTTATTCTATTCTGCGTAGGAAATTAATTCGTGGAGTTATTTCCGATAGCGAAAAAATATAGGCAATTAAATTTTTTGAGAGATCTTCGTTGTATATAATGGAGCAGTATACTCTGCGGGACCAATAAAAAACGACGAGAGCGTCAGATCACCGAAGCGATATGCAATCGGCTTCTGAGTAAACTCCAATGAAATAGCGAATATCTCGACCGTAATTGATACATCATGAAAATCCCATCCACCAAAAATATTCCAGGAACGTCTGTCATGGACTAAATAATTTTTTTTTTTATGCCAATTATTTGGATTAATTGAATTTAAATTTTGAGCGAGGAGCAACTTTGGAACTTCGATTTGGAAACGAAAAATATAAAGTCTGGGTCTATGTTGGAATTCAGCGATTGGAGTAAATTTGAAAGTAGCTTGGAGCAAAGAGACGTCTCTAATATTTAGATCGGGGTGAAACATGGCTCTTCGTCATCGCTGTTGACTCTCTTTGCTGATATCGTCTCTGACCCGAGACTGACTTATTGCTGGTGCATGGCCAATCGGCACGTAGATTCGACGAAGAGACTTGCAGTCGAACGGGAAACTCGAGCGACGATTTTCTTATCACCGCCTTTTTTTCCTCTGTATGTTTGTTTTTTTTTTTTTTTTTTTTTTTTTCCAATAAAAACTTGCGCCGGGTCGAGGTCAATACGAAGAGGTTTACATAAAGCCGAGAGACTGGCGGAGTCTCTTCAGTTCTCAACTGTCCGTTCACGATGAAATTGGATAGCAATTTGTTTGCAGGTAAGGTCTTCGAGTTGACAATAAAAAAGTTTGAAACACTACATTGAAATGGAGAGTGCAAGGAAAAAATAAAATAAAATAACGACACAAAAAGTGCGACGCGAAAATAGTATTTAAAACGATTTCTTCTAACTTGTACTTTTTTTTTTTACTGATTGTTATTGGCGAAATTTTCGTTCGATATGCGAGTGAATTTGAAGCTGTTTTACGCGTTTTTTTATCGCTCGATTATCGTTTCACTCCGTTCGCCGTAGTCGTTTTCCCCCAGGAGAAAATAATTTATCGTAGATTTACGTTTTCTGATAATTGAGAAAATGGATTTAAAGTGTTGTATTTTCGTCAGCCAAACCGGCGTCCCTCGAGGAAGGTCCGCGGATGAACCAGCAGCCGGAAGCTATAATCGCGAGCCGTGTCGAGATTCGCGGTCACTATCAACGATGCGTTCAGGTCCTGAAGGTTATTCTCTACCTCGAGCTTATTCTCTTCGTCGGCTGGCTTGGATGCGTGTCGATGGCGAAATACTACGAGGAACCGCGATATAATAATCCGGGTATGTCGTCCGAGGATTCGTTCGGGACGAACGACACGAGCGACGAAGAAGAACGGAAGGAGCTGAAGGAGGTCCTCGTGCAACCTCTGGTGCAGGAAACAACGCCGCGTCAGGAGACTCCGTTGCAGGAATCACTGCGAGAGACACTGCGAGAGTCATCGACTTCTTCGCCGGAAACTGTCTCGTCGGATTCTCCTGTACGAGCTTACGTTTTCTGGATGAGGGAAACTGATCCGTCGTCGAAGAGCGCCGAGCCAAGCCGCTCCGAATTCACAACCGAGCCAATCGTCGACGCCGGCGAGAACTCGATCGAGTTCACAACCACGGCTACGAACTCGCCCTCGGACGAAACGAATTCGCCGGATTTGGACATCAGCCTGTCGAAGTGGCTTGACGAATTGGCGCTCATGAGAACCGACAGCGATTTCCCATACGGTTCAGTGAAGTTGGAAAAACTCTTCAACGACGACGACGAAGGCGTCGATTCCGGACTGTTGATTCCAGAACCAAAGACTGACGACGATTCGGAGGTCGTCGAGTCTCTCAAGAGCTTCGAGGAGCGATGGACGAAGATAATGGCCGGCTTCGATGAGGATCTCAACGCCCTCGAGCCGGACTCGAGCTCGAGTGACGAATTTAAATCGGTCGTTCGAATTCCGCAGTTCGATGGAATGAATCTTCCGTCGAGGGAAAATTTCGATGCGCATCCTGATCATCCTTTCGAACTTCCGTTGCTTCGTCAATTTTTGTTCGATCGCAGTTATCTCGATGAATCTCGGGATTCGGACGAACCGTACTCGTCGCCGGACTTGGCCAGTTTGGTGAACTTGCATTTCGATTTCGCGGATCAGCTGGTGAACGAGGAAAACTTCTGGAGGAATGTGAGAGACACCGGGGCCGTTGACGACAGCGACTCAAAGTCGTCGAGCGAAGAGACGACCACCGTCGCGACGAAAACCAAACGCTCTCCGGATAATTCGTCGCCGGAGTCGGACGAAAGCTCCGACTCGTCGTCCGGCGAGGATGTCGTAGGAAAAATGATGACGAAAACGTTGTCGCCGGCGTGTCCAAAGATTGTCGGTGAAGACGGCCGAACCATTGAAGATCCCAAGGGTATGATCGCTCACATTAAGAAGCACTGGACCAAGTCGCTTCTGGAAACACCCGTTCCAAACTGCGGTGACGAAAATCCGTCGAAAGTCATAACGATTGACGAGTGCGGAAAATTTGTCATCGAATGCAAACCATCTGAAACAAAAAACGAGAAGGTTGAGGGATTAATAAACGTTGGAAAAGAGGTTCGGTGAAAGATCAACGGGGCTGTAAAAAATGCAAGAATCTGAATTAAGTGTGAAAGTTAACGAGGTTCATTGCAGTTCGCTCTGAAGTTAGCACGGATGTAATGGCGTTGAAATAAAGATGTTGACGAGAGAGAAATAAATGGAGAAAAAGGAAACCATAATTGTGATAAAACGAAACGAATTGTCCTAGTGGAATGTACGTTTATTTATTCGTGTTTTCATAAATTTTGCATCCTCTCTGCGTGGAGCGTTCTGGCAACGATGGAAACGTTGACGAGCGTTGAGTCAACCTGGGTGGATCTTTACAGCAATTAATTATGTATTTAACTAACCGATTACGTTTGCCTTATGTACTGCGCGTGAGAAAAATAATAAAAGTACGTATATGAAAAAAAATCATAGATTTATTCGCGTCGTCTCATTTACGTTGAATCCGTGAACGTGTCGTTAGGTTGCTCTATTGCAAAATCTTCGTTCTCCAGACGACCCGTGTCTGACGGGCATGAACCTTGAACTTATTTTTGCTCTAATCTCTTCATTATCGCGCCCAAGAAATGGAGCTTGAAAAACACTTCTATGCGCGCCATCGTTGCCTCGTGTCGTGGGAAAGACCAGTTCACTCGGCCACGAAAACAGAAAATACAGCTCGCGTTATTCCGTCATAGAATAATGAAGAGTTAACGTGGAATTTGAAAAATACCGAATAATCGCTCCCGATAAGTCAACTCACGAAACTCCTAGTTTTGGGAATCAGAATTTTTCCTACAAAGTCGCCGAAGAACCCGGGTGACACAAAATTGACAATGAATCGTCGACGCAAGATCGGAGCCAAAGAGAAACATTCGATCGTTCCCGTGACGACTTCTCGTCTCACCCATGGTCAACGCAATACACCATCACTCAGATTAAAGTGACGAAGTTCGAGAGAGAGAGAGAGAGAGAGAGAGGGAAACCGGGAGTAGAGGGACACTCGAGTAGCGCCATTGGGAAATACCGGTCTTCTTCTTCTCCTTCTCCCTATATTTTTTTTTCTGCTAATTCTACCGTGAATCTGGCTCGGAGCGAACTTGATAACATAAAGCTGAGCCGAACGCTCTGCTGATCGCAGTGCTTCGAAGACGGTTCATCATGAAGCTCGTTACCAGTTTGCTCCAAGGTGAGTGTCCAAGTTCCAAACTGAAGATTCGACCGAACCGAGCTGCCAACTTGTGCAGCTTTGGAACACCAAAAAAGCTTGGACAAGCAATCATCGTCCCAGGTTGATCGGAGTGAAACTTTCTGTTGTCGCGCAGGCAAAACAGCGTCCCTCGAGGACGGCTCAGCGAAGTGTCGATCCAACAACGAGTACCGCGTTCTGCACCGGGACGAGAGTAAGCGTGACTGCGGCAGATTCGTCCAGATAGCGAAGGTGATTCTCTGCATCGAGCTGACAATCCTCATCGGATGGTTGGGCTTCGTGTCGTTCTCATGGTACGCGGCTTCCGGAATCCGTGCGGGAAAATCACATCTCCAGGCGGATGGAGACTCGACACCAATGCGGGACCGGCGCTTCTTCGGAAAACGATCCGTCGCTGCGGAAGAAATTTCAGAACGTAAGTATCAAAAAAAAAAATGAGGAGGTCGTTGAATTTTTCATTGAATTTGTTTCAAACAATATTTTACCTTGCAGCGATAAGTACGCAGTGCTGGAGCCAAGAAGAAGTGAGAGTTCTTGAGAAAGAGCGTGAGGAGAGGATGGACGCTTTTGTATTCAGGCGAGCGCAGAAAGAGGCGGACGAATCGTTGACGAAAGCTTATTTGGAAAGCATCGAGGCTGCCCTGAACGCCACTAGCATATCGGAAATAAATTCCGTACATTATCCACGAAAATCGCAATTCCACCGATACATCGAGCTTCTCAGCGAAAATTCTTCGTTGGAATTGCGCAAGGAGGGCTGCGAAATTAATCGGGACCTGCATCTCGAATTCAACAGATTGAAGAATTTTAGTCCAGAGTGGGAGGATTACAATGTCCACCGTATACATCCAAATCGAACTACCGGTCATTTTTTCGCCGTGAATTTGACGAAGGAGGCGTTTTTCGACGACATTGGCGGATTCAGCAATGCCTTCGATCTGTTTTACGAGGTGCTCGACGTCAGAGAGAACGGGAACGAAACGATGAAACCGGTGTTTGGAAAATTCAGGTACGTAGGTGAAGAACCCGAGACACTCGGTATACGCCATCTCAGACACATTCTCAACGCCGTCATCGAGTTCTACTTCAAGACGCAAGAACCATCGTCGATATGCAAAGGTGCAACAACGTCTTCGGGACTAGAATCGAAACGTGAGGATTGAGAATTTACATTTTTTCACTTTGCACGTCGATTTTTTTTATTGCGCGCCCAAGTTGACCCGGATTATTTTTTGCAGCGAACAATACGAACAATACGGAATGTCGGAACATGGAACAAGATCCGGCTTTTCTGGAGGAACGACGAGATAGGCTGGAAGCTTACCGTGTCGCCAGTGAGAAATATGTGGCGGAAAATTTGTACACGAAGAATTTTATCGAAATCATCCAGCAAGCCCTAAATGCGACGAACGCATCGGAAATTCATTTCGACGAGAGTCTGTTGAGATCGGTGCCTTTGCTTAGGCTCGTAGAGTACTACACGAGTAACGCCTCGTTGGATTTACACAAGGAGGCATTGATGATCGTTCGTGATTTGTATCTCGAAATTGAAGAACTGAAAGATCACACTCCCGAATGGGACGGTTACGATTTCAATGCCATGGTGAACAATGTGACTGAGCGCAGCGAGTTCAACGACAAGAATACTATTCCGTTAACGATATTCGAGGACTTTACCAATTTCGATCGAGCGTTCGATCTCCGTTACGACGGAAATTTAGATTCGGAGAATTTCGTGTTGGGAAAAGTTAATTATTACGGTGAAGGACCCGAACATTTGGGTGTACGCCACATCAGACACATTCTCGATGGCGTTGTGAGATCCTACTTCAAGGTTCGTCATCCCTTGAAAGCCCGAGCGTGTTATTCGAGTGCCGAGGAAAAGGAAAATTCGAAATGAACGACAATAATATTTTGTCCTATCGACGGAGTGGACTCTTCCCGGCCACGGAGAACGAAATATCAATACAAAAAATTATTTTTATGATTTGTTCGCTACCTTATGATAAATGCTGAGAGGATGACGAAATTCTGAGATAGAAAATATAGATACAAAAAACGTGATTGTATGATTTGTTTACCACCGACCCAATAATAAACCCTACGATAATTAGTGAACGTGGAAAAATTTTGATAACCGACCACGAAAAATGGAGCATTTGGTGAACGTGAAACCATCGAAACTATGCAATTAATCTTCTAAATTCCCTTGTCACAGGTGATCTCTGCTGACATCCTATCGTCTCTACCACCGTCAACCCAGGAAATTAACGATTTAATTAATTAAACTAGCGTCTCGCGGTGTATCACTTGCTTTGCAGAAAGATAGAAACTCTAGAATTGTGATGAAGCTTATCATAATTCGCTCTTGAATTATTGCGAACCTTGCAATATACAAAAAAATATTGGAAGAAAGGCAAAACTTTGATAAAGTTAAAAAAGATCTATCCTATAAAAACGTGTGGTTATTTATTAGTATATCTTTCAACTTTGCCCCTCTGCTCTAATAAAATGTGTATTTTATTCACCGATTATGTATACTTTGTGTATTGGACAGGACTAAAATAATTAAAGAAAAGTATGTAACAAAATATAGATCGAGCGATTAATTAATTTTGTCGAATGAAAACACTTTTCTCTTGTTCTCGTACAAGCAAAATATTCATGGCGCGTAATGTTAGCGCATACGTAAAATACGACAGCGTATCGGATTGCCCGTTGCATCCTGGAGATGACCCGTGTATATTTCCGCACATTTACCTTGAACTTCGTATGCTATCTCGTCTTTGTGTATGTCGTATTATGTTTCCCTCAATCTCTTGATTATCGCTCTTAATAACTGGAGCTTCAATGACACTTCCATGCACACTTCCGTCGACGCGGATCTTGGAAAAGATCAGTTTCTTTAACGGCAAAAAAAAAAAACTGTCCGCATTTGCGCCGGTCGATTCCATCGAGTCGAAAACGCCAAAAAAACAATACCTAGAATAGAAGATCTCATAGGAAAATAGTAGTGTTGTCTTATCTAACATAATTTCTATCACATGAAGTAAACACGAAGCAAACACTAAAACGAATGTCCCAAGATTACTCTTCTGAGCGGGGTACGGAAAAAATTCGTGGGTCACAGGGGTCAATAAAATGTGAAACATCATAAAAATGTTAGCGCTATGAGCAGATGATAAGAAGCTATAATTTATGCGCTTATCAAGGATTGGCTATCGATGTGTCCACGTGCGACCCATGTGACACAAAGTGACAACGCGCTGTTGACGAACGATGTTTGTCTAGCATTGTCCACGATGAATTTAATTTCACCCTCGCACATGTGTACTCCAGCAAAACATCCCATTGATCTCCCCAAACATCGGAAATTCCAATGTCACGGGGGATCGTCGTGACGTCCTTTCGTCTCCACCACCATCCACGCAGGAAATTAACAATCAGGTGAATTGAACTAGCGTGTCGCAGTACGCTAATTAGTTCGAAGAAGAGAGGCAGTAGCGTGGGAGTGAGATACGCGAACGTTATCGTCGAGACTCCTTCTCACAGTTGCATATTTTTCTAGAACTCCACTGCGGGTCTGGGTCAATCCGAACCGGTCAACATAAAGCTGAGTGCAACGAGCTTCCTCCTGCAGTGCTTCGGAGACGATCCATCATGAAGTTCGTTACTGATCAGACTCAAGGTGAGTATGTGTAAACTTCCTTATAATCGAAAAGTAAATTTCCGTGTCGGAGAACTGATCTGACTGACCGATCGATGATTTGTTGGACCGTCGGAATACGAAGTGGAAAGAGGTAGCTTTAATGATGTCGATCTACACATTGATCACTGTGGATATTTTTTCTGTCGTCCAGAAAAAAAAAAATCCCTCGAGGAGGGCCCGATGAGATGTGCCAATGAGCGCTACGTTTTACACCGCGATGAGGGAAGATCCAACTGCAGCAGATTCGTTCAGATAATAAAGGTGATTCTTTACATCGAACTGATAATTCTGATCGGGTGGCTAGGCTGCATGACGCTCGTGTACTTCGGTGTCGATCGGAGCACGGATGGCGGAGTAACCGTAAGCGGATCTACAGCTTCGCACATTGATTACGATGATATCGAGGAGGAAAACAATTTTGGGAGCCGAAGCGTCGAAGACACCGAAGGTAGACTGGAAATGTGTGAGCGAAACGCCATCGCGTCGCAAAGGAGACTCGAAAGCCTCGCGACTCGGTTCGTCAGCGGGAAATCATCGGACGAGACCTTCCAGCAGCTTCGTCGGAACTTCATAAAATTGACGATTTTTGAGTCCCTGCGTGTCATTTCCACACATACGCCAGCGGAAGAATCCTCCGATGGGTTTACGGAGGACATCCTGACGATCACGAAGAATTTCTTTGACAAGATTCCCAACGATCACTGGGAAGATTTTGTGGAGGAGCTGAGTGAGATATCCGTCAGCCCGACCGATTTCCCTAATCGGCATCTGCAGGAGGTGGTGAGCGAATTTCGCGCTGTCACCGAATCGTTGTACATCGACCTGCATCACTGCAAACGACTTCTTCTGGATTCCTTGTTGTCGGTCCATGGGTTGGAACGGAACGAAGAGGATGCTCCACGACTGAAACGAGAATCAAAACGTAAGTTTTCAATATACCTGCTCGACGCAGATGCCTTGTCTTCGTCGTTAACATGGAAATATCTCCAATAAATTCTAAAATTCTCAGTTCAAGAATCACTCTAGTGAGTATTTTTTTAAAGATCTTTTTCATCACGGAGAATTTGTAAGTAATGTCGATAATTGATTGCAGCGGTTACTGCGACATGCTGGAACGAAGAA
Source organism: Listrodromus nycthemerus (assembly GCA_963978505.1). Lineage (NCBI taxonomy): Eukaryota > Metazoa > Arthropoda > Insecta > Hymenoptera > Ichneumonidae > Listrodromus > Listrodromus nycthemerus. The sequence goes on from OZ021679.1 coordinate 1,367,375, forward strand.
GAAGAAGAGAGGGTTCTGTTGGAAGAGCGGCAAGTGAGGCAGCAGATCTTCACTACGAGAAGCATGTTGGGTTACGAGTACGAGCAGCGCACACAGCAGTTGTTTTTAGAAAGCATTGACAAAGCACTTGGAGCGAAGACTACGTCGGAAATTCGGTTTGAGGACGAGTTGATGGACAAAACAATGGTAGTCCCATCTATACAATATCTCGTCACGAACGCATCGTTGAAGCTGCAAAAGGAGGGATACGAGCTCGCCCGAGATTTGTTTATGGAGATGCACGGACTCAACCATCGAGGCTTGGAATGGGAAGGTTGGGATCAAGAGGAAATCGCCAGAAATCTAACGGACGCGATATTTTTCTCCAGGCTGAACATGACTTCGCAGTCGATCTTTGATAATTTCGTTAGGTTCGGTGAAGCATTCAACCTGCGTTACGAGAAACCCGAGAAAAGAGCCAGCGGAAACGCGCCTTACGGAAAATTCATTAACGTCGGTAAAGGACGTGAAACGTTGGGTGTGCGCCATCTTAGACACACACTCGACGGCTTTGTCAGGTTGTACTACAAAATTCAAAATCCATCAGCACCGGGTCTGTGCAGCTCGACTGTTAAAACGCGCACGAAACACTCCGTCGATAAACGGGCTGTTGCTGCGGACCCGGTTCCAGAGTGTAAGTATCCTGAATGTACGAACTTGTTGAATTCTCCTCTGGAATTTTTTTTTAACAGAATGATGTTTTACAGCCAAAACTACAAAATGCTGGAGCGATGAGGAAGACAAGATTCTTATAGAAGAACGAATAGCGAGGCTGTCGGCTTTTGCTATTAGAACGAATAACAAACAGGAGCAAATTTCGTTCATGAAGGCTTTTATGAAAAGCATCGACGCAGTGCTAAATTCCTCGAGCATAATCCAATTGGACGATGACCTGTATAAGTCGCATATGTTAATTTACATGGAGTCCCTCTGTGGGAATTCTTCGTTAGAAATGCATAAGAAGTGCTATGAGATTATTCGCGATTTTTGTCTGGAATGGAACGAATTTACGATTCATCGCCCGGAATGGGACGGTTACGATATCTTCGATGTGTATGAAAACTGCACTGGCACTGGTCTGTTTGAGGTCGGCATGGATAGGGAGGTGGTTTTTAACGATTTTATTGCCATCAGCAGAGCCTTTAACCTGCGTTACGATGAGCTTGAAAATCCCGAGAACGATACCGACCTAAACAAACCCATCCTTGGAAAGTTCACTTATGTCGGTGAGGAGCCTGAGAAGTTAGGTGTGCGCCATTTCAGACACATTGTCGATGCCATTGCCAAATTGTACTTCATGAAGCAAGATCCATCATCGATATGCGAAGACGAAGCATCAACCACAAGTCCGGCGACGAAACGTAAGTATCCAAAATATACTTTATTATCACATCCCGTTATGAGCTAATGATGAGCCGGATTATTTTTTTCGCAGCAACCAATGCAAAATGCCTGAACATGGAACAAGACCCAGCTCTGCTGGAAGAGCGACGGGAAAGACTGGAAGCTTACGATTCCTGGAGCAAGAGACAAGAGGCAAAAATGTTGTTCTCGAAGGATTTTTTGAACCTCGTAGAGGAGGCGCTGAACGCATCGAGTATATCGGAAATTAATGTTAACGATCGGTGGACAAATTCGTCGTGTATCGTGTCGTTCGCAATACATTTCTCCATGAATTCGTCGTTGGAGTTGTGCAAGGAGGCTTTGGGAATTGTTCGAGATCTGTGGCTTGAAATTGACGAACTAGACGATCACACCTCAGAATGGGAAGGTTACGATCTCGACACTATCATACGAAAAAATTTGTCCGAGTCCAATAGATTCGACGCGTCTTCGTTCACACTGGATTCGATGTTCGACGATTTGAAGAGATTCGCCCAGGCTTTCAATCTGCTTTACGAGGAGAATACGAACGGGGACGGCGGACACGAGACGGACAAACCGGTGCTAGGAAAATTCACCTATCTCGGTGAAGAACCCGAAAAGTTGGGTGTACAAGAACTGAGACACATTCTCGATGGATTCGCGAGATTCTACTTCAAGCTTCGATATCCGTCAGAGTGGAGCATGTGCAATTCGAGTGCAACAACGCGCGAGAAGCGCTCTACAGAAAAACGAGCTGTTACCGCGGACCCGGTTCCAGAATGTAAGTATCTTGAATGTACGAATTTCTTGAACTCTCCTCCGAGATTATTTCAAACAGGATGATGCTTTACAGCCAGAACGACAAAGTGCTGGAGCGAAGAGCAAGACAAGATACTCGAAGAAGAACGATTGGAGAGGTTGGCGGCTTTTGCTTTCAGGACCAGTAGGAACGTACTGGATAATTCCTACACGAAGAGTTACTTGGAAGCTATCGAGGGAGCGCTGAATGCCACGAGCATATCGGAAATTCATTTTGAAGACAACATGCGTAAATCGCCTCTGCTAACGTACATAGAGTCACTTTGCGAGAATTCTACGTTGGACATATGCAAGGAGGGTTACGAGATTAATCGCGACCTCCATCTCGAGTTGTACGAATTGAAGAATCATAGTCCGGAATGGGACGGTTACAGTATGGAGCGTATAGTAGAGAATCTGACGACCAGTCACATTTTCTCCGTCAACGTGACCAAGGAAGCGATGTTCAACGATATTGTCACGTTCAGCAACGCCTTCGATCTGCGTTACAAGGAGCTTGGCGATCGAGAGAGCGGAGCCGAGCCGAACAAACCCATGTTCGGAAAATTCGTCTATCTCGGTGAGGAGCCGGAGAAGTTGGGTATACGCCACCTCAGACACATTCTCGATGCCTTTGCCAAGTTCTACTTCAAGACGCAAGATCCATCGTCGATTTGCAGAGGCGACGCGTCATCTTCAACTCCGCTACCGGAAAGTAAGTATCCGAAAAGTTTCTGTTGCGTCCTCCTGCGAACAAACGTGAAACTTAATTATGTTTTTGCAGCAACCAATGCAAAATGCTGGAATACGGAACAAGACTCGGCTCTTCTGGAAGAGCGACGTGAAAGACTGAAAGCTTACGCTCTATGGAATCAAAGATACGAGGCGAAAATGGTGTTTGCAAAGACTTACATGGACATCCTCGGGGAAGCGTTGAGTGCCTCGAACACATCGGAAATTCGCTTTGAAGACAAGCTGTTGAAATCGGCTCCCATATTGGCGGTCATCCAGGAACTCGCGATGAATTCTTCGTTGGAGTTGTGCAAGGAGTTGTTGGAGATTGCTCGTGATCTGTGGCTCGAAGTTGACGCTCTGGAATATCACGCATCAGAATGGGAAGGTTACGATCTTGACAATGTACTCAAAAATATTACTGACACCAGTCACTCGGACGGTTCTACGCCAACACTCGAGGTGATGTTTGACGATTTAAAGAAATTCGGTCGAGCCTTTAATTTGCGCTACGACGAGCGTGCGAACGAAGACAGCGAAGAGACGACTGACAAGGTAGTGTTAGGAAAATTCGCCTATGTCGGCGAAGACACTGAAAAATCGGGTGTACGTCACGTAAGACACATTCTCGATGGCTTTTCAAGATTCTACTTCAAGGTTCGACACCCGTCGATGGCACCGGTGTGTAAGTCGAGTGCTGAGACAGAAACGGCAACGACAGAGAACGTCTCCAAACGTTAACGACATTGTCGATTGACGTTGATAATAGCGTGTGCCACTGTAACATAGTCCTTTCCAAGCCATAATGAATCAAATATAAATAAAGAAAAAACTTCGACCGTGTGATTTATTCATGATTCACCTGATGTTAAACCGGATAGATTTTCCGTCAAAGATTTTGTCTCCACGGCCCGATTTTTCTCGATATTCTTCATTTTCTAACCATTCACTATTTTTATTCTCCAACCAACTTATCTCATTGACACAATTCCACATGTGGAATTTATTCAAACTGATTTATCACAAAAACAAAACTATGAGAAACTGCTCCGAATGTCAAAGGTTCTAAAAATCGTGAAGTCGTAGAAAATGTGAGAAAACAAAATGCGACGTAATAAGCAGTCGGATGTCTGTCTCATTCTACAGATAAATAGTCGGCACCGCGTTGGGTTAAACCCAAACAACGAATCGCCGACAAACTCTCGTCCCATGTTTTTGTCGACGAGAGTGGGAGATCTGGTTATTCCAGTTGTTATGCCTTGTGGCAGCCCTAACGGTCCTTCTAGAATGGCCGAATACGCTCGTGGATTCAACGAAGCGATTTGTTCCGGCTTAGAAGTGGGGTCAGGGTCGTGAAGAACTGCGTCATTTTTATTCTATTTTTGGAGAAGCCCCCACACACGTGGTCGACGTTTAATGCCTCGGTTAAAAAACAACTGCGGGCCGAGCCGAAAGTCAGTGCTCGAGGGACCGTCGAAACCGAGGAACAGCTCACTGAGCTACGAATTTATTGGACCTTTGCGTCGCGTAGCGGAAGCAAGTTGGGATCACCGAAAAAATCAAGTACGTTGAACACAACGAATCTTCGTATATTCTCGGTTAGGTGAACCCGCGAAAAAATAAAATCGTGCTAAAAAATTAAAAAAAAAAACTGCGGTAAATTCGTTGAAGTAATGAAGGTGATTTACGGCATTGAACTGATAATTCTCGTGGGATGGCTCGGCTGCGTTTCGGCCTCGCGCGACAATACCGATCGAAACACCGATTTCACAGATTCGAAAATCGACGACGATAATATTGAGGCGAATAATGATCGTAACGTCACGAGCATGGAAGCTACCGAAGATGAGCGAGAAAAGTGCGAGAGAATCGCGAACGCGGCGAGAACCGGACTCGATAATCTCGCGGCTCGATTCGTCACGGGAAATTCATCGGACCCGACGGTTTTTCAACTTCGTCGGAACTTCAAAAAATTGGCCCTGTCCGCTGCCAATGACGCAGTTACCGAATTGTCGGTAACGCGAAATTCCTCTGGAATCGAAACATCCAATGCCAGCTTCGTCACCGCGCTTCCCAACGATTACTGGCAGACATACGTCGACACGCTCAACGACGAATTCGTCAACTCCACGGATTCTCAAAATCATCATCGACTGAATTTCAGTGATCCGTCGACCAGAGAAATGGCGGATGAATTTCGCGATTTCGCCGCATCGCTTTACCTCGACGCGCACGAATGCGACGGGCGCTTTGCGAGCGCCTTTTCGTCAGAGTCGACACAAAAATGTAAGTGTTTTGCATTCTCACAAAATAAGTTTTTTTTTTTTTTTTTTTTTTTTTTTTTTTTTTTTTTTTTTTTTTTTTGGAGAAAAATTACTATTGGAGCAGTTGGAATCGTCTGAGACGAGTAAAGTGATTTTTCACCTGTCGTTCAGAACTTGGCTTGGAAATAGTTTGAAACACTGAGTTGAACGTTTCGTACACCATAGACTGGTCCTTTTTAATTCCGTGTAATTTAACACGAGACATTTTTGAGGATTTTTCGTTGCTTTCATGAAAGAAGAGCAAAAGGCACGGTTTTTGTTCCTTTAGGGTATGTTGAATGGAATTTTTTTTTTTTTTTTTGAGAAAATCTACTATTGGAGTAGTTGGAATCGTCTGAGACGAGTAAAGTGATTTTTCACCTGTCGTTCAGAACTTGGCTTGGAAATAGTTTGAAACACTGAGTTGAACGTTTCGTACACCATAGACTGGTCCTTTTTAATTCCGTGTAATTTAACACGAGACATTTTTGAGGATTTTTCGTTGCTTTCATGAAAGAAGAGCAAAAGGCACGGTTTTTGTTCCTTCAGGATATGTTGAATGGAATTTTTTTTTTTTTTTTTTTTTTTTTTTAGTAAATGCACCAACGTGCTGGAGCGAAGAAGAGGACAAGATTCTTGCTGAAGACCGACGTAGGAGACTGGCGGCGCATGCTTCGAGGCGGAAGACGAAGGACGAGGACATTTTGTACAGCACGGCTTTTTTGAAACGCGTCGAGACGGTCCTGAACGCTGAAAGCGCAAGCGAAATTCGTCTTGAACCTGGTCAACGAAAATTCTCTTGGCTGTCGTACGTGGAGTCCCTAAGCGAGAATATTCCCTTGGAAGTACGCCAGGAGGGCTTCGCGCTTGTTCGCGATCTCTACCTCGAATTGCAAGAATTGAAGAATCACTTTCCCGAATGGGACGGTTACAATTTCGACCGAATAGTAGACGACTTAACTGCTCGTCAATTTTTCTCCGTCGACTTCGGGGCGGGGACGTTTTCCAAAGACATTGTGAAATACGGCGACGTATTCGAGCTGGATTACATGGAGCTGGAAGAAAGGGAGAGCGGGGCCGATCCGGACAAACTCGTGTTCGGAGTATTCAATTATGTCGGTGACAAACGTGAAAACTTGGGTGTGAAACAGCTGAGACGCATTCTCGATGCCCTCGTAACGTTCCACTTCAAGATACAAGATCCATCACCGATATGCAAAGGCGACGCATCGACCACGACTCCGGTACCGGTGTGCACGCTGGATTCTTCGTCATTATGCAGCAACGAGGAAACGACCGCTGATCCGGCGCCGGAATGTAAATATCTAGAATGTAGGTAATTATTGTGTCTCGCTGGGAGCACGCGTTGAATCGAACAATGTTTTTGCAGCACCGAAACCGAAATGCTGGACGGTGCAACGAGACCCGGAACTACTGCCGGAAAGACACGAAAGGATGAACGCTTACGTGATGTGGAAGGAAGCGGACGCGCAGAATAAATTCTGGGGCGGTAAGTATTTGATCGCCGTCGAAGAAGCGCTGAATGCCAAGAGCGCCGAAGAAATTAGTCGCGACGACAACTTGTTGAAATTGATTCCCGAACTGGCCTTCATTAAGACCAGCTCAATGAATTCTTCGTTGACGTTGTGGAAGGAGACGTTGGAGTATTATCGCGATCTGTCATTGGCGTTCGGTGAAATGCAGGACCGTACGCCCGACTGGCAAGGTTTCGAGTTCAAGAATATAATGAAGAATGTTACCGAAGGCGTGAAGATCGTACGAGATAAATACGCAGACAAATCCGGATCTGCAACTCCGGAGATAATATTCGACACTTATAACGTCCTCGGTAAACCCTTCAATCTGCGTTACGAAGCGATTGGGAACTCGGACAGCACGGATAAGACGGATCAACTCGTGATTGGAAAATTCATCTATGACGGCGAAGAATCCGAAAAATTGGGTGCACGCTACTTCAGACGGATTCTCAATGGTGGTGTGCGATTGTACTTCAAGGTTCGGCATCCGTCGATGGCACCCGTGTGCGGATCGGGTGCTGAGACGGAAGCTCATCCACTGGAATAGTGCAAATTAGCGGCCGGAAACACATCGACTCAGGATGAAGATGACACAATATCAAAACGGGTGACAAACCAGAATTTGACAAAACGAACAAGTTCGTATTAGGAAATTGTTCTGATGTCGGTTAGGAGACTGGAAAATTTGGTGTACGCCAGATCAGGGACATTCTCGATGGTCTACCGAGTTCCTATTTCAAAATTCGAAATCCGTCACCAGCAGCCGTGTGCGGTTCTCAAAACGCCTATAATGTTCCGTTGTATCGACGTTGATCGATGGGAGTATCGTTTGCCACAGAGTACTGTCCATTGACGTTGATAATAGTGTGTCCTACTGCAATGTAATCCTTGCCAAGCCATTGTGAACAGAATGCGAATTAAAAACATTAATCGCATTACTCGTTCATTATTCACCTAATGATAAACTTTATGATAGCTTTTCTATTGGAAACATTGTCGTTATGGACCGATTCTTCGCGGTATTTTAATATTGCATCAAAGTTGCGCTCCATTTTTATCGCCGTGTCCATGATGAGTTACTTCTGTGCCGCCTGAGTGGCTTATTGTTTAAAAATATCTGTCACGACAGTGAGCGTTGATACTTATCCAATAAACTTATTTCATTTTCGTAATTCCGTAGTCGAACTTACTTAAACTGCCTCATCACGATATGACATTGTAAGAACCTTTTCAATATTTACAATCAAGATTTATATATTTGAGAAATTATAGAGTCGCAAAGAAAATAAACAACGAATGGGAGTGAGAATGAACTCGGATCAAGTCCATCCATGTCTCATGGTGTTCTCCGGTCACTTCCTCACTGGGTCGTGGGTTAAACCCAACGTGGAAACTCCAGACGCCCCTCCACTGTTTTTACCGACAAGAGTGGTGAATCCGGTTATTCCAGATGCTATCCCCGTTCCTGGCGCGAAAGATCCGCACGGTCCAATGGGCTCAAAGATTCGAAGAAGCAACTCTGTCTGGCTTGGAAGCGGGGTCAATGATGGGCTGCTTCGTTTTGATTTTATTTCCACAAAAGCCTCCTCGCACGCGTTGCAGTTTGTTGCACCCGATGGATATAAAACAGAGAGCCAAGCGGAAACCTCTCAGTGCTTCAGAGATTGTTCATCGCAACGTCAACAACAAATCTGATTCAAGGTGAGTGACAACGTGTACGTTAATGCAACAAAAAATATTATCGCAGTGTAATATGTCATGAAACAATTTTTGCAAACTACTGAAATCATGTAATTTGACTGAAAACATGGGAATGATCGTCTAAACATCGGGAATTCCACTGATGACCGCCGTCACGTTCTCTCATAATTATTACAGTTAAAACTGAAAATTAACTATCAGATAATTTACATAAGGGCTTCCCGGTATGCAAAGTGGTTCGAAGGAGGGAGGAAAACTTCGGTAGAGTCTGAGTGACATACGGCGCTCTTCTAATTCTCAACCTCTTCTCGCGATTACATATTTTCAGAAAATTCTACCTTGGATCTTGGTTCATCAATGAAGTTCGTTACTAATTTTTTTCAAGGCGAGTAATTCACAAATCGGAGAACTAATCTCCCTGAGCTATCAACGAATTGGTTCTTCGCACTGCGAAGCGAAATGGAGTTAGGATGAGCAATAAACTGTCTGAACCTTTATGTTCTCGCACAGGCAAAACAGAGTCTCTTGACGTAAACTCGATGGAGTATCGCGCCACCAATGAGTGCTTCGTCCTGCACCAGGACAAGAGTAGAACCAACTGCGGTAAATTCGTTCAGACAGTGAAGGTGATTGTCTACATCGAACTGATAATTCTCATCGGATGGCTGGGCTACGTGTCGGTCTCGTACTACAATGCCGATGGGAACGCTGATTGCGGAGTATCCGAAGTCGGATGTAAATCTTCGAAAAGCGTTTACGATAACGGTGAGGCGAAAAAAAGTCGTAGCGGTAGGAGCGTCGAGGCTATCGACGATGGACGAGAAATGTGCGAACGAAACGCGAACGCGACGAGAACAAATCTCGACAGCATTGCGGCTCGATTCGTGATCGGGGAATCATCGGATCCGACCGTTCTCCAGCTTCGTCGGAACTTCACAGGGATGACGGTTGACGTCGCCATGCATGTTGTCACCATAATTCTGATGTTTGATGGATTGTACTTCGACGCATCCAAGCCCGAATACATTGCCTCGTTGCCCGAGAACGACTGGGGGGAACTCATGAAGACCATGAATGAGAAATTCGTCAACGAGACGGATTCCCAAAATCGTCACCGACTGAAGTTACGTGATCCACCGATTGAAGAAATGGCAAACGCATTCCGCGATATCGCCGGATCGCTGTTCGTGGACGTGCGTAAATGTAACATGCTTTTCGTCAAGTCCTTTTCGTCGAGCCTCCCTAACAACGATGCCGACGAAGGTGCTCGACGACGAAGGCGGGAATTGAAACGTAGGTCTTCGATGCCCCTGCTCAACGCAGATGACTTTGCCTCCGTTATTCGATAATCAGTGTTTGTAATTCCTTCGCTTTGTTGCAGTCGTGAGCCAGCGGACGATGGACTGTCGTTACGCCGAGGGGCAGCTTCTGACGGAACGACGAGAGAGACTCGAGGCGTTCGCTGCCGAAATGAAAAGCAGTCGGCACATTAGCTCCAGAACTCGGAATTTCATGAGGCTGGTAGAGTCGGCACTGATCGCCAGGAATCCTTCGGAGGTCACCGTGGATGACGTTTTTCTGTACGACGAGACCAGGATGAAAGAGTGGAAGCGATTCGTGTCGAATGCCTCGCTCGGATTGAAGAAGGAATTTTACGAGCTCGTCCGCGATGAATATCTGGAAAAACGAAACGCAAATTATGATTCTCCCGATTCGGATATGTATTTGAGTTATAAGAATTGGACGAACGGTCTACGTACCCCAACAGAAAGAAAAAGTCCTCGGATCGCACTTGATCTGGTGATTGAATATGCGACTGTGTATAATCTTCGTTACTTGGCGGCTGAAACAAAAAATAGCTTGAGAGACTCGGAGGAACCCAGCTTCGGAATATTCGTCAACCTCGACTCAGAATCCGAGACACTAAGTGGACGTCGAATGAGACACATTTTGGATGGCTATGTTAGACTGTACTTCAGAGTAATCAATCGACTGGGACCCTGCAAACCAACCGCGGAAGGGACACCGACTGGGGATCGAAATTCCGTAAAAACATGATTCATGCAGTTCGTAAAACTAATTTTAATCTCCCGACCACATTCATGATTTTTCTCATCAGATGAAAAGGATTGATATACTTGACACCGAAGTTATCTTCGTGGATTTGGTCGATGGACGATTTCGAATTTAGATAAAGTGAAAAAAAAAAAAAAAAAAATGGAACATGTAACGTTCGACAATCATGAAAACTGATGATGATGAGTGGCTCGAGTTTATTTACAAGGTTGATTATCCCAGCTAAAGTCCGATAGACTTCGTCGAACGAATGGTGAAATTTCTTCTGTTGAGGCATCATTTTTTTTTTATATCATAACGACGAAAAACCAATTCTATATAAAACGTTCCAAGACTCCCCTTCATAGCGACAAGGTGTGAGAATATCCAGAGTTTAACAGGGTTAACGAAGTATGAATTGTCATAAAAATCTTGGAGCTTCGGCACAGCTGAAACGAGGCTGAAATCTGTATTTTATGGAGGAGTGGTAATCACGCGGCGTGACAGAGAGAAATTACGAATAACGTGGAAGAGAGATGCGCCGCTGTTATCGTTAAGAGATTCTTCTCGCTTTGATATATATTTTTAGCGCACTTTGCCGAGGTTATGGGTCGAACTGGATCGGTCAACATAAAGCCGTGCGCAACGAACTGCCGTCCACAGTTCTTCGCAAACGATCCATCATGAAGTTCATTCGAAATTCGATTCAAGGTTCGTCTCTGAGCTCACGCATAACCGACTTTAAAATTCGCGAATCGAAAAATTATCAACGATTTATCGAAGCTTCGCAATGGCGAACGAAAAAAGCTAAGATTACCGATAATCTTTCTCTTGTCATCCAGGCAAACGATCGTCGCTGGAGGAAGGTCCTGAGAAAGGTCGCTCCATCAACGAGTACTTAGTTCTGCGTCAGGATGAAAGTACAATCGACTGCACTAAATTCGTTCAAACAGTGAAGGTGATTCTCTGCATCGAACTGATAATTTTCATCGGATGGCTAGGCTGCGTGTCGTTTTCATACTACAATGCCAATGGCAACGCTGATCGTGAAATATCCTCGAACGGATACGATTCTTCGAGAAGCGATGACATCGAGGTGGGAAACGTTCGTGCGAGTAGAAGTGTCGGGGACACCGGAGATTCGGAATCGTGCGAGAGAATCACGATGGAGATACGAACGAGAGTCAACAGCCTTGCGGCTCGAATCGTTATCGGTGAATCGTCGGATCCAACTGTTGTCCAACTTCGTCGGATATTCACAATATTCGTGGTTCGCAATTATTTTCGAGTGCTTATCGGAAAAAGTCTCGGGAAAGCAATAGGAGCAGCACTCGGCGTAGCTTTCGCGTTGATGTCGTTCGGCATCGCGGATTCAAAGCCGATCACATCGAACGCAACCGACGACATTCCCTTCGGCACGATGTCCGACGATGTATGGCGAGCAATGGTGGTGGAGGTAATTGCGGAATTCGTAAACTCGACCGATCCCGAAAATCGGCAGCGGTTGCAGACGCGTGCTCCTTCGGCTGAAGAAATGATGCGAGAGTTTCGCACGATCGCTCCATCGTTCCGAGGCATAAATTCCTGCAACGCAACTTCCATGTCCACTTTACTTTCGGTCGTTGAGGTCAGCCAAAGTGACTTAACAGCTCTAATATTTTGGGATGCAGGACCAGGTACGAAAGTCTGCGCAACTTCCGCTGAACCCGAATGGCTTCGCGTCTGTTCTCTGACGAGCGTCGCTCGTGACTCGTTCGATCTGTTGCAGCTCTGAACCAACTGACGTTGATAGGCTGTAATGAGGCCGAGGCCCAACTTCTGAAAGACCGAAGAGGCAGACTCGAAGCGATAGGTGTCGAGATGGCGAGCGATTACCGACCTAGAGCGAGCACCATCGTTTTATTGAACTCAATAGCGTCGGCTCTGAAGGCCAAAAATTCTTCGGACGTTACCGTGGAAGACGATTTGTTGCAGTACGATGGCGGCCTGATACCTTGGAAACGATACGTGTCGAAGGCTTCGCTACAGTTGAAGAAGGAATTTTACGAACTTGTCCGCGACAAGTTTCTCGAATTACGAAACGAAAGCAATGAATCCTCCTCGTGGACGGATTACGATTTAGACAAGGCTTGGAGGAACGCGACGGATGGACTGAGTATCCTGACGGCTAGCGAAGACCCCGTGGCCGTGCTAAATTATACTATTCAATTTGGAAATGCATTCAATCTTCACTACGTAAACGCTGAAGGACAAGAAAAGGATTACGATTCTTTCGGGATATTCACCTACCTCGACGAGGAACCCGAAAAACTTGGTGTACGCCGATTGAGACACATCCTGAACGGTTTCGTGAGATTGTTTTTTAGAGTTCGATTCCAATTGGGACCGTGCCAGCCGTGGGAATTCGCCACCGAAGGTTTTTAAAGAAGACAATTTTTCCATCATTGTCCCAGTAACGAATCGTAAGATTTTTCAAACAATTATTTCATGGCTCACAGAAGTTTTTCACGTTGATCCAATTTATTTTTGCACAGCAGGCAGTTCAACGGAGAGCAAAAAAAAAAAGTCCCTGTGGAATATCGACGAGATGGACGTGAATTTTCGACAGGGTCTAAATGCCAATAATTTTTCTTGGTATCGCTATTGATCGGCAAATGTCGATTGGTATGATCGATGCTCCTGTCTGCACAGTAAAAAATTTTCCAGACCAGTAGTAAACGAAAAATATGTTAAACGAAATTAATTGTATGATTCATGCATCGTTCACATCTGAGAAACTATTTTCCTGAAACTTAACAATCTGAAAGTGTACGTAAGTTGCGAAAAAAAAAAAATCAAATAAAAAATTGAGGGAGGAGTCGGATTCCGTATCAGTATGACAGAGTGAGAGAAGAACAAATTTCTCGGAGACGCTCGACTGTATACTCCGGTGACTCCGTCTCGGGGTCGTAGGTTAAATCGAATATGGAAATTCCAATAAACGCCTCGCCAATGTTTTGATCGATAAGAGTGTTGATTCCGGTCCGGTGAATGCTACTTCACTCATTGCTGATATTATTCCCGACCCCAGCGAGAAAGATTCTTCCCGCACGTCCAGTCAGCATGAAGATTCGAAGAAGCAATTCAGCGTGGCTTGGAAGCTGACTTGGTGCCACTCTTATCATTGAGGCCTTCTTCGTTTTATATTATGTCCACAAAACCCCCGTCGGGCGCGGTCGAAGTTTGTTTTACTCAGTGAATATAAAACTGAGAGTCACGCCGAAACTTCTCAGTTTTTGAGGTGCCGTTAATCATGAAGTTATCAACAAATCTGATTCGAGGTGAGCGTAGACTTTCGCGTTATTGCACTTTGGAAATTTATCCCGATCGATAAGGAAAAATGTCATTAAATAATTATCGTTAAAACACTGAATAGACAATTTTCGTAACTTCGATAGGCAAAGAGAAATCCCACGTGGCACCTCGTAGCAACAACCATGAGGATTGCAGGGAATCCCGGACCGACGCGAATGAACACTCCGGAAACTGCATGCAGTTCGTCAAAGTTATTCTTCATCTCCTAATCGCATTCACAATTCTGGTCATTGGATGGACCTTATGGATCTACTTGACATCGCAGTTACCTTCGTCTAATCGAGAAACGGATACGCCGTCGGACAATTCAGAGACACGCCGTTCCGAGTTCAAACGAATACTTTACGAATCGGATGATCGGTCGGAGAACGAAGATTCTAATGGAGTTTCCGCGGAAGATGTTCCTTGGCAATTAAATCCAGGTAACATCGTTGCTGCTTCCGTGGAATCAGTGGAAGATGATCGGGAAAATGAAGTGAAAATTCGTACGACTCCGGGCATGGAAACGGAGAAAATCACCGCGGGAAAGTTAATGCAATTCTGGCTCAAAGCAGTGAGAAATTCAGAAGCTTCGATCAACGATCGTGATAAGGATGAGTCAGATTCACCGACGGAAAAAGTCGGGTCGACGAACTTGGATTATGAAATTACACCTGACACCGATAGCTCACATCGGCGAACATTGTCGATGTTCTCTGACTTTTTCCGGCGCGAAAATCGGCATTCCGATTACATTCGGAATTTCACGACTTCGCGATCGGACAACGACCGGTTGAGCGACGACGCGACGGCCCGACCTGCAATGAAAATCGAACGCTTAATTCGCTCGTCATTCGACGAGTTCGTTCCCTATAGTGAGAAGTGCAACAAAAGCTTGGAACCCGGCTACGAGATGATGGACGAATTGGCGATCATGTTCCTAACTAGCGACAACCACGACATGAAAATCGTAGAGTTTCGTAAGAAATTCGTAGAATACCTGACACGGTTCTTCCGGTACGTTATATTGCCGAAACCGGATCAAAGACAGCGTATCGTAAAGGAGAGTGACTATGAGTTGCAGAATTTATTGTTAGCTTCAAGCAATTTGATAACCAGCTTCGGACGCGACTACAATTTTGTGAAGCGCGATCCTCCAACCCGAGAAATGACGCGGCAATTCCGTGTCATCATTGAAACCATGATTTTTCGCTACGAGAAATGTACGTCGCAATAGAAACTCGCTCGAATACAATTGATTGGTGTCATCGATCATTTGTTTGTGGAAATGTTTTTTTGTATTATTTTACAATTTTATGTATACGCAATATTAAAAGAAAAATTGTTGGAAAATAAAATCGGGGTTTAATTGTATCCAGAGGCTGATGGCATTAATTTATCGAGCCGACAGGAATCACGTTGATCTATTTTCATACTTGAAAGTGTACAAAGAGAACGCGTTACTCTGTCAAGAGTTACCCATGCACGTATCTCCACTTTTAACAAATGCATAGCGTTACATTTCTGCGCATGGACCTTGAACTTTATATGGTAATTCGTTGCGATTTATGGTACACGCCTAAACGCGATAACGTTTCGCGTATGTCGAATAATAATTACAAGCTTTTTCGCCGTCTGCTTAATGGTCACCCGCGGGAGCTCAACCTTCCGTCGTGTTTCCTGTCGATTAATGTCGTTCCCTCGAGTCGCGAGACTCGACGGTCTGCTGAACGTCGCTTGAGAAATTAGGAATAACGAACCCACTTTTGCCGGTCTACATTTTACCATTTTGTATAATATTGCCAACGCGATTAATTTAATTTCATAAAAATTTATCTTATTCACAAATGTTTGTTAAACTTTAAAAAAAATATATCACGAATGATACATGCGAGATGTTGGTTCGAGAAATCCCTCGCAGATCCCTGCTTTACCCGTGATCAAGGCGATCCGAACGATCGTACGTCATTTGATTTTATCGACCGATCTACATAGATCCTGCGTTAATGCATCTTCGACGATGCAGCGCTGCCTCCCATGTACCCAGTTGCAGCCCCAGATACGCCTGCAACGCTCACGAGCCGCGGAATCGCGAGACGCCAGGTGAGGAAAAAATTTTCTACGCAGTGACAGAACGAGACGACGACGAAGCTGATTTTAAAAGTAACTACAAAACGTGTCGATCTTGTTTAAAAGAAAAATAGTTTAATCACCGATAGAGACTTTGTCTCTCGTGTGAGTATCGTGTCGTCGATTACCGTTCGTCGAATGTCTCGCTGATGAATAATTTCCGCCGATAGCAAGTGCTCGCGTGTGTTGTCGAATCCCCGAGCTTGTTCTCTCAACAAGTCGTAATTACACGCTGTTTATTAAAACGAACGCGATATATGACATGTCGATCGCACTGCTTACTATACAATTCGCTCGTTACATCTGCTTCGTCGATCAATCTGACATTACAAAAATAAAATACAATGTTGGTTCGTGGAAAATAAAGGAGGACATTTTTTTACATTAATCCTTACGACTATCATTGGATGACGTTGTGACAAAAGTAAGACTACACATGACCCCGGTTGTAGTGCATGATTTTCGGAGATTTAGATGTGTTGGATGTACGACGGTTTACAGAGGAGAAAGTGAGATACAACGGGCAACTCTCGTTCTTCTTTCCACATCTCGCAGACCGTACTCTGAACGCGGTCGGATTCTACCTTAAAAAGTTACATACGAAAAACCGGAATTTCGTGAGTCACTCGCGACGGCAACGCTAAAGTTTTTTGGCAGATGTACCGAACGATCGTTGTCGGACATCGCCGATATATCGCAAAAACGTCGACCCAATCGTTTACCCGTTTATTGAGCTACAAAAGATCTCCCCTATAGCCAATTAGTTTTCACAATTCAAGTGAGACGCCGCGTAGAGTAGGAGTTAATTATTCTGTTTAATTTACTTTCATGCAAATCTCACAGGCCTGCTCGAAGCAATTGACACAAAGACGAGCGTCACTTCGAGGGAACTCCGCTCATCAAAACAATAATTCATCATGAAGTTGATGACGAATCTATTCGTAGGTGAGAATGATTTTATGAAATTATAGGAATTTACGATTTTTTTTTAAGATTCCTGCGAAATCCATTCGCTTTCCATTCTAAAAGTTTCCCATAACATTTTTGTTGGTTTATCATGTATAAAGGTCTTTTCAGATATAAAAATAATAAACCGTCGATTTAATATTCTCATCAGGCAAAAAGCCGTCGCTGGAGGAGGGCCAGATGATATACCAAATCGAGAATGACGAAGCCATCGTTAACCACGTCGAGAGGAATAAAAATTGCCAACGCTGCATAAAGCTCATGAGAGTCTTATTTTATCTGGCGTTGATACTTTTTGTTTTCTTCGTCGTTTGGTTCGGTTCGATATTTCTCGGGCAGTATCTCGCTGACGAAAAATGGCGCAGCATATGTGGCACTTCGTTCCTGCCGGATTACGAGGAAGTGATAAAAGAACGTATTCAGGATGATTCGGCAACTGATCTCAGTGGCATCAGCGAGGAAGACATCGTTTTGAAGATCTTCGGAAACGGAGCCGTAAACAAATTCACGGAGACTGAAACCTCTACGATGTCCGATGCCGAACGGGACGCCATACTCGATGATATCAGTGATACCATGAAAGTACTCGTTGCAGCCGGGTAGACGAAGTTGACGAAAAAAAAACCTCGCCCAATTAAGCATCTTGATAGTCCTGGATCAGTCGGCTCTTCTGTATAGCTCAGTTTCAAGTATTAGCGATATATTGGCGTTGGAAAAATCCATTATTCGGATATCGATCATATCGCTCAAGGATGTGTCAAGCTGTTTCGTTGCAACTGTAATAAAAAAATTCGTCTACAATTTCTGATTAAAAGAATATGGGAATGTGGGTATGTCGCTTATGGAAGCTTATCAGATGTCGCTAAACGTTCGCCTTTCTTAACGATACTACATTACGATATTGTATACGTAAATTGAATAAATCTTCATATATATACTAGCTAGAATCAATACTAGCTCTTTTTAACTTCGATTTACATAATTAATTTAAATGCGTTATCCACAATCTAATGACTTCATCCGCATCATTGCATCTTCGGTTCTGAATTTGCAGCACTGTGTGCATAAACAATATTGCGTCAACATGTCAACTACGACTTGGCATATCTACAAAGACCGACGAAAAATGAATGCATCAAGGGTACAAATGACTGCGCATAGACCTTGAACTTTTTCATGCTAATTCGTTACGATTTGTGGCCGCACGATAAACTCGATATCTTTTCTTTAGAAATTAACTTATCATTCGACTATTTTTTTAAATAAATTTCTTCCGCGAATCTCTAAATCGTCTCGTGAGAATTAATAGCCTCGATCTTTGGATTTATCGGTTTGGTTCCCACGAGACCCCTAGGCGGGTACTTCGGTTCGAAGAAAAACATTTTTTGCCGCACCGGGTGTCAATATGAAAAATCTACTCTGCCGATGGACTGTTTTTGGTCCAGGATGAACGGAGGAGCTTATTATTTCAGCTGTTATTCTGGCGTCGTGGAAAGACACGTTCGTAGTGGAGGTTTGGTTTTTTTCCTGCAATACTATGAAATATTGTAATTTTGCATTAGAGAGTCAGAGCGAGAACAGACGGTACGTGTTCCCCGCACCGCCCCTGACGAACGTCTATTAAAACTAATTTTTTTTTTGATAAAAAAAAATCAGAAACTCGGCAGCCTTCGAGACCTGCCAGGTAAAACCGTGCACGCCGTTGGAATTATATTCTCGGTAGGCTCATATGTTGATTCTAGCGAAAGGTTACCTCGTCAATTTCGCTTGCAACCCCCACGATCCCTCCGAGCTCCGCTCCGTTTCAATTAAACTTCGCTCAACCCTTATTCTCGTTCTCATGTGTGTGGTCGATCGATTTTCCCGACTATCGATCAACCCGCCGGTAATCACACTCGTACCTCGTCACCGCATCGTCATCTTCCTCCTCGATCCAATTTCCATGAATAATTTAAGAATGCCAGTTTGTGCGATGGACGTTGTTTCGTATTTGCGATTAAACAAAACGATATTTTTCTATTATCTAGAAAAGAGAACAGAGATGTGAGATACAATAGTGGAACCAATGTCCTCGCCTCCTTTGGAGAGCATGTGTGATAAAGTGCGATACAAGATGATAGCGTGCAGTAGACACATTTTCGTGAACACCCGACCATAAAGTAGTCGAACCAAAGCTATAAACTTTCGGCTGTTTTCGTGCAGATGGACGTACAAGTTTCCTCAAGTTTCCTTGCACATACGAAAAAAAAAAAACCTCGACATGCAAGTCATTACAAACGTAGTTCCAGAAAAGTTTCAAGATACACGATTCGATGGATATAATGAACACAACCGGGATCGTTTGTCGCATTCTTCTATGGCACATGCATGCATGCGCTGAATCAGAGCTTGCGCTATATAGTAGTAAAAGAGTTGAATGTCAATTATTTTTTTTTTTGTGCAACTAACGAGAGGGCACGGGTATTCGATAGCTCGGTTCGTAACACGAGAATACAGCGGGTAAAAGTAAGCAAACCTCTCATTACAAACTGAGGTTGAAACATTAAGGATAATAAACGGTATACGTGAACTTTGGTCCCGAGTTTCGCAAACCCTATTTTTTCAATCTTAAATCCAGATAATGCAAAAGGTTACGAGAAGACTGTGGAGGCCAAAGCGGAATTCCCCACTGGGCGACATCCGGAAATTGCTGCTTTGTGTACGGAAGTGACGTGAACAATTTATTGGAGACATTGAAAAAATCTGCCAATCGAACCATTTTAGGGAAAACCGGGACAAAATTGGCCGCTACGCATATAACGCAGTTACAAACTGCTGAAAGCACAATTTATTGTTTTTCACGAAAAATTTTATTCGTAACTCATGAAAAAACATAGTCTAGCTGAAAATAGACTCTAAAACTCAATTTTTTTTTTTTGCATTCTTCATGTTCCCATTTTGTCAATTCTCATCTACTGTAAAAACCCGTCGAGGATCCGTTAAAAATGTTCTATCTGACCGGTGACTAGAATTATTTTTTTAACTGTCATCAATATTGGTCTTTGATCGATTTTTACATTGTTATACAACTGAGACATTTAACTTTCTTCCTATGTTTGGCTAAGAACGTTCCTCAGACAGGGATGGCTTGTCTAACAGTGGTGGCGAACACGCAAAGACGGAGTGGGGGTTGGGACAAACGCTTAAAAGGCCTTCCAACGCCTTCTCGTCACGCAGTCCGCGAAATAGAGCCAGCAGCGTGAAAGCTTCGGTACAGAAGCTTCACCTGGTGATCGTTTCGAATTAAAAAATTTAAAAAAATATATATACAATAAAAAAATTTCTTCGACATAAAGGGTGCAATTCGGAAAAGTTTCAGTGCTGCAAGTACTTGGAATTTTGTTGATGTACAACTAAGAATATTCAAAGATCGGTCGGAAAAATTATTCGCGTGGTGTACAAAGTGACGATTCTTTACTTCGGATAAGAGTATTTACAAAAAAAATGAAGAACGAAGCTGTTATCAAGATTTTCGCTCCGATCGTCTTCATAATACTCTTGACCAGACCGTCGACGAGCGCACTGACTACCTTCGGAAAAACAAATCCGCAAACTCAAAATCAGCCACCGCCACCGCCGACTCCCGGTGAGAAAAATAACAGCTACATTTTCATGCCTAACATTTCCATTCGAGATCGCAATAATTGTGCTCAATTTATACATTATAAAAAAACGCGTGTAACCCGGAAATCGTGCTTTGTTCGACTGTTTCCCACCACAAATCTTTCGATTAAATAAATATTTATTTTGAGGGAACTCGTCGAGCCAATCATGTTTCTGGTATTCGCGTGCGTGGAAACCCTTGCGGTAGCAGATGCAACGCGATAGGGACTCCGACGAAAAGTACCTTGAAAATTGCACGGTAATAAAAAAAAGTTGGGCGATCGAGGGATCGCGTTTTCCGCTCCGAACTTTTTAGCGATTCACGCGGGACGATCGGGCGCGAGATCATTCGACAACAAAATCGTTAGATCGGTAAGAGATTAAAACTTTAAATGACCCAAAGTTAAGGGAACCGTTTGGGGTGATAACGAGACTGCGAACTTGGGAAAATCGTCAGCTATCGAATTTATAAAACGATGACTCTCAACTCTGGTACATTGGTCGATACAGTTTTGCTACGTAGCAAAAGGGCAGCGCTATTTCTTTCAGGGGATCGCGTATCTCGCGAGGGGATCTTACACGGTCGAGTGTCAAGGCCAAGTGTACGAGGCGGTGGAGGCATGCTAATGTGTCTTGCCGGACACCTGCAGGGTCGTTTTATTAAAAAGCAGGTCGAAAGAGCGAGCAGATACTTGCAAGGCTGCGAACACTCGCTCAGGCAACTGTGCATTTTTTTTTCTCACCGACCAAACGCGGAAGACGTGGTGTAGGTGCGACTCATGGGGAAAGAGACCTCGTTACAAAGTTAAAGGGTACATCGATCTCTCGTCTCGAGAGCGTGCTAATTCCTTTCGTGACAAATTAAACGCGTCAAGTAAGAACCCCAAGGACCTGACCGAGACTATTATCCGGCACTTTGCATATGCAATCCAATGTGTAACATTGAATTTTTCACTTTTTTTTTTTTTTTTTTTTTTTTATGATTCAATTACAGTTGGAAATGCTCGGGACTGCAAGATGGATTCCGACTGCAACGCTATTCAAAACACAACTTGTTTGATGGACCGTCCTTCCGGCACAACAAAAACTCGGTGTCTCTGCGGCGATTATTCGGCCCCGATTAATGGAATGTGCCCCAACAAGCCAAAAGGTAAAAAAATCACAATTTTGTTGAAAAAAATTATATGGTCTCTGAGTACTTGCCACATGTGTATTGAAAAATTCTATATTATCCCACCCGTAATATTCGCGATTAAAATATACTCCGAGAGATAAAACATTAGTCTTTGAGATAGCGGTGGTTGACTGAAGTTACACTAAATGTATTCCAGCTGAATTCAATTTATGATCATAACAGTTCGTTTGAGATTTTTGTTTTTTTACAATATCATGCATCATTGAGGATGCGTAGAACGATTCGGTTATTAATCGTTGAGCTATTGCGACTAAAGACTCGAGGTATTTTTAATCGAACGTCGTACCCTATAGTATACCGCTCGGACTGAGAGACTCTGGCAACTCCACTTCGTCAAAAATTACCATAAAGTTACGTGCGTAACCATAATACATTTGTAGGCACAGGGCCCAAGGCGTACAATCGCCGTCGTAGTTATCTATGCAAATTGCCTGGTGTCCTAAATTATATTGTGGTAGAAATTGACCCCTACGCGACCCTTGCCTTTGCCGTACCTTTCCGTACACATTTCATGACTCCGTAAAGTTCTCAAGGAAGAACTTGCAGATTATATTATTATAACGGGCATCAAAGCTTCCATTATTTTTTGGAGCAGTAACGTTCATTTAAAAAACGTTAGCTAATATTTGTCGATGTGGCTATTAAAAAGTTTAACCGCGCTATTTTTAAATTTTTTAAAAATATTTCTTAACCTTTTTTAATTTTGTTTTTACATTTTATATCACATTGTTCCTCGGGATAAGATGTTTGCGTTTTTACGTTCTGAAACAAAATTAACGATGTTACTCATCAACAAATTTTATGAGTAAAAATTTTCATTTATAAATATTAATTAATTATTCGTACGGTGCGTGTAAGATGCGAGTAGCGTGCGTGATTCCAACCAAATAGTTCGCATGTTCGGAAAACCAAACACGAAGGTTGTGTATTTTCATGCCACCGATGTTGGAGACCGTACACTTTTTTTATGTACTTAATTCCTTTTCCAAGATGTTACAGTTTAGACGTGATTTTAACACGAATTATGACAAATATGTACTTTCCCATAGCCGTTCACGTGCCATGCAATGACAACTCGGAGTGCGTCCCGGATGCCGAGTGTGTGCAGAAAAATGGTACGACGACAGGGAAGAAATGCATGTGTAAAGAGGGCTTCGAGGAGGAGAGTTTCAAATGCAGCGGTAAGAATATCAAGCAAGCAAAGTCTCGAAGTAAAAAAGAATGTATAATTAATTAATCTTTTTTTTTTATTTCGCAGGAGCAACATCTATTCTCAGATTTTCCGCGGTCGGTTTGATAGCCGCGGCCTTGCTCTTCGTAAACATTGTCGGCTATTCGACATAAAGCAGACGAATAGTGGAACAAACTGAGTTAATCAAAATTCATAAAATCAACGAGAAATCAAGACGCTACGAAACGAATCAACGACTCCCGAGAGTCAGATCAAGCAGAACATATCGGAAAAGTGAAATTAATTTTTATAATTTTTATTTACTGCATTGTTAAACAATATGTTAAATCACATTGACGAAGTGTTTTTTATTCATTAAATATTTAGCTACGAAGGAATTTCTATTGCGCAGTAGTAAAGTATCTCGCGCCTATGGGAGGTTTTTTATCGCATACACTGGCAATTACGTCCTCTTTAAAGTTATGTTAATCGTTAGCCTTAGCTATGCATTTTTTCTTTTTTATTGCGTTTGTTACGTGCAAGTGAAGCATATTAGTAGTTTCGAGATTCAAAGTGGCCTTCGAAAGCCCGAGCGATATTTCACAGAGTTAATAATAACAAAACAAAAATTATAACTAATGAAATCCCACGACTGTCTCTATTCGATATACGTGCAATGAGCGGTAAATTTTTTCTTCCGATGTTTAAAAATCGTCGGAAAATAACTATCTCCATCCAGTTAGAAAGTATGCGCATAAATCGGATGTTATATCGAACAATCTCCGTATGTCATAGAATTGTATTGCATTTTGTAAAGTTTGTATGTTAAAAAAAAGATAGTCTAAGTGTTAGCGACTATTCTTTGTTCGTGCGTACCGGTTTGTTTCAGTGTTCCTATTGTAAATTACCTCGTGCACCAAATAAATATTGAAAAGCCTCGAAAAACATTAAATAAAAATAAATGAAGAATTTCATACCTCACAGTAATTTTTTTTTTCTGAAGACGACTGCCGCCAGGGACTCGCCGACTTGTCCACCGAACGAGAAGGCCGGTGTGTGGAGCGTCCGAACGACTTGAAAATCTGTAAAGTAATTATATAATATTACTAATCCCCTAATCCCCCTAATGATATTATACGACGATGTTCCATTCGCGTGGTTCTATCTCATTTTTTTCATTTTTATAAAAACTAAATATTCTCTATCAAGCAAAGAGAATCTTTTGAAAAACCAATTATAATTATATTGTACGTTTCAATCATCGTGTAAGAAAAAAAGATTCATACCATTTTTAAAATGCTCTATTAACTCGTCCTTCGTCCAATTGCAGGAAGATATGACGAGATAGCCATCAGACGATAAAATATGACAAACATTTTTTATGTATTTAGTGCGTTGTCCTTGAGGATCCTCAGGACTGAGACTAATCGCATCGTAGGTGCCCTTGTCATGAGCCAATTTAAAATCAGTTCCAACCGGATTATTCTCAATGTCCAAAATATCGCACGTCATCAATTTGACATTTGTCATATCAGTTTTGCTTTTGCCCAAAACTTCTGTAGCGAGATCCACAGCTTTTTGTGAATAATCGACTCCGATGAGATTGTTAAACCCTCTTTCAGCTAGTTCGACCAGAGTCCAGCCATTTCCACAGCCGATATCAATTATTTTATCAGCAGTCGATAAGTCAAGCTGTTCACTTATGCACCTGTCACAGAACATAAAATTATCAATTATTAGTGATGTTGAATGCGGTGTCATAAATTGACTTGTTCTCTGAGGAAAAAAATCTATAATATTTATGCGCGCATACAAACTTGCATGCCGCAATAAGGTTATTTCGTCACCCAGATGACACTGGTGATTCAGGATCAAAATAATAAACCTTTCTTTGAGCATTATATTAACTTGCTTGTTATTTATATCATTTCATTACCGACCACAAATTGATAGGAATTCGTAAGGTTATGCGTGTAAAAATCCATTTCACACGCATAACCTTACGGAGTTTATATATTTACCTAACAACCTTCTGAGCGTTATGCTTTCCAAACCAGACTTCCCCGACGTCACCGTGATCTTTAAAATTGTGAATCTCTTGATCGTAAATCTTATCCCAACTGAAAAATTTATTCGTAATAAATAAATTACTATCGGCTTTCGTTCTGTAACTGAAGGCGATTGAAGGCTCAGGCAGATTATCGACACATTCTTTACTTACTAATCCAACGTGCCCAACTCTGATGCGTTCAGCTCGTTACTATCAGACATGATTCTTGAATTCTATCAGTTTGTTTTCATTTATTCATTGCACGCGGTTCCTAACTTTTACAACACCGCAAAACCACTTTCGAACGAAGAACACTTTCAACTGCTCGTACACACGCGAGACCTAACTTTGCAATCCCATACATAACCTAACCCTGCCAATCCACGCAAGTGCACAGTTTCAACGAAGATAGACTCCTATAGAAGCGTACGGATATAGGGGGCTTTGAGGCAAAGCTTTCAGCGATGTAGATAGCCGCTTGGCGGCGGCACTGTCGACCGATCGATTAGCTCCGCCTACTAGCCTCGTGCTCTCGGCGTGCTCTCGACTGCTGTCGACAAGGCGTTCACGGTGGGGAACGCAACTGTTGCGTTTCCTCCCCTATTTCGTTGCTTCCCCTATCGCGGCATACTCGCTCCGAAGGCTTACTCACCGATCGCTCATCAAGCATGTGTATGTGGTCCAATCGCAAACTGGCGTCATCTGTCATGTCTCTCGCATTCACTTGGAAATACGCTCGCCTATAGCACTCACGCATGTAACTGTACGCGTTTCTTTTTCAACTCTAATACAATTAATTAAATATGTCGCGAAACATTTATGGATGAGGCGCCACCAAATGAGAATCTGCAAAAATTATCTATGTACAGGTATATGCAAACGCATGTTTTTTTCAAATCAAAAATAAAATATATTAATGAACCCCTCTGAATGAAATGGACATTGTTATTTATTAATGAACTATTGAACAATAGTAATGAAGAAATAAACAAACAGTAATAGAAATGAATGACATGAAAAAAAATAATTTCCCGCGGCGAGATTTGAACCACGACCCTGCGAGTTGTGAATTTCTCACCTTGAAGAGTTAACCAAACACTTGATTCACGATTCGAGTGTTGTACGGCCAAAATGAACGCTGATGCGCTGATGCGCGAAAGAAACACTACCATATGTGTGACAGAGCGCGGATGTTTACGGGCGAGCACAGTCCGTGAGTGCGAGGGAGAACGCAGGACTGCTCTTAGTGAGTGTGAGAGAGATGGTACGATCGCTCGTTTGTGGTCACTGGATAGACCTACACGTAAACACGTTACATGCAAAGTGACGCCCGTGAACGCGGCTTCGTGCGTGTGAGGCCTGTGATGCGAGAGATACCACACATGACATCAAGCGTGTACGAGAGAGATGAGACGACCATCCCAGAAATATGTGCAGCCATGCAATGTTTCTTCATCATTATTAATATGGATGACAGAAAACAAACAAATTATAGATACGGATAGTATAGCCATAAGGATATACTTATCAACTGCAAAAAAAAATGATAAAAAATTGCACGGAAAGAGGATCGAACTCAGTCCTGCAAGATAGCAACGCTGGGCGTTGAGATCTTGGCCACAACATCCTTTGATTATGAAGGTAGTTTTCTAATATTTAAGTGGCAGTCCTACTTGGGGTGTAGCTTGACAGCTTATGCAGTGAATTCATCGCTTAATTTTGTTTATTGTATTTAGCTGTACTTTGAAAGCTAACAAGCAAATGTCAATTTCCACGAGTATAAAACGCGTCCTGAAAAAACAATCCAAACGTCAAGAAATCATATGGAATTCTCACTTGGTTTTATTATTGATGGAGTGTGAGAGAGCACGCACTATCGTTCTAAATGACTGCAAGAGAGATATCATGATCACCCCAGTTCCTGATTGGTCCTGCAGCGACTTCTACACATATAAAAATCTATGAGTAGAGCGCTGCTGGTGAGTCATGTGTGAGACATGCTTGCGTGACAGAACACACTATTATCGCAAGGAAGTGCGAGAGAAACAGCATGACCGCGTCGGCTGAACCCCCACTTTCAGTCTATTATCGATCGAGTGTGAGAGAGCACGCACGACCGTTCCAAGTGGGCACGAGAGAGACGCATGATCACCCCAATTCGTGATTGGTCGTTGGGGCGGAGCTAAACTCACCAACGCAGTCGCGTGCGTCCCTGCCTGTCGGTGAGTGCACACAACGAAAAGGAGCAACAGCGCCCCCAATCCGTTGGGGTGATAACTACGGCCAGATCACCCCAACTTTTTCGCCTCAACTCTCCTATGGGCCGTACGCTTCTATAGGAGTCTATCTTCGTTGACAGTTTTCGTTCCGATAATTTCGTGTCATCGAGTGACTTTACACGCCGGCGGGGGGAATCGAGACATTTGCCGACGCGAACAAAAGTAAAATATTCGACGCAATGAGCATTGTTAAATTGACGAACATGCTGTCCTTCGGTAAGTAGCAATCGCGAGCGTTATATTCGTTTCGTAAAAGTTGACGAAAAAATTATTTTGTTTCGTTTGTCCCGGCTGTCGTTTAGGAAAGCGTTATGCGAGCAATTTACCTTCGGTCATGCGATCTATGTCTGTAGCGGCACAACCAAAATATGATGAGGGCGTTAAACCAAAAACTGCTATTCTGATGCTTAACATGGGCGGTCCCATAGACACTGACAAAGTTCCCGAGTATCTGTTGCGAATTATGACGGATCGCGACATGATACAGCTACCAGTGCAAAGGTTTACATTAGTTATTTATTTACTTTTTTTACTTTCTATCATACTTGCCCGTCTATAATGCAAATATAAATATGAAAAAAAAATTGGAACTGCATTCAGTGTAGAGTTGCTCCCAACTTATTCCCCATAAACAAAGTCAATTTTGAATATATTTGCTTGTGTTAATCACGGATAGACTGTTTGCGACACTTATTGCAGTCAGCTAGGCCCGTGGATAGCGAAGCGTCGTTCACCAGACATTCAAAAGAAATACGCGGAGATAGGAGGAGGTTCACCGATTCTCAAATGGACAAACCTTCAGGGGAAGCTCTTGTGCGAACAGTTGGACAAAGTATCGCCAGAGACTGCACCACACAAGCATTATGTAGCTTTTCGTTATGCCGATCCTCTAACAGCGGAGACATTGCAGCAGATAGAGGAGTAAGAATTTTTCTTTTCTCTCATTATGCAAAACAGGTATGTTGGAAGAGGAGTAATGTTACTGAACAAATTTTAGGGATCGTCCTCAACATACAGTTATATTCTCTCAGTATCCGCAGTATAGCTGTGCCACGACCGGATCTAGCTTCAATGCTATTTACAGGCATTACAAGGATAGGTAAAACACAATCCAGCAGTAGAAATATTGCAGAAATTCGTGAAATAATGACAAGAAAAAATTTTTTTACTCGCAGACAATTACCAAAAGATATGAAATGGAGTATTATAGACCGATGGTCCACACATCCGCTTCTGGTGAAAACTTTCGCATATAGGATCGAGGAAGAGTTGAAACATTTTCCAGAAGACAGACGGGACAATGTCATAATACTGTTCTCCGCACATTCGCTGCCTCTGAAGGTTATACATGCAAAAACTTGACGAGTTTTTACTGGTTTCGTTTTTTATAAAATAAATAAATCAATCAATTGATCGTAATCAAAACAGGCGGTAAACAGAGGAGACTCATATCCGTCGGAAGTAGGTGCAACTGTTAATTCGGTTATGCAGGAATTGAACCACAAGAATCCGTACTGTCTGGTGTGGCAGTCAAAGGTACATAAGTTATCATGAATCGAAATATCGTCATCAATCTTCAAGGATTGAGAATTTCCGATAGATGGATTAAAATTTCTTCAAATGAATCTCAGGTTGGACCGTTGCCATGGCTAGCACCGTTTACCGACGACGCGATAAAGGATTACGTAAAACAAGGGAAAAAAGATTTCGTTTTAGTACCGATTGCATTCGTCAACGAGCACATAGAAACTCTTCACGAGATGGACATTGAATACTGTCACGAATTGGCCGAGGAGGTAAAGTCACAGACAATATTTTCGTTTTGTTTTCTGCAAAAAATAGGCTTTAATATTTTATTTCTTTATAGTTGGGAATTGAAAAGATAAGAAGGGCCGCTGCACCGAACGATCATCCTATATTTATCGACGCTTTGACGGACATAGTTCGCTCGCATTTGCGTTCGAATCGTCCGATAAATCCGAAATTCCTGACGCGATGTCCGCATTGCGTAAACGCGAATTGCGACCTGAGCAAGACTTGGTTTTCGAAAATTTGTAAAGCTTGAAATCGCACGGAGAATATATGGTGTAAAAGTGTATACAACGCTCAACGACTCCGAAGTCAAAATTGTATATAGATGCGTTAGATACGATTCTACCTTTACGGGAAGCGGAACAGATATATTATTATGCTTAAATAATGTTTTCTGGATTAAAGATTTTTTACTCATATCGAGTGATTTAATATGTATATTCGTTTTTTTTTTTAATTCTCCTTCGAATTGCCCTATTTAAACCGCGTTCTCGTTACAATTCTTCAACGGTATGAGCACTATGAACTCATTTCGGCTGTGTGCGCAACTCGTCTCGTACCGTGTTTTATTCGACCAACGAAACGTGTGCATTGGTAATGTATTTTTTAGTCCGGTGCAGTCGAAGTTCTATCGAGTAAGCGTTTAATAATGTTCACCGTATAATCATTTCGAAACAGTGAATTGTGATACCACAAACGAACGAACTATATGAATTAATTTTCAATATTGAATGATTGCAATCCAGTCTAAAATCCATGCTCATTCAGTATCGAAGATTGTTATGGCGGAGCAATTGATCGATGGAACACGGCACACGATTCGGTGGTACACAGCATGTATAAAACACGATATAAAAAACGTTTACATTTGCGTCTGCTAACAGCGAATAACATTGAAACTCGTCTATAGCTCGTGATAATGTATAAACGCATGCGCAGCCGAGTCGGGACAGTAGCGTTCGAGTTCGTCAGCGTGCCTCACCTTCGCCGCGCATTCTCGCAATAGATACCTCCAACCGCAATAAAAAAAATTAACATTTCGCAACCGATAATAATCCATAGGCTCGCGACGATCTTCTCAATTATTCCAAGATGTCTATTCAGTTGTCATACACAAGGAGGAGTGCCGAAGTTCACTCGACGATCAACGACGAGCGTCTAAATATAAATTCCGAAACGCGGCAACGAAAAAAACGGAAGAAAAAAAATATCTGAATAATGCTCTCGCAAAAGAATTAAAAAAAAAAAAAAAACATCAGTTTAGAATTGCTTGAAACAATAATCACAACTCTGTAAAGTGATTGGCTACGGAATAGTAAATTTGATAATTCTATGTGCGCAGAAGCGCTCGGGTCTCGACCCGACTCGACGCGTCCCTGCGCAATGCGACGTCGGGAATATAACCGTGCGATGTCAGCCGCGGCGCTCAGTATGTGTCATGCTTTCGGGGCGCGAGGGTCTGTGATGGCGGCTAGAGTGCGGTTGAAGATGCAATGCGGCACCGTCGCGTTACTGCCGTTTGTTGTTTTTGTTGTTATGTGCGGTGTGGACATCGTTAGTGGAATGTTCGAGCACAGTCACTGCAGCCATCAGCATCCACGGCATCACGAGGTGAGTCTCCCTTTATTCATGTCGCCCTCGCTCTCGCTCTCGGACGAGGGAGAGACTGGTTTTATAGAAATAGCGAGTAGGTACGATCGCACCGAAGGGTGATTCTCGGACTCTGTCGTGCCACGCTCGCCGAGCTCTCCCTCCGGTCTTTCGATAAATATTTCTCGGTTCCCCCTTTGTCTGCCAGTCGCGCCGGTTCGTCTCGTGCCACGAGGTTTCTGCATGGACGAACGGTCGAACGATTCTCGTTACAGTGCGTATAAAAAAAAAAAACGAAAATATTTTTTTTCTTTCGGAAAAAAATATTTGCGTCTTTTTTTTTGTCCTAAAATTTTCGACAATAAAACAAAGCATTGTCGGTGTTAGACGTGGAAAGACGTAATTCTCAATACATTCGCATCCACTGCTCTACGAAACTTCGAAACCGAAGATGTTAGTTAACAGTATTGATTTTCTATCTTCAAACGAAGCGCGATTAAATCAAACGGGTGAGCAGTTTCTCGTAAGAAAGTCATAAATCTTCGGCCGTCACGTGCGCCACCTCGTCATCGCTTGCCTCGTGTTTACGTCTTCGGCTCTCATTGGAGGATCGCCGACGGTCGTTTCCGCCATGTTTAACGATCGTTCGCGGCGTTCGAAGAGCTCGCAGTGTTACCGATCCATTAAAAGGCGCAAATCCGTGAAGTTACTTCGGTCGAGATAGCGTTTACGGTCCGGTACTTTCGAGCTTTATTTTTCTTCGCGTTAGTCGGAATAGTAAAAAAAAAAAAAAAAAACGACGAAAAACTAACGTTAATGATGATGACTGTAATGATCCTGGTGGATGCTTAAATCCGAAATGCTCACCGCGCGATTAATCCGGTAAGTCACGATGAGACCCGAGCGAGAAACACTTTCACGAGGGATTTTATACGGTCACATTCGCGTTCTAGCATCTCGCTCGGGGGGATCCTCCTGTGCGCAGTGAAAGTTTCGTGTATAGGAAATTCGCCGTTGTCGCAGCCAGTTTTGACAGGAGCGGCTCGGCGAGCACGTGTGCCGCCGAGAAGCGTCGGTTCACTATGGCGGTCGCTGCGGTGGTCACGTGGTACTGCCGTCTCTGTCTTACCCCCACCACGGCAGTTCGGGCCGAGGTCGAGAACGCTATTGGTTCGGCCCGTGGCTGTAAGACGCGCGCCACTAGCTATGCCCGCATAGCGACTGTCCGACGCGACCAGCACAGCGTCGTTCCCACAATTGATAGAGAAAATTCTCGAAGCGCTGCATTAAATCCGCGCATTATCGTCGTGATTATCTGTGCCGAGTATTCATCCAACGACTTTCACTCATCGCGCCCGGTCACGTTCGATTTCGTCGGCTGATCGATAAGTCGTTGAACCACACGAGCAAATAAATTTCACGAAATTCATGCATTAAATCCGTCCATTGTTTTCTCACAATTACCACGGAAATAATGAAAATCCAATGGACGATAAATTTCCCAAAATTCCATGACAAACGTTGCTCTCGAGATATCCGAAATAATTTATCGTGTCGATACCGCCAAGATTTTGCGATCTCTCAATCGTTCTCACCGCATCAACACTCCGGCCCTCTTCTTTCACGTCACGAGCGGCGAAGATGTATGTCGCACACGCGTCACGCGGACGAGATAGCCAGTCAGAGAACGCGGCTTCGCTCGTTCCCTCTAAGTGGCAATTAGCGATTCGCAATTAGCGTTTACGCGAAGAGTAAGCACTACCGCGTGTGTTCCGGTTTCAATTGCCAGACATTTACGGTCGTGAGACGCCCGGACAGCCGCTCGCTCACTCACCGGTCGGCGCTCCTCTCCTCATCCTTTGTGCGCCGGGAGTAACAGGCCCGAAGTGCTGCGCGATAAGAATATCAGCCCAAGGCGAGAACACCGGAGGCTGCGGCGGCGCCGACCTTTCCTTCTCCGGCGGTCGCTACGCGCTATATATACTTGTTATTATGCTCAACATTTCTGTTTATATATATATATATATATTAAAATATTAAATGAAAAAATATATATATTAAAAAAAAAAAATTCAAACGCCCTAATATATATATATATATATTAGGGCGTTTGATTTTTTTTTTTTTTTTTCTCGCAACCAAGCTCAAAAGTTTCGTTTGGATGCCAAAGTAGGCCTCTGAAAGTATGAGACCTTAATATTGATATTGAGAATGTGCGCGTCGCACTTTTCGATTTCTCATAAGAATAACACGGAAATTTTTTTGTTTTTTTGTTCCGATTTTTGTAACCGATGAACCACAAATTGCGCTGCAGGTTTCATCAATTATTTCCGTAGAGAATTGAACGCTCTACGAAAAAGCTCTGATATCATTTTTCGATTGATGGACTCATTCAAAATTTATTCAAGGTCAAAGTTAAATTCATTACTAATTTTGCCGTTTTTCTGAATTATATGGCAAAAATATTGTTTTCAGAAAAAATGTTCCCCGAAAATTCAAATTCATGAGAACTAATGCATTTTTAATTTGTTATAAGTTTTCGAGTAATTGATTTATAATATTTGTTAGCCACGAATACGTACATTGTTAAATAAAATCATTTGTTCGCTGGTCTGAACTATGAAAACGGCTAAATTAATGATGAATTTAACTTTGACCTCGAATAACTTTCGAATGAGTCGATCAATCGAAAAATGATGTCAGAGCTTTTTTGTAGAACGTTGAATTCTCTACAGAAATAGTTGATGGAAATTGCAGCGCAATTTATGGTTCATTAATTACAAAAATCAAAACAAAAAAAAAAGAATTTTCCTGTGTTATTCTGATGGGAAATCGAAAAGTGCGACGCGCACATTCTTAATATCAATATTGAGGTTTCATACTTTCAGAGGCCTACTTTGACATCCAAACGAAACTTTTGAGCTTGGTTCCGAGATTTTTTTTTTTTTTTTTTTTTTTTTTCCGGAACCAAGCTCAAAAGATTTTTTTTTTTTTTTAAACGCCCTAATAAATATATAAGCGGTCGACTGGGAGAGCGCGGCAGAGTCTTTCGCCTAGTAGTGTAATACGTCCCGTTTCTGGCCCGCCAAAATCCTCGCGCCGAGTTCTCTTCGCCGCGCTGTACTTCGCACAATTACGCGAACCGTTTAAGCGGAGCTGCCAAAATAAATGAGCACGCTCGCGCGCAATTAATTACGCGCCGCCAAGAGCGAACGAAACTACCGACGGAAAACTCTCCCCCTCCCCCGTTCGTCTCCGCGCGCCACAAATCCCTCACGGCACACATCGGAAACCAGATGCGTGCGGCACTTGTTCGCTCGAGAGTTCGCCCGGTTAACGCACTGGAAGCGCGATCCGCTCGATGCACTTTCCCTGGGAGAAGAGAGTCTTGAAATTACTTATTTTTTTTTTCTTAATTACATATATATATATATATATATATATATAATTAAAAATTAAAAAATAATTAAATTAATTAATTAAAATAATTAATAATTTTAAAAAATCCACAAATTGTCGCGACGATTAAAAATAGATATATATATATATATATATATATATATATATATATATATAATTAAGAATTAAAAAAATAATTAAATTAATTAATAAAAAAAATTAATAATTTTTTAAAAAATCCACAAATTGTCACGACGATTAAAAATACATATATATATATGTATTTTTAATCGTCGTGACGATTTGTGGTTTTTTTTTTTTTTTTTTAATTATTCGGTCTATTCTTTATTATTTTGAGCTGGCATGTTTGAGAAAAAAATAAATCGTCCGTGGAATGTCAATAATAAAAATGTGTCTGGAACAAAATTATTTCGATAATTATTTTTTAAATTGTATACGGCAGATATAATGCTGACGAAAATGGAATGAGGTTTAATCATTGGAAGGTTTTATCGTTAGAAATTCAGAGTCAACGCTCGGGATATCCGATGAATAAATAATATCCCAGTAACGTTTTCATTTAATCAAGCTGTCGCGTGTGTTCGTGATTCGGGGATCGAGTCGCGTTGTCGTAAACGGAATATTATTAATTTATGGCGTGCATTATTGGTCGCGATGTATTATCGAATTTTTATTTACACCAGCGCGATATCATTGCCGCAGCGTAAAATTCATTATAATTTTTGATTTAATGAA
Organism: Listrodromus nycthemerus; assembly: GCA_963978505.1. Classification (NCBI taxonomy): domain Eukaryota; kingdom Metazoa; phylum Arthropoda; class Insecta; order Hymenoptera; family Ichneumonidae; genus Listrodromus; species Listrodromus nycthemerus. Next base: position 1,402,229 of record OZ021679.1, read on the forward strand.
TTTCAAACGGATATTTCTGACGGCGCTCGGGCGCATCTGCGAATTCTCGCATGCACCGTAACAAAAAATAAAATTTAATTTGATTTATCAGACGGATTTTTTTTTTAATGCAAGCTCGCCGCGTTAAATTCAATGCACAATTACGATAAAAAAAAAAGGAAGATAATTTTCAATTTAAATCAAAATAATTTATGTGAATCAGAGTACCGTGGCGCGATTGATGCGAATTATTGAAAATGAGGTGGTTCCAAAGTTTTTGATAGACCGAACATCAATTTACCATCGCCACTGTTCAGGAAATTCGATGCTCCAGTTTTTCCGTGGAATTTTTTTTTACCGCGTCCATCAATATTTTTAATAGATTTTTTCTCTCCCCGTCGTACCACAAAATGTGTTGTTACAAATAATTTTTTTCTATGATGAATTCATCGAACGAACCGTAACAAAAAAAAAAAGTAAATTCGATTTATCAGACGGATTTTTTTTTAATGCAAGCTCGCCGCGTTAAATTCAATGCACAATTACGATAAAAAAAAAAGGAAGATAATTTTCAATTTAAATCAAAATAATTTATGTGAATCAGAGTACCGTGGCGCGATTGATGCGAATTATTGAAAATGAGGTGGTTCCAAAGTTTTTGATAGACCGAACATCAATTTACCATCGCCACTGTTCAGGAAATTCGATGCTCCAGTTTTTCCGTGGAATTTTTTTTTACCGCGTCCATAAATATTTTTAATAGATTTTTTCTCTCCCCGTCGTACCAAAAAATGTGTTGTTACAAATAATTTTTTTCAACGATGAATTCATCGTTGAAAAAAATTCTCCGATATCTCGTTGCACTTTTTCTTCACCCGCGGCATTGTGTTTCTAAAAAATTCTCGGTAATTTAACATTTTTGCGTTCGCCGAAAAAAAGCCACGGGAATTATTATTGCAAACGGATTTACGATTGTTCATCGACGTGTATTCCCATTGTGCTCGGTCGCTCGGCGTTCCGTGATAATTAAAATATCGTGAATTCGGAAATCTTCCTCCATCTACCCAAATCCCCCGAGCGCCAATCGTTATTCGTCAGTGTGTGCGGTAACGATTTTCGCCATTCGGCGCCGTGTTTAAATATTATTATTATTTTTCGTCTGTTTCAAAAGGCCTCGGGCGCGGATGGAAAAATTCACGGTGAACGAGATATCTGTGCGTTGCATATAACTTCGCTCACCGTTTATTCCGTTGCCGCGTAAAAAAAGCGACGGCGAGCTGGAGCAACGGCGGGAACGACGGAGGGACAAAAAGCGCCGAGTTCGATGCCAATGTTACTCGATTAATTTTGGGTTCGTTCGGTTATGATATTGGCGAAACTGACGTTTTCAATTTATTCCCGTCGTACTTGCAACTGAAAACTTTTTGGGGGGGAAAAAAAAAAAAAAAAAAAAAAAAAAAATATCGACAGAAACCCGCGCCTCGGTCCTGTTATTCACTCGGTCCGTGCGCGAGCGCCTGAAAAATGTTTTATTCCACGATGGAAATTTTAACCTTCAATTAACTGAGAAATATCCGTCGGGCATGGCCAGCGGTTCGATTGAGCCAAAAAAATTTTTTCGATTCGATTAGTTCCGACTCCGAGCCGGTTCTGTATTATTCAACGCGTTGCTTCGCGGTTGAGTCTACGAATTGACTTTTATTCCGTCACTGTCCGACACTCGATGTGTTCTCGTCGCGGAACGAGCGAGCTTCGAATGCTCCATTGTTTGTCAGTAATTGCGTTAATGTGTTTGCGTTTTTTCTTTTTTTTTTTTTGTATTTTTTTGTATTTTTTTTTTTTTTTTATGAAAATTATTCCGCGGTGCGAGACGCGAAAAAAAAAATACAAAAATCGTGGCTATTATGAAAAGTCGTGGTCGCTGAGAACGTGAGAATTTTCACCGTCGGAAATTGCGGCGAACTTTAACCGCGCTCGTTAAACAAAACCGGATCGGAACGGGGAAGTAAAAACGTCGAGAGTACACGGTCGTTCGTGAATTTTATTGCTGCTCTCGAGAGCGTTCGACATCATTTCAAGAACCGATGATAAAAAAACTTTCATGACGTAACTTCGATCGGCAAGAATTGTCCCAACGTCGATAAACATAACGGGATCGATGAATTTTAAATATCTTAAAGAATCAAAAAAAAAAAAAAAAAAGTCGGCGCTCAGGAACTTGGTGTAAATTAAAATTTATTTATTAACGGTAAAATGCCACTTCGGTTGTTTCGCTCGTTAAAATTAAAATACAAAAAAGAGTTTGTCGTTCCTCGATTTTCTGTTTTGTCGCATTGTAAAAATATTAATCGCGCGTGTGAGCTTCAACGGAGATCCTCGAAGGGTCGCGTTAATCGACGGAGCAGCTTCGGCGGTTCGGGCGTGTGAGCGGAATTAATTTATTCGAGCACACGAGCGTTTCGGCCGGCAACATCTGCTCTTCGACGATCCGCGATTAACGGCGACGCTCCGATCGTAGCTTCATTGCCGAAAGGCTCGACGGTAACGCATAGATTATCGCACCGATCGAGCGACATAATGTTTGCTCCCAGAGAAGCAGCAACACGAGAGAACCCGATTAAATATTTATACACGGCACAATTTTCCCTATTTTATTTATGCACGAGAGACAAAGTCACGAAATATCGTTTCTTATTCGGTTGGTTAAAAAAAAAAAAGCTGCCGGACTAAAATCCAATAATTCACAAGGCCAAAGCTCGGGCGTATTTTCCGCAAGAAATTGCACGTTCTCCGGTCGGAGTTCAGGGATGAGAAAAACAAAAAAAATAAAGTAAAATCGTTGAAGTATACGCAGGAATGGGGAAACGAGGGATAAGTCGGCGAGAGAGCCGGGAAGCGAGACGGAGAAATCTAATGAATTATGCGACGCTTATTGGCCGTTCGCCAAACGGTTTACCGAGTTTTGTGTTTCTGCGGCGACTCGCGAGAGAGTCGCGATGGAGGGTAAAAAGGAGGAAAGAACGCACGAATGTGCACGCGTTCGAGTGCTCGCGAGCTTCTTCTCGGGCCTCTTTCGCTCGGACGGCGACTCGGCGTGGCCGTTTCCGCTTATTATTTTTCGCTGTGATAGAAGCTTCCGGGAGGGAAAGCTGAACGATCGGCGTTTCCGGAGACGATTCTGCCAAAGGGCGAAGAATCAATCGCGAGTCCGGCGGAAAAATGTCGGAAGGGGTTGGCGAAAGATTTTTTACTCGGCCGTTTCAGTCTCGACGAAGTGTCCCGTTGATAACTGTAAGAAGGAAATTGTAAAATGGGGTAAAATGGACACACCGGAGTGTCCATTTTACCCCACTCTCGTCAAGTGCTCCGATAGACTTCGATATCTTCCGCAATGCCATTTTCCGCCGCCGAAATTCAACAAAATTCATTCGGGACATTTCGTGAACAGCATGGGGTGAATATGGACCAGCCGCATCGACATCTAAATCGATGACAAATCAATTTTTGAATAATATTTATTACACTTTTTTTTTTTTTTTTTTTTTTTTTTTTTTTTTTTTTTTTACCTACATCGAAACCTTTGCCTGTGCAACGATGTTACGTTCGTCGGTACGGCAAAGCAAAGCTCTCGTACGTCTCCGAGTCCTCGTGCATCGGGACAGAGCGCTCTGGTTCGCCGCGATGTATGCGATTAGTCTCGAAATTAGTCACGGAATTTGCGTCCGGAGTCGGAAACCTACGGAGTTCGCTGAATTCGTCGCTTCTGCAAGCGGGTACGCGCCATACGCCTTGGAGCGAAGCTCTTCCGTGTCGGTACCGAGTCGCGAGTACTCGTACTTACAACGGCGAACCGTACACACGAATCCGTCGCTCCGGCTCGTCCTGATTTATTTAGGTATTCCGCGAGGACGGAACGAGGAACGACAGTCTCAGAAGCAGCCACCGTGGCTGAGTCCGCGGCGCGACTCCGTTCGCGAAACTCGATTATACGATCGAAGTTCGCCGGTTCGTTCGCTGTGTAACCGTCTCATCCGTACGAGCATTCCGATACACCGATGCGCGAGCCAAGTGCATCCTCGTTTTTCCCTCGTAACCGGCATTCTGTAACTCCAACTACGCGCCGACGTAAACTCTAACATCGCCGTCGAGACAAGCGAGATTCTCGGTCAAAAAAATTGTACAATAGTTTTAAAGTTGGCGGTTTTTTTTTTTTTTTTTTTTTTTTTTTTTTTTTTTTTTATAATCGACGAAGTGACGAAAATTACTTTGTGGGATGAAAAGTAATTCCAGGGGGATTTTAGGATTTTCGGTACGGTAGATTGTGAGATCGAGGCGATGCGATGGAAATTTTCCGGCTCAACGATCCTCGTTCAAAAAAATTGTGCAACAATAGTTTTATAGTTGGCGGGTTATTTTTTTTTGTTGTTTTTATCGACGAAGTGACGAAAATTACTTTGTGGGATGAAAAGCGGGATTTTAGGATCGGATCGGTGGATTATGAGATCGAGGCGATGCGATGGAAATTTTCCGGCTCAACGATCCTCGTTCAAAAAAATTGTACAACAATAGTTTTATAGTTGGCGGGTTTTTTTTTTTATTTTTTATTTTTAAATCGACGAAGTGACGAAAGTTACTTTGTGGGATGAAAAGTAATTCCAGCGGGATTGCAGGATCGGATCGGTGGATTATGAGATCGAGGCGATGCGATGAAAATTTTCCGGCTCAAACGCACCCTTTAATCGAACGGCTTCGACATATTTACGATCTCCTGTTTCGAAGCTGGGTAAATCTGGGTAATTCTCCAACAAGATTTTCGTGTCGGCTCGGTAGAGAACAAGATCGAGACGAGGAAAAAAAAAACATTCCTCCCTGGAGCAGAAACCACTCTCGATGGCGCCGAAATTTCGGTGTCAGCCGGAAATAGAATCCGGCTGTGTCGATAAATTCTAAAGTGAGATTCTATTTCCATTGAACGACGAAGTTTGACCGTCTCTCAATAAAATTGTCACAGTTGTTTCTGTACCCAGTTTTTTCACGTGTCCTGGAGTGAAAACGAGGTTGTTCCCAAAAAAAAAAAAAAAAAAAAAAAAAAAAAAAAAAAAAATCTCTCGCATCACCGTCGGGTAAAATGTGCTCGAATATCGGGGAATTCACGAGCGCGAAACATTCGGGCTCGATTTCCGTCGCGGGTTTCCAAGGAGCCAGCGAGGAATTCACGTATCATGAGCGTAAAAGCGTCGGAGCCGCGGCGTTGAGTCGAAGCACCGCGGGCTGCGCAGCCGACTCGGTTGGGACGATACACGAGCGCGCGTTTATCAGAGAGAAGAGGCTGCAGCGTGCGCTCTGAAAACCGTCCCGGTTTTCGCGCTTCCCTATCTTGGCGAGCAGTTCTGTCGGGCGATCGGGTTTACGCGAGCGCGAATTCGCCCAGCGTCGTCGTAGTCGGAAATAACGGGATAAAAGCGTAGGACAACGCGGGCGACTCGCCCGGTGACTCCGAAACTCTTCTCCCCCGTCTCTTCCCCACTGGCACTTTATCGCTCCGGCGCAATTCCCCATCTCGTATAATCTCGCCGACGCGTATTTTTAATAGTCTCAACCGCTTCCACCGTATCCATCTCCTCTTTGTTTTTTTTTTTGTTTTTTTTTTTTTTCTTCCATCTACGATTTTTTTATAGCGGAATGTAACGCGGTAACTTTACGCTCCCGTGTAAACGGGTTTAGAGCGATGCAACGCGGCTAACGCCTGTGTCACAGGCCGGGCACGCTACGGCGCATATTCGGAACTAATTATCCGGCTGAATCGGACGGCGACTTTTTTTTTTGTTTTTTTTTTTTTTTCATTTTTTTTTTTTAAAGCACTTTTTTTTCCTTTCGGTTTTATTTTTTCCGTCCTGAAGCACACGAGAGGTGAATGCGCGAGCACGGGAGTTCATGCCGCGACCCCTCACTCGGAATTACCATGTCTTGTGACGAGAAATGTAATTAGAACTGTCGGGACGCCCGTGAGAATTTTCGCCGAGAATCAGAATAACCGAGAATGGATTCACATTATTTTATAGCCTTTATTTTCGTCATTTTGCTGGGTAATAACGTTTTCGATTTTTTTTTTTTTTTTTTTTTTTTTAGAATCTCAGCGGTGCTCCTCGTTGCGTCTCAATTCGTTAATAAGATAATACTATTTTAGCGATCCTCTTCGGCTATTTCGGTCTCGCTCGTCTCAGCCGCCAGGACTTCACATCAGGATCCGAATAAAGATTATTATTATCTCGCTTCTTCGGTGCATTCGTCTGATTCATTGATTGACAAAAATTCAATTTTCACAGACACAATTTATATCCACGATCGAAAGCCCATGTTTCCATTCGTGGCTGTTCGGTTCCGCGTCAGTGGGGGAAAAAAAAAAAAAATTGATGAAAACGCGCAGACATTACCGCGGGCTCGTGACGCAGGTAAACTGGAAGCGTTTTTTTTTTTTTTTTTTTTTTCGTGTACTGATAATCGATGAAACTCCATTTAGACCCGGCTGAATAACTAAACTCTCAATGTCTGAGTGCCTTTTTTTTTTTTTTTTTTTTTTTTTCTCTTTTAACTCGGCCCAGCTCGCTCGCCGAAGAAGATGGCGCAGTGCGAAACGGGAAAATACGTTCTGATACGCGCGCGCAATGCGCTTCATTCGTAAATTGGCCGTTCGGTGATGCGAGTCGGCGATACGTCGAAACTCTGCGGCTGTGTAACGGCGTTCACCGTTGCGAGAGCGAAAGCGCATCGAGCCTCGCATCCGCCACGTGGAAAAAAAAAAAAGTCTCGGTAACTCTTTTAACGCGAGTCGCGCTCATTCGTTATGCGGTTATTCATAGATGGTCCAATTCGCGCTTTCCCCATTCGAATCATGGACACTATGTATGCACATTGGATATCTCCCGATGGAGCAACGAATCGGTCAGGTCGACGATGCACATTCGAAAACATCGATTTTCGCCTGATTCGTTATTGACCAAGCGAACGATCTTCGCTCCGAGGAATTCTCCGTGGATACATTTTTTTTGTTGTTGTTGTTGTTGTTGTTGTTTTTTTTTTTTATTAATTAACGATAAATTTCGTGTAATTTTTTTCATGAATAGTCATTTTTTTTTATCATTTAATATTATTTTTTTTAAATATGAAAAATGATGTTTGATGTGATCGTTTCTCTTTACAAATTTCGGTGCGTTGGGCGACGCGAATCGTCGGTCGCTGCGGAAGTCACCTGGGAAGGTTCTCTTCGTGTTTGCACTTTATTGGCGAGTCCGTGAAATTCATCGGCCGCCCGTTTTGCCCCTCTGGCTCGGTACCCGGCTCGTACCGCGCCATGTGTGGATCGTCGTTTCTCGAGCCGCGACTCTCGGTATGCATCGGGGCGCGGAGAACCTTTGGCAAGGGTCCACACGACGCGGGAACGGCTCGATACGTAGGAGAGCCGGTTGGTTCCGTAGTCTGGCTCGGGGGCGAACGAATGCACAGTCGTGACCCGGAGGCGGATTGAAATCCGCACGGTTATTGGCCATTTCGCGCACTTGGAGCACAGTCGTCGTCCAGGTCTATCTTGTGGAAAGATCGCCGGGCATGCCGGGCGACGATTGACTTTCCGAGCTCATTTTTACTACAGCGACAGACAAAACGGGGACGGAGCGAACATGAATGGAGCACGGTTGGTTCGATGACGATTCGGGTGGCTCAACCACCCCGATAGGTCGAGTCAACGACCGGAGCTTCGCTCAAGCTCCAGGTTGAAAATAGCGAAAGCGACGGTGAGTTTGGAGCCATCGTTGACAACGTTGATTGAACCTCGATTCGAATCGATCAACCTTGCTGAGGTTGGCTCAGGCGCGATGAGATTCATTGGTTCAAGTTCACCACGAGTTTCGCCGTATTCAGCCTCGCTGAGAGGTTGAGCAAACTTCGAGTCGTCAATGGAATTCCTCGGTGGTTGAAACACCTGAATCGTCATTGAGCCGAGCGCGTTTGTTTCGGTCAACCTACCGTTCGTGGTCGCGGCATATCCGATTTTCCTCTCAGTTTATGCCAAAGGGCGACAGAGTGGTTGGTCTGGAGCGTCCCAGTCAAGGGAAGGTCGCTTGGGTTTTCCGCTTCTGGAACTTAAAATCGAAGTCGCTGAAAAGCTTTGAGCGAGGTTTTTTTTTTTTTTTTAAATAAAAAAATTGCTCGTTATTTTTTTCTCAGACGGATTCCGACTCATACGAGCTAAAAAGTTATGTCAATCAACAGCTTCAAAATTAAAATCTTTTGTCGAAAAATATTTTAGACGGCTTCATTAAATTTTTTTGAATTTAATTTAAAAACAATTAAATTGAAATTTCAATAATTAAATAATTGATAAATCATTGAATAATTTAAATAATTTCAATACTTTAATTAATTTGATAATTTAATCATTTGAATTTCACAAAAATAATTGAAATCTAATTTAAATTAAAAAATTTAATCGAGCCACGGGGATATCACGAGTCGAAGAAGCTTCGAACTTGTGCGAAGGCATTCGGCTCACCCACGATTCCCCATTATTGAGAAAGGACCCATGACGTGTTTCCTTAACACGGAAATCAATAACTGGACGGAATTGCATTCGTCATTCTTAGCTCATAAGCCGGCAAAGCACCGGGAACATATCGGACACTTTGCCCGACCGTAAAAACATGCTCGCTGCGCTCATCCGCCCGACGAAGCCGCGCTTCTTCGAGGCGTCGTCGCTCTCCGCGAGCGACGACGCCTTGGCGAGAAGATAAAATGATAATGCAGCCTGCAAAGCCGATGTGCATTATTCGACGGCCGCAAATCCGAGAGCCTTAAAAACACACACAGCGCGAAAGCTCCGAAAGTCTCAAAGTTGACCCTCTCGGGTTGTTTAATGTCCCGCTAATCTCTTCTAAGCTCCGCGGAAAGTTGCGACTCGCTCCCGCGGTCCCAACTTGCCAGGACGCACCATTCGGCCCCGTCCGCGTTGTCCACGTTATTTGCGGTGCGACAATAAAATGCAAATGCCAGCAAAATTCTCCGGTCCGAGGAGACTTTCGCTGGGATTAAATTCAGAGAATTCGCGGGAGACGAAAGTCCCGGAAAAGGTTGTCCGGTTCAGCGTCGCGTTTAGCATTAATGCGCGGAATGCGCGGTTCGTCTCTTCGCGTCCGAGTTTCACGACAGCACCCCGGCTTCTCCGAGTCCGAGCGCGGATCCGAGAGCGCATCGCATGACCTTAACCCCGAGTGCAAGCGGTGACTCGTGCAAATTGGCATTGGCTCTGGACTGGCGCGTCGAGGCGTCGCCAACCAACTCCGCTCGTTGTACGCGGAATTATTAACTGCTCCGGATACTCCGGTGTGTATAAAAGACTGAAAGTGTCCCACACATCGTGCCTCGCTGGTCCACACGTGCGAGTAACCTCGCGTACATGCAACGGGCTTTATTACCGGCCCGTCCGATGGTTCGCTTCCAGTCGAAGCAATGAAAATGGATCGCGGACAGCGCTCGCCGCCGACGAATGCCACGTTCTGCTCTTTTCGCTTCTGGCTTTTTTTTTTTTTTTTTTTTTTTTTTTTTTTTTTTTTTCTCTTAGGTAACTCGCGGGTTATCCGGTTCGCTGAAGCTTTTAACCGCGAACTCACACGCTCGCGAGGCGTGTTTCGGATGCTCGGAGCATTTCTCCCGTCTTCCCATCCGGCAGCGTCTTCGCCTTAATTTTCGATACGGCTCATCCACGCCTCAAAATCTTGCCTCGTAAAATTACACTCTTTTTTTAAATTCGATTGTAAAATTTTATTTTATTTTTTTTATCTTCGTGCATTTTCTCGTGGGTGTTGTTAAACATTTTTTTTTTTGTTAAATTTACCTCTCCGTGATTAAAGATCCTTGATTGGCGATAAAAAAAATAATTATTCGCGTGGAAAAACCATCAGATGGCAAACTGAGTCATCCCGTATGATATCCATTTTTACGTCCGGCACTACAGCCGCGCTTAACCAACCAACGTGTAATGTTTGACTGTAAATACGAAGCCACGTCGATGTAAGAAAAATACACTGGGGCGTATCGGAGCGTTGCTCCGTTGCTGCGAGGATACCTTTTTAGTGCGCCATAAAAGTTGCCACCGTGTTGTGCACGTTGCGTTCTCCTTCGGCAACGTTTCTGCCCCACTCCAGCACGCGGATATATTCCGCGGCGATTCCTTTCGGTGCCCGAACCTGTATGGAAAATTTATAGAAAAAAAAAAAAAAAATAAAAAAAAAAAAATATCGAAAAAATAATATAAAAAAATACGAAGAACCAGCACTGGTATTCATGAATATAGCGGGCCTTGGACGGGTTTCCCGTTGCGTGGAGATATATTGGAAAATACCGGAGCAGCAGCCTTCGAGATCCGTTCGGAATCTTTGTGAGTTTAGCCCGGTCTGCCTCGCAGTCATCGTCCAGTGAAACTGCACAGAGACCGTGCAGTGCCCGGTCAAGGAAATTCATTCGGCCAGAAAAAAAAAAAAAAAACGGTCGGAAAATCCTGACCGATATCTCGATAAATTCATCGGACATCTCGCTCCGCGCCGTGTCTCAATAATTTTTAATTTATCATATTCTCGTGTCCAGTAGCGAGGTTTTCAATCTTCGTAAGAGCTTTGATATCCGCCGGTCGGCGCGACTGGATTATCGGAATTTTTTTTTTTTTTTTTCGGTGAATTCGCCACAACGAATTTTCCTCGGCATCGCATCCGTGTTATCGAGCTGGTATCGTGCCAATTCGCGTTTAATTAGTCTGGAAGCGGAAGGCTTCCGGAGTATCGGTCGCCAGCCAGGTTCCAGCAGCGACGGCGCGACCGCAAAATCGTGGCAGAGGCATCGCATTATCTGCCAACGTAGACGGCTGCGACGGCGATACCGGCGTCTCACCTTACCCAACGAGGCTGATACAAGCTCCAAGAGCTACTCCCAGTGTAATGGGTTTTTATCGATTACCGCGACTGGATGGCGCACGGTAATCGGCTCCCGATCGATTCTACGTGTACACCCGCCACTTATGTACTTTCGCGTCCAACGTCAACTTCACCGTTTCGCCCAACCACCCAACCATCCGGTCCTTAGCCGTGTCCACAAACGTACCGAGTGCCTCAACGTGCGGTTAACATGAACAATCTATTCCGATGGAAAATTCATTGAAAAAAAAGACCAAGGATAGTCGAGCGTTCGAACGGTCTATCGATTTTGGCTGCGGAGCCGAGCCCAGGAGGCAAATAGGCTGCAATCGCCGGCCGCGCCTCACCGAAGTCGTACAAGCAAACCAATCTTCGCGAAACCTCGTGTCGGTTTCACGCTTGCCAAAAGTTTCAACCGTTGAATCGGCGACTTCTTCCGAATCGTCGCTGCCTCGCTCTGGTCTTCCTCGGCTTGGTTCTCATCGCCGCTGGGGCCGATTCGTGAACTCACGACGGGCCGGCGAATGGAGCAGCCGGAGCGAGAGTTCGTATCAATTGGACGATTTTCACCGGCGACGAATCGCATCTCGTACGGTCTTCCGTGCTCCGCGCAACCTGCCGACAGTCCCGGAAAGCGACTCGCGAGGAACCGCATCACCGGTAGGTCCGAGTAACACGGTTGATGGCGGTGTCGACGGATAGTTCATAAATCTGGCGATTCAATTTGCATCATCGAGGCATCCGGACGCGTCGGGAAGCGCACTCAAAGTTCTGTTCTGTAGACTTCTTTACGACGGTAATTCCCATCGTTCCGTTGGGTTCCTGATAGCGATTCGATCAATTCATGCTGGTCCATCTGGGAGCGCTATAACAGAGGCAGTGAGGTGTCTCGGAAACAAAGTGGTGTATTGTCTTATCACGGCGACGAGGTCGGGTGGGATCGCGCGGTCCTGGATCGATCCTGGATCCAAGGATCAACGCTGACAGGAACGTCACAAAATTGCATCAACAGCTCTTATTCGAATGGTTAATTCTCGTGTCGGTTTTTTTGATGGGTAGTTAAAACTACACGAGGGTGTTTTGACGATGAGGGCGGTTCCATGCCCGCGGGCGTTTCATCCGAACGCTACTTCGGGTGTAATATGATTCTTGCAAATGTGAGATATTATGCTTTTGGTACAAAGAGCAGGATGGAATAATAACGTGCACGGGTAAAGTTGCAGTGCTGCCTTTCGTGCGAAACATCTCGTTACGTATTCACGAAACGAACTCTTTTGCCGCTCGCGTACTTCGTCTTCCTGCCTGTTGCCTTTTGGAATATTCGTCGAAACTTTATCCCGCGTAACAGCCAAGTTTCTCGCTCGCTTCCGGCGAGAAACAACCGGATGCTCCTGAGAGAAAATTGAAGTTCTTCGCGTCGCGTCGGTAGGGCTTGCCACTCCCGATGGAAAATCGAACGCTCCTAGGTGCGTAGTTTACGCCGTCTCTCGTTGCTGGCTCTGCTTCAACATTTTTAAAAATCCCGCCGAGACGAACCACCCATTCGCAGATTGGTTCGTCGTAGTTCGCCGAAGTAAATTATCAGACCAGCTATCCATCGCGTGATTCTGACGGGTCGGATGATGACGTTTGGACGAACGAGAATTACGTACTTTTCGGGAACACACCGAATGCGGTAATAATTTGGAAACCTTAGGGTGCGGAATATGCCGGAGGCGCGCGTGTGATGGAGTCGGCGAAATTTGATATGAGGAACACGCCACGTCGCTTGATTTTACAACTCCGCGAGTTTCTCCGTCACACCTCTCTTTCGCTTCCTCTTTCACCGCCGCAACCCGGTAGCTTCGCTCGCGACCCGGCGAACTACGGGGCTGCCGAACTTTCACCGGCGACGAGCGAGTTTTGAGTTTACAATGCGCTTCTTGTGCAAAAATAGGCGTTCTATCTCGTCCCGTCTCTCTGTACACAGCTCTAAACTTATTCTGCGGGCGACTTTGGCGCACACTTTTCTACAAAACTCCTCACCCAAGTGAGTCTTTTCCCATCCCCGCTCCGTACTCGATGTGTGCGCTCTACTCGGTGTGCGACATTCCTCGGTGTCTACTTACCGGAACCCAAACAAGGATGTCGACATCACCGGTCTATCACGCATTAATTTACTGTGATGGTTTTGGGTCGCCGGTGTTGCCATTAAAAAACTCAAGCTGGAGCAGATCTTGAGTGAATTTTCCTGAATTCCTCTTCTTTCACCGTGCGGTCCATCCACGTGTCCGAAAATCATGAGGATCGGTCACCAGTTTTGCCCCCATCGGTCCTACTCGCCACTCGAGCTGCCGGTCCGTCAGCCACGACCACGGTGACAACGTCGACACAGGATTCGCGGGTTCGATCGATAGATCGATCTACGTGATTCCACGCTTTCAATCCTATTGCAATTAACCAATGGACACGCATCCATGTACCACGTAGCTATCTTCCCTACGGCTCAACCGCACCTGCCGAGGCTCTCACACCGCCCATCCGTATGTTAGGGATTTCGACAATAGGGATTGCTCGGGATCTCTGGTTTATCGGAGCCGCACGCACGCACCCGTTCCAACTTCGACTACGAACACTCCGATCCATGTAACCCGGCGTCGTCGAGCTTCTACGGATCACCCGCCTAGGACAATACGATCTTGGTTGCGCATTCTAAGTAATAGGTATCCAAACTCTCCGTGGGGTTCAACCGCGGTGCCTCTGAAAGATCTTGGCGCGATGTAAGAGCCAATAACCAGTGCATTTTGATGCTGGCTCTTGTGTCGGGTGTGAACCCTCCGGCATCCACGGAGCCTCCGGAAATCCCCGCCGGCCTCAACGTGTACACGGTTCACCGAAATCCATGCGAATAGAGGCGAACGAGTTCGTGCAGGGACACATCCACGTGGCGAACGAGTGTGTACGGCAGCACCGCTCGAAAGCTGAGCAAACTTGGTCCGCGTTACAATTCACCGTCTCGTCAATTCGAGACGACGACGATGTATAGGATAGGTCGCAAGCTCCTGCTTCATGGTTGTATTCCACGGAGCCGCGGGAGCAAGGCTATCGCGAATCTGAAATTCAGATTCCGTATTCGAGTCGATCGGTCGGCAGAGGTTGGTGAGGCGGGATGGCGGGTCTGGGGTTCACAGAGTTAGAGACGAGTAGCGACCCAATCAGATCGTGTTTATAGGCAGTGCACGGATATCCTACGGACTGGCAAATCGTCGACGGATCCGGGTACGTCGGTTTCCACGTTAGTTTTACCACTGGTATGTCGCTTGGGGGAGAAAGGATTCTCGCACCGTTGGGATGGAAGGAAAGAAGGGGTTCGTTTCATTGAACCCGTCTCTGGCGCGTTGTCGTTTCAGCGTTTGCATGTCACAGAGACCGGTCGAGAACTTTGCGCCTGTAGTTCTTCCCGACGTGTAACGAGGGTTCTTCATTTCGCATAGTTTTTGCCCCCGTTGGGTGAGGAGTTTGTTTATTCGTCGATCTCCATCCGGTGAAGCGGCATTCGGCGTGCTGCTATCTCGCATTGCCGAGGGTCGTTTCACTCCGGCGACGCGGTGAATTCATCTCCGGGATCCGCGCGGACTTCTCGCGACGGGAATGTTGATCCAACCGGATACTCTGCTCCCTCAACCGATTCCCGAACGGATAACAGCTCGAATGTTCAACGGGCATTTTCTTTTCTCCACGATAAAAAACGAAAGTGTCGCGGAGGACGCGGCAGGAAGTCGGTGATATTTGGTCGGGAAAATGGAGATAAGACGGAATCGTCCGTAGAGGCGCGAGAAGCCTTTTCGCCGACGGTTCGTCCGTAGCCTTCGCGACGCTCCGATGGTCATTGCGCGAAGATTTCGAATTGACCCACTAACCGAGCTCCAGCTCGTGTTGTACCAGCCAGCGAGCTCCGCGGAGCTCGTTTATGTAACGACTCTCCTTCGAGAATTATTACGACCTCGTGAGTCACGACGGATCGTGTATTCGCGTTATACATCGTACACTCGTCGCATAAATATTTTTATGGTGAAATCGTGAAAGGGATTTTTTTTTTTCCCTCGCAAGGGAAACGAGGACTTTACTGCCTGGCGCTGGCTCGTCACCGGTGCGTCCAAGGCTCTTCCGGGCGGTCTCGGTGGCTAAAGTTCTCGGGCTCATTAACGAACTCCTGAACGAAATCGCGGCCTTTTCCGCGATGCAGTTTCGCGCGGTCCGTAACGTTTATCCCAGTTCCGATCCCCGTTTCTATTTCTCGTGGCACGGATTTCCAGTCGGCTTCGACGGAGAACGCTTCGCGTATCGCGAGCTCGGTTCGACTCTCCTCGTCACTTCGGCCGCAGATCCAGCGCCACGAAACACTCGAAAGTTTGTCACGCCGACTGGGAAATCAGACAGAGATTGCACCGTGCGAACGTCGGTCAATCGGTGTCCGGGAAACGAGTAACCCGTGCTTCACCGAATACCTTACAATAGTCATTTGTATCCGAAGCATGCAAGTGGAGTTTGTCCGATCGAGCGGAGCGGAGACAAATCGTCGTTATAATTGGATCGACATAAACGTCGATGGACGGTAATTTTCAATTATCAAATTCCAATTGCGCTTCCGTCAATTACAGCGTTGTCGGCGGGATTTTAAATCCGATACGAACCGGCACTACTCGCACCGATGAATTCTCGAAAGGTCTTCGCGGTCGCAGAGCTTCGATGCCATTATTTGTGCAGCCGCGAGACTCGTCGCAATAATACATGGGTTAGCGAGAAGGACCGAGCTAGTCGGACACGAGGAGAGGCTGAGAGAGCGAGGTACGGCGTTGTGCTCTTTAGCGTCGCTATTAGCCGCGCTGACATAAGTATTCGTGGGGGGGGGGGCCGAAGTGGGTGCGATCGGTCGTTCGTGTCTGGAATTTCGATTCGTTTGCTGATGCTTCGCTTTCCGTTGCTCCTGGTCTACGGTCTCACAGCCACTGAGAGGTCTCTCCGCATACCGATGAGCCGAGCAGTTCGGACACGGACAACCCACTGGCTTACATAGATTCGCCCGGCGAGAGATTCGCCGAGCGGGTCAAGTGGACGTGTGTGTGTCATCGCGCCGTCAACAAACTCGGCACAGTCGTTCATCCGCGACTCGACATTTTCCGCTCGTTTCACAAGCGTTTCTGTCGCAAAGACTCGGCCCGTCATCTATGTTTAGGCAACACGATAAAAAACCGATTGTATCATCGTCGGAGTTCGCCTCGTCATCCAGTTTCGTCGATCGGGAAGCATCGCCAACTTTCCATGACGACTCGCCCATCGCTCGTTCCCATGCCGGGTAAAACGTGCCTAGGTTTTCTTTTTTTTTTTTCCTCCTCGGTGTCGAATACACTTTCTCATTCCCTTGCGTCCCACCGTGTTTCTCGGCCGACACGCTTCGGCCGTAACCGCCACCAGAAAAGGTCACGCGAGTGTCCCGTTCTTCCAGAATTTTTTGGGTCATGTCCCGCGAACGTTTTACGAATAGAATTTTTTTGGTTGCTCAAATGGGAACTCGTACGCGCGTAGGTTTTCTAGCGAGCTATCTCCAGAGTCCGAATCATCGTCGCGATAAGAGACGTCTCATCTGCGAGCCGCGCATCGGAGTTCACCGACTCGAGATCCGAGATCGATGCGCCAAACGCAGCGGAGCTGTTCTTTGATCGGCGGGAATGCGCACTTGGCTCTGGACGAATCGGCGCTGACCGGACTCGAAATCAATCTGGAAACGCAAGTCCGAAGCGCGTGGGTAAGCGCGTAGGTTGTTGGGCGCGCTCGCGTTTTAATGTGGAGAGCCGTGGAGCAGCGGGAGGCGTCGTTGAGATCGTTGACGCGGTGGCGTGGGTAGCGCCCGATGTTTCCGGTCGCCCCCGAGTTCGAGCGACTATTTGTTCGCGTATCGGAACGGAAAGCTTCGGTAACCGGAGGCAGAGCAGGCACCGAGGGCTTTCGAGAGCGCACACGTATACGCAATCGAGTGCCGTGCGTTGCCGAGAGGGAGAACTGGATGAGGACGAGAGAGGCGCGGTGGATGCCGGCATTGTCCATTCTCCCGGCGAAGATCGATTCGGATGCAGCTCCGGTGTGGCACGATAGCGCCGAGGGCCGGCGAACGAAGCACGTAAACACATTTTCCATCCAGCGGAACACATCGCCCGGTCCGCAACCCTGGCGGGGCTTCGGTGTCGCACCGTGCCGGACAGCGACGAGACCGGAAGCTCCGCTCATATCCGGCAGCGAACAGTTCGAGATTCCGGTCATCTCGCGAGATCTCGTCCGATTAAGGGGGAAAAAAAAGTTTTTTTTTTTGTTTTCCCGCCGAACCGTTGTTCGACGCTTTATCCAACTGACCGAACCTCCGGCTGAACGAGTGGGCCGATTTCACCGGGATACGAAGGTCGTTTTTTTTTTTTTTTTTATCCGTCCTCACGGACGGAAGAAGAAATTAACTGCCCGTTCTCCGTTCGTCCGGAAAATTGTGAAGTGCTCCGGCCAGGATTTCGCATTCCTCGGGAGATTGACCGGGGAGGGTGAAAGAAGCTCTTCCGATTGAACAAGATTGTTGGTGACGAGGGATGGTCCGCGCCAGAGAGAGACTCCGAGCCAGCGCGACCCTTGGGAGCGACCAGCCACGGACGTACGAGGCACATCAGGCCCACACCTCTCCGTTCACCCTCCGTATACCCCCTCGAAATTGAACGTTTAATCTTAACGGCGCATCTATCGTTTTAGCCGCTGGTCGCTCCGCAGGATAAGGGACGGCCTATTTGCAGCCGAGGGTGATCGATGGTTCGGCACCGGGACGGATACTAGACCGATACGACGGAGGAGATCGGACTGTTGACCGATAACCGATGATTAAGCGAAAAGACGGATAAACCACGAGAGAGGTTCGTCAGGGAGGTCAATCCGATGACGTCGCGGAAGACTGCCCGAAGCCGATAGACACCGAAACAGCCTCGATAAATTTCAAGCTAGAAGCGGTTTGCACCAAAGTGGGGAGAAAAAAAAAAAAAAAAAAAAAAAAAAAAAAAAAAAAAAAAAAAAAACACAGAGCCCAGAATTTAATTTCCGTGGTAACGTTCGATGCCATTCGGTCGTACGGAAATTCCGTGGTTTCGCCTCGAGCGATCGATACGAATATCGTATACGTACGTTTAAATAGAACAAGCCGTGTCGAATACGCGGAGGACAGAATCGAATGTGAATGGTGGTCGTTGATCGGGTGTCATCGGTTTTTTTTTTCCTTCTTTTTTTCTGCCATTGCATTCGAAGAAGGATAGACATTTATGATGTCTGCGAACCTTGCGCTCGAGTAGTCGCGTTTTTTTTTTTTTTTTTTTTTTTTTTAAATCTCCGTCACGGTCGCATTTCGTGGGACTCGCGCAGAACAGAAGGACTCGTCGGAGGTTGGGTCACCCGTCGCTGGGTGGAAGCCCGGACACAACGTTCTCGTTTCACGTAGTCCCGAGAACTAATAGCAGTAGCAACGGAACACCGGCCTCGCGCCATTGGGGGGGAGGTTTGGTCGTGTGCATTTGTGTCGCCTGTGAGGTTCCACGGGCGTCGAGGGCGCGCCAGGGACACGTGTCTCGGGGTGTTGTACCTGTGCAATGCACACGGCCCATAAAGCATCCGGATTTGTGTCACAGCCAGGCATCGTGTTACCGCGTGTGTTCTCGCAGCAGCGGCGGGCGACGATCCCGCCTATCCATGCACCGAGCTTCGGCGAACGCGCCACTTTGGACAAACGCCCGGAACGATCGTTTCGCGCTTTTCCGCCGGAGTATCGTTGCCGCGCGGTTCATTCGCCTCGTTTGATCCTGTCGTTTTCCACTCTCGTTCGCTCCGTCATAATTTCGTCATCGATACCGCGATGCGAAAGTCGCTGTCGCAAGGGACGCGACGGAGTTTCGGGTCAAGTACTTCCAGCGTTGTTGGCAACGTCTCGCACGGACGACGAGTGTCCATCGGCGCGAATGCAGAGATAACATCGCGATTTCCATCGTCGGAGAAAGTTAACGACCGTGGCCAGAGAGGCGCGCGCAGGCCTCGGCGCTGACTCAAGGAAACTCGACGATGCGGTGAACGCGGAGATGCGTCGATGGCACGCGCCGCGATTCACCTGCCGGAATGATCGTTGGCGATTCGGAGCGCGTCGGAGTTGAACTAATCGCGGGACTCTTCGCGCAGCGTGTCGACTTCGACGATAAACGCGATTAAAGTCGATGATTGATCATGCCCAGTTAACGAAATGCCGTTCCGGCTACATTTACGTCCCGAAAGTATGACGAAAAGATCGCCGAGTAAACATCGCGACAACGAATAAAGACCCGGTCGATCCCTCCTCGTCTCTTCTATAATACACCGGATCAACCGGGACTTCACGACCGGGATTACTTGTTATTCGAAAGCCAAGCCCGAGATAATAATGGCGAGCGTTGTGCCGCGACAGCGGTCCACCTATCCGCTTCGCCGATGGGATTTGTTCTGGTTTACCGGTGTTTCCTCGTCATCGGCGGGCGCGACGCGCTCGCCTCAGCAGCTTCCGCCGAAGGGAATCGCCCATTAACGTACCATTGTGTAACGTTCGTCTCATTTCCGAAGGTATCTATAATGAAATCTTTCCCGGGTTACATGCCGTGCCGGGAATCCTCCGGCCGCCGGATGGAAACGCGTTCCTGCCACTGCCCGGCGATCTTCCTCTTTATCCCGTGAACTCTAAACACGGAGTTGAGCGTAGGGTTCGCGCATTGTCCCGTTAATGTTGGGTCGACTTATCTCCGTGTCAGCCTTAAGGTAAAGTGGGAGTCACGTGACGGAGCCAGAAGACACACAGCGGCTTTCTTCTTACGCTGGAACGAGAGACCGATTGAGAACGAGCTTTACTCCACCTAAATTCGCATTTCGCGCGACGATGATACAACACGGATGTTGTGGCTGAAGAGGCGCGAATCACAGGTGATCCTTTCCCCGCCAAGTTCCCAGCTCAAACTCCTCCGTGGCTTATCGACTCGGGGTCCGTCTTTGTCACGTGGTGAGAGTGCGTCTCAACGTCCGCGATTTCAGCGACGTTGTCGCGGTTGCGCACGGCGTACACGACTACACTCAGTCGCGCCACGGCGTGCTGGTTATAGAGTCAGCGTAGTCGGAGAGATTAAATGTAATTAGCGGCAACACCGATAATTACTCGGGACCGATAATATCCGGGTTGGAAAACGCAATCCGACGGATCTTGACGAGGCATTTCGCCGACGGGTCTGCGATGCGTCGAGCATTTTCCGGAAGAGAGAGATTCAGCTTCGGTGATACTTGTGCGGGACGAGAGGCCGGAGGAACGATACTCTGCAGTGTCGGTAAATTGCACGGCATCGCTATGCGTCGGACCAGAGACAGAGAGAAAGAGAGAATTCGTTCTCTCGGAATCGAATGAAATTATCCGGTTCATCGGGCCAATTTTGCCCGATGGGTCTAGTGCAGTGTCCGGATCCGCGGGGCGCTCTTCGACGATCGCTCGATGGTTCGCCTCGTGAATAGGGCAGACGTGCATCCACTGCCGATGTACCGATCCTGGCAGTTCGTTATATCGATCCCGGATACCGACGGAACGAAAGCGCTCGCGACTATTTTCCTCTCGACGTCTGCGAAAGACGTTTTCGGTAAATAACGTTGGCTGCATGGCGAACGACACGAAATTCCTGGCTGTTCTCGAGCGCTCGGTTCAGAGATTCCCAGACCGTCGGGAAAGAATGCGGGAAAGCCGAAGCGAGGCGATGAGCTCGCTTGCTGGAGGAGCAGCCCGTGTCGTCCGTCGACCGATTGTTCCCGAACGTTCAATCTCGACTCGCCGTGCGAGGGCTCCGAACGCTCCTGCTCCTTGGTCTCCCGATCTACTCACACATCGCCGAAGTCATCCGGCGTAAATTGCTCGAGTGCCGATAGTGGATATCGGCCATCTTGGAATTCCATCCCGAGGAGGGCTCGTTGATGCGTTGTCGGTCGTCGCAACACCGACGGCCAAACCGGCGTCGTGGCCAACTTCCATCCACAAATTTTGATTCTCACCCGGGAAGAAGGGGACGTTTCGTTTGGTTGGAACATTGAATTCTACTCCGAACTATAGACTCCCGGTGTGCGCTCATCTCCGCGTTATTCTCTCCGCTGGGCGGGCACGCGGATGCGGCGGGCGTTTAAATGATAACGTCGGATACTATCGCGGGCCATTCCCCGTGGACTTCGCCCTCTCGCGGAACGTCCCTCATCCCTCTGTCTCCCCGGAATTCTACGCTGACGATTACTACGTGTCTGCAGACACCGTTCCTCTCGTTACCCCTGTGTATTCATGCGTTCTTAGCGGCAACCCCGAGGAATATCTGTATGTCTGCGGTTACGTAAGGGTGTGCAATTGTAAGAGCTGTATGGATACCCCCTGGAGCTCCCGGTGGTTGGGCGGTTGGTTCTTTGCGGCTGGTGAGACGCACTCCACTCTGCCTTCCGCTCAACCGCTGCTCTCAACTTCCAGATCCCCGTTGGCCCCGGCCACGGACCATTGCCCTTTACATCTCTCCCTCGGATCGTCCCATCGCCCCTTTCATGGTCCCTTCTCACTTGACGTACAATTTTCGTCGGGAAAAACTCCGCACGGTGGCCGCGAGGAAAATCGAACGAGCAAAAAAAACACCCGTGTTTCTACGTACGCTTACGTCGTCCGGATGTAGGGCGGAAGCGAGGCGAGAGCAATGGCTCCGTTGCATTATTCAAATCCTCCGCCATTTCCACTTCTTCGTGTTCCGTTACGAATGCTCCCGTGGTGTACGCACTCGGTCGATGTCGCGGATACCGCCGGCTCCTCTTCGATTATCCGAGTTAACGCCACAGTTGCTTTCGATAAACCCCTCCAGATATTGGATCTTCGCTCGGGTCCTTCTGGATTGTATTCCGGAATCAAAGGATTCGATATTCCATTCGAACTCCGTGTGACGAGGTCGTGTGAGATTTGCATTTCGGGGTTCTTTATTCGGCGCGGTGGTGAACCACCACGAGGAACTTAGGGAACAACGGTAGCCGAAGACATCGAACCGGCGGAGTCACCGCGATCGCGACCCCGGGGTTTTCTTCGTTCGCGCTCCGTCCTTTTCTCCTTTGGGAGATTGCGCATACGCTAAAGCCCTTTTGAAAAGATGTTTCCGTGCATGCGACACAATCACCGGGAGAAAAGTGAGATGCGATGTGCAGTATCGGTTCATCGGGGCAAAGCTTAGTCCGGGGTTTAACGTAATCTTATGCACTTCGGGCTGATAAACTGGATTACGTCGCCCAGGTCCACCCCTCTGGTTCCGTGGCTCTTCCGCGTTCTCTCGTGCACGCATTCGCGCGTCACCCTCGCTCCGCGTCCCCGTGCAGTTTGATACAGCCTGAGAGCACGCCATGAAACGGCCCGACCCTGGCACGGAGTCTCTCGTTCGCCCATTCAATTTTGGTATTATCTTCTTGTTTATTGTATCGCATAATCTGGCCGTCCTCGCCGTGCTTCCCGGCACCGGGAGAGATTCCCCTCGAATCCCGTGTCTCGCCTCGCTCCCCGCGTATACACGTATACTATAATCGTGGTTTCCAATAATCGGTGATTGCGACATCGGCCGGGGCGACACAACACGTCGGTCCAAGGCAGCTCGCAACCACCGCACGCAGCCAGTCTAGTTTAACAGACACAGCGAACGGATTAGTCGGCTCTCGTGATTCCCCACCACGCATTATCGCATCCTCGAAATCGTCCTCGCACCCTCGAGCCCTTACATCTAACTGCATAACACGCGAGGCATTGCCATTGCGGACTAGCAGCTCACGCGGTTCGAGCTCCCAAGCCCGGACGAGCTAGTGCAAAAGATTGATCGTCGATGCATTCGCGATCCAACGTTGTTCCCGTGGGAAACGATCGTGTTCGCCATTTCTACGGGTTCGAATCTCCGTATTTTCGTTCTCATGAGAACTCGGGGGCAAAAAAACGCGAAACACTTTTATGACCGTAAACGGCTCGAGTGTGTCTGAGCCGCGGAGGTACTTTTAGCACGACCGCGACAGCGGAAACCAGAGTCGCGCACGAGGCCAGACATAGCGCGAGGAAAATTCGTCGGATTACGCCGAAAAAGCTCGGCCGTGTCTCAGTGGGATCGTCTCCTTCCTCCCCCCAAGTACCGGCATCTGCTGCATCACTCCGATCTCTACCTGCCGCTTAATCTCGGCCCTGAGCCCTTTAACTCTGCCTCCATAAGCGAGGCGATTTTCCTAGGGCTTAGACTGTCGGGAATCTCCGACTCGAGCCCCTACTTCTCTTACCCATCTCCGCTCCCAAAGGATCCGGATTGTTCCCGGGTCTACGCCGTGTTTCAGACTACGTTTCGTCCACGGTCTACCGCGAGGAATTTCGCCTACCCGAAAATGTCGTAGGGACGGATTACTTCCGTACGCGCGTGTATCCGAGCAATTAATTAAATTCTCGTCGGGCAAAGAATCTCTTCGTGGGTTCGTTCACGAACGGTTCGACGAAGAACACATTCGAGATATTTCCGGGTTTCCCTATCGATTCGTTCGTTTCCGCTTTTCCAGCTCCATCCAGGTGCGTACGAGCGTGGTCTTCGTCTCGAGCGAATCGTGAGACGATAATTGTTTCCAATTTCGGATCGACGGCATTCGTTACATCGGAAAATGACAAAGCTCGAACCGGCTGCACTTCGTTCGAGGACGCCTAGAAATTACATTACCGTGTCCATATCCGCCAGTTATCGCGAAATAGATGGTTCCGATGGTGTCTATAGGGGGACGAACCGGCGGGTTCATCGATAGGAATTCCAAAATCCCACGGGAAATACACGGTCGTTTGATCAGCGGGTCTTTGAAACCATCGTCGAGGATTTCGAGTACACAGACGATGCGATCAGACCCGGTCATGCGGGAGTCATGTCTCTCTTCCTCGGGGCTCCCGTGATGCGCACACATCACGTTTGTTGATTCGTTTGTTCGTCCGTCCGGTTCCATTAGCGAAATTCGCACGGCCACGTTGATCGGGCCGTTGCGGCGTTTGCTTGGAAATTCGTCGTTGCCGAATCGGTTCCGTCCAGTGGTCGACGTTCCTGGGACGTCCTTTGGACAACGAATCCGCATGATTCCGTGTGTCACACGCAAGAGTACCGCATGCGAAGAGCCGGAGCATCGTTGAACCGCGCGTCGAGGTTTCAGCGACGATCGGATTGCCTTTCGATTATGAAGACGCATGACACGAGTCGCAAAATGGTAATGAGAAGCGATGATGTCGGTGGAAGAGCGCCGGCGGGTTTCTCACCGGGGTCGAGCGTTGACCGATTTGGCGCTCGCGAACCGAACCATTGGCTCGGCCTTAATCGGTATCCGTGCGATTTCCCACCGACCCGATGAGCCGGCTCGCAACGCGCGTGGACCAAGCTTCGACGGTTCGACCGTCGCGGCGACCAGCGAGCCAGTTTATAATTTATCAACGAATCGTTCCAGTCAACGTCGAATTCGATTTTCGTCGATGGTAATCGGCGAGACTGGCACATCCGCCGGTCGCCGCTACCACCTTGTTTTCCACGCGCAACCTGCAAACTCCCCACCCAAATTCGGTACCGAATATCGCGCGCGGACCACCATTATCGGAAGTGCCCGACGCATGATATACCGGTAAGCGAATCCGCGAGGCGTAACTGGAACTCCGGACCATCGTCCCGAAACTCCCTGTACGCCGCCATCCCGAGTGCTCTCGTTTCGCTTATGTATATTCCAACTACTCGGTTTCCGCGCGTTTCCCACGTAGGAGCACTATCGTGCGCGGTTTAATGCGGAGTGGTGCGCCAGAGGGCCAGACGGAAGCCTCGGCGACTGCTCGGTCGCTCTGATTTATCGCGCTACACCGTTCGATTATGCATACACGCTTTCCGTAACGCGTGTGTTCGCCTGTGTGTGTGTGTGTGTCAGTTACCGTCATTGACACCGTAAGAAATACGATTCGCCACGACACACAACGAGTGTATCGAGCGTCGATGTGTGTGGAAAGGTGCGAATGGCACAAAGGGTCAGACGGCAACACACCACATTGGAACGTTCGAATTTCCTTCTGGTTATTATCGAAAGCCCATTGTGGGAAACAACACCGCTGAATTTCACCCCCTTCGGCTCTGAACTCCGGCCGCACCGGGTTCCTCGTTCCGGGTCCATTAATACCGATATTCCTAGATGCGGTAGTGTATCGCTGATTGGAATTCATTCGACGGGGATACCCGACACCCGCTGACAACGGTCGAATCGAATATTGATCATTTTTATTTCGACCGATAGTCGAAAATTCCGTACGGACGGAGACACGGGAGCGATTACGATTCGCAGCGGATCGGCGGGTATTCATAATTTCCTATAATTCACGACGAATCGAACGAGATTGATTCAATTGGAATATTCATGAATACGAATCATGATACTCGTCTCATCCGCCAGATTCCCGACCTGCTCGTCCCCGATGAGTTCATCCCCGTCCGAACGTTCACTATGTAACAGACATCGGCCGATCGTTGTACGATCGGACGGGTTCGCAGCAGCGTTTCTCCGTTCCTCAGTCGATGCAAATTTTCGTATCACGTATACACGGAATATCCGGTGGAATATCCGATCCGAAAACAGATTCGTAGCGTTCGGATTAACCGTCGCGGGAATGCAACGCGTTATCGATAGAGCCGATCGACGAAACGACAACGCGGACTGAACCGGGAATAAGGGAAATCGAAGTGGCGCCCGGGTAAGCCGAAGTGAGGAAGACGGGGAATTGCATTATACTCGAACGCGATGCAGTTAGGTATTCCTACGGTATTTTACGGCCCGGAGAGTTTCTGTGGTGGCCGAGCGTTGCCGCTCGCCGTTGTGTTCGTTGCTCCCCGTAAATTTCACTATCGAGAAATCGAAGGCCTCACGGGGATTAGCCACGGTGGCGCGGAGAGTACGGTTGCTCCGTAGTCCCGGCGTAATCGGAATTGCCGTGCATCGAAGTGTGTCGCCCGATAAATCCAAGACTCCGCCATCGACGGGAACCACCCGTATATAAAGCTGCTCGTTGCCCGAATGAAACGCGATACATGTACGAAGACGGAAAAGACGGCGAAACGACGACGACGACGACGACGACGACGACGACGACGACGACGAAGAGTCACTGAGGGATCGTTTCCGCTCAGCGGCAAATTGGCCAAATGAGAGCGGGGTTTCGCTGCTGGGAGACTTCACGAAGATCCTCGAGGTATAGAAAATTTGACGATATCCACGACCGTGCTAATTCCTCCAGGAAATCCTCCGGAGACGCACTTGATTGTCGGGAGGATTCAGCAATTTTTCGACGGAACGGCAAGCAGAATTTCCGGAGAAACGTCGAAGCCTCGCGGTCCAACTGTGTGGATCGTCAAAGTTCTCCTGATCTATGGGCGAATCTCACCGAATCCCAATCTCACGATGAAGTTCGTGGAGACTCTCCAACTGGCGGATCGGATCGTGAGAAATCTCTTAGCGATCGGCTAATCGTGGAGTAGCGGAATTATGCCGTACATCGTCGCGGGACGATGCGTATAACTGTAACCGAGGGAGAGATGTCCCATGAGAATTGTGTCCGGGAGGGTGAGATTGGAATTAGTCGACTGATTGAGTGTCCTTCATTCGAGCCATTCCCGATTACCCTAATCACTGGACAAATTCACTAGCTCGGCTCCTCGCCCTAAACGGAACGTTCCCGTCGGTGATGGCGCACCTATTCGGTCTACCACCTTGCTTTCTATTCTATCAAGGGAAACGGATTCTCCGAGCTTGGGCGAGCCAGAACGTAGCCGACGGCTTCGCTTCGCCTCCCCTCTTGTTCGCCCACCGCTCGCTTATCCTCCGCACGTCTTATCGGAGTTTAACCGAGCATTAGCCGCATAAATCAAAACTTGGCTTCCAACTTTGTAGCGCGAGCCCCTCCGACCCATTTCTCAGTGCGTTCCTCCGTGTATTTCGTCGCGCCTCCGCTGTCTCCGACGCGAGGCTAAACCGCATTCCCTCAGAGCCTCGATTCGCCGTTCGTTAAGCGAGTTAATCGGAAGGATCGTCATCAAAAGCACTTTCGCCACGAAAAGTTTCAACGATTCTCTTTCATTTTAACTTTCGTGTTGGTTTTCAATTTTTTTTTTTTTTTTTTTTTTCGTCACCGATGATGATTTCTTCAAAGACGGTGGATGTTTTTTTTTTTTTTTTTTTTTTTTTTTTTTTTTTTTTTTTTTTTTTTTTTTTGGACATCGCTGGAAAATTCTGGGAGGTGGGCTCTAAGAAATTTCCGTCTGGGGTCGCCGACTACGGTTCATAGAATGTACGGCGCAGCGCGGCTATCGTTCATCTTCGTACGAATAGCTTCTCTTTGGGCTCGCTTTCGCGGGCCGCGGGGGAAGAGGCGAGTGCGTTTTAGCGGTTGACTCTAATCTCGTGGCAATTAATCTCGTGCTAAAAGCAAGTTTTCGCTGGGGCGTCGGGGCGGCGACGTCGACGGCAGCGTCGGATCCAGCACCGACCCAGATTCGTTGGTGGAGCACCGAGCGAGAGCGAGGGCGAGAGAGCTACGCCGTGCACGGATAAAGGGCGCCCCGGGACAGCTTTGTGTCTCGAAAAACCACGACCACGTTTTTGCCGCTAGACTCTGTGCGGTTACACTGTAGCGCAGTTATACAGAGGGCCATGTACGTTTTGCCGCGCGGCTCGCGCTTTGTCAAAAATTCATTCCCGCAGAGAATTCTCCGTCGCTGATGGAGAAAGTAATTTCCCTGTGATTTTCTTTACCGCTGATGACGTCTCACGTTTCTTCATTCCCGTAAGATTCCCGCTGATTTAATCGTATCGGCATGAACGAGAATTTTGAGGTTTTTTTTTTTTTTTTTTTTTTTTTTTTTTTTTTTTTTTTTTTTTTGCGCTCCGAGATCAGAGATGATTTATGCGCCGAGAGAGGAGAATAAACATGACTATGTATCTTGAGAGACATTACCGTAGCGAATAGTAAGGGGGAACTACGGCGCCATCGATCGCAGGGAATATCGGATTCGTAAGAATTTTTCGTAGATATTATGGTGGGAAATATTCTTGGAGAATCTGAGACTTTCCGGCGAAGGTGGCGCTTTCGTTTCCAAATACACAGTAAAGTACGTGCCAACGTTTCACGTTCAAAAAAATCCACAATTCTTTCCATGATAATTTCACGAAAAAATGTCTGTGAAGTTTCGAAATATTTTTCGTTTGACTAACGAGGTAAATTGTGGGCGTTTGTGAAGAGAAAAAAAAATTGAATCAAATGTACGAATCTTTTTTTTTTTGTTTTTACTGTGATTAAAGATCCTTCTTCGAGTGTGGATTTTTGGATAAGCTCGCAAGCAGCGTCCGTAATATGAGACAAATTTTTCGTCACCGGTCTCAGGATTTTCGGGTTTGGTTAATTGAACAAGTCGGTCGGGCACTTGAAGTCGGAGGTGTCGCCATAGGGGGCGGTCGTAATTGGGCTATGCGGGTTCCGCACGAGAGCCGGTGCTCGTGAAACATCTACGAAGTGGGCGTCTAGTCGCGACAAAGGCACTTTAATTAACCGCGAGACGGTTCGGCGGTTGATCCAGTGCTTTCGGTCTGGCGACGAACGAGCGCGCGGGGCAGCTCGGAGAACGAAATCGGGAGCCCAACCGGGGCCACCGGGGCAGGGGAAGTGCCCTGGATCCTCTTCGGAAGATCACTCCTTCCAAGACCCAACCTACCTAACCCACCCGGGCCCGGTTTCTATATCATTGCGGAGAATTACAATCGCACGGTACTAATTATCTCTGAAAGCGGAGGCGCGCAATGGCACTCGCGTGCCCTCCGGCATCCGCGACGAGTAATGAATACCCGCGACGTTTTCGCTCCGGGTCGGCGGCGCGCAACGTGGAAAATACTCGTGAGCCGACATCCTGCGGTCCCGGTCTCATTCCGCCTCGTGGCTCGGAAAAACCTTTTTTTCCTCGCCCTGCACTGATAAAAAAAAAAAAGCCGCGTTAGGTAATAATCACAGACACAGGGAAGAGCGCCGCAAAATGGACCACTTTTTCCAATTTTTTTTTTTTTTTTTTTTTTTTTTTTTTTTTTTTTTTTTTCCCCCCAGTACCTACGAAAGTCTTATCTCGAAATGTGCTTCCCGTTCGTTTGTCCTTTTCCTGCGTGCAGTCGCAAGGTACACGGCGAAAAATCCGGCTGTCACGTGCAAACATCCCGGGGCGGGCGGTTTAATTGAAATCTTCCGACTGTCGACAACCGGCCGGGCTGTCTGACTATGTTACGGCTGCACTACTGCCGCCGAAATACTCGGGCCATTTCGCGCAGTGTCAAGACGCTAAAGTCAACCGGCTGTGAGTTTGCCCGCCGTGGATTTCCTTTGGCGGACGTCGCGGAAAGTCGGTGAACTTCACGAAGGGGGGGGGGGGGGGTCCCACCGGTTTATGTACGTGTAACAGAGGTGTATCGGCGAGTATTCGCGGAGCGGAGGACGAGAACGCGAGCGGACTCTCTCGCTCTCCTCTTCAGCCGCAGATATTTCGTGTAGCAATCCTGGCAGTGACGCTTCCCCAACTGGCTTCTTGGCCCTCCGCCAGGATCAACCGGTTCGAGATATGACCGTGGAACCGGTGCCTGGCCGAGGGAGATGGAATGCGCACCAGCCCGGAATAACGTAATTAAGACTCTGGCTTTGAATTCCACGGGGCTGGCGCCTGGCTCTTTGTATCGCGGGTCGCGGGACCTCGCGAATCTGCATCCGAGGCTTCGAGGACGCGGCCCTACCAATCGCTATCCGCCCGGGTGGATCCTCACTGAAAGGACACGTCTACCAGAAGTAATGGGATAGCCCGCTCGAACAAGGACTGTTGTCATGCCTCGATGCTCCACCTCGACAATCGCGAAATAGCAACACACGGAAAAATGATTCAATCGTCCTCAGCAACGCGTACGAGCATTGATACGGTTACAATAAATATTTTAATTTATCTGAATGGGTGATTAGAAAAATAAAATAATGATATATTTTTTTATAATATGTTATATCAATTAAATGTTTAAATATTTTTTTCGCTTTTACGCAACCAGAGCGCCGCTCGTTAAAAGTCATGGATAAAAAAATAAATGTTTCGTTAAATCCGCAAAAAGCGTTTATAAATTCGATACTTCCTGCTGTAGGTGGCGCCCTAGTTTTCCACCACAATGTGCCATGATTATATTTCGGGACATGGGCGCATTAACTGCTCGACTCTCTCGGTGCATCGACACATAAATAAAGTTGCGGATCCGAGGCGACACCGGCGATTCTCGTATCGGTCCCGTTAATTGAACGACGATGCACTAATTCCGGCGGTAAAAAGCATTAGCCGTTTCTGGCACTGCGGTTAATATCTAAAAATAGCCGTATGCGCAATAATGAAATTCCTCGCGTCGGGAACTGTCGGATATATTTGTGACAGTGATCCGTCCAATTATCCGATAATCGTCGCGTATTTTATTGAAATTATTTTATTCACAACTCCCAACGAGTTTCTCATCGGAAAGTCCCGCTCCGCCCACGTGCGAAAGGTGAGAGATTTCCTTTTTTTTTTTTTTTTTTTTTTTTTTTTTTTTTTTTTTTTTTTTTTTTTTTTTTTCTTCACCAACGCCACGCGTGGCACGCGCCGCGGATCGGGCGCGCAGATAGTCGGAGCGCAAAGGGTCGAAGCTTCGACAATGGAATGCAGCTAGCCCCGCAGGAGCGTCGCGCTTTACAATGGAACCGAGAGACGAGAATGCAGCTCCGCGAGCCGGCAATGGACGAGAATTATGGTGGTCTCGTGCAATTATGCGGTCCGCGTTCCGCGCGGACTTATCTTTATTTCAGCCCGTTGTAAATTAGTCGCTCCACCTCGCCGCGCACATCTCGCTCCATTTATACGCGCGGCAAACCAGTCACAAAGTACACCGTTATTCCGCACGCTTTCCCAACAAACGATCGTGCCGAATAGGAAAGTCGTCGAAGAATATTCGCGAAAAATATTCGTCGGATCGCTCGTCCGCGGATGCAATCGATGCCCCGAGCTTCGGTTAACAGCGGAGCTTTCACCCTTGCGTGAGCTTCGCTCTCACCTGGGAGGAGCGAGACACGATCGCCGTGGCGAGTATCGCGTTTCGTCCGTTGCGCGCCGGTCTCGCGGAATTGAAGCGACCGCCAAACGAGAATCCCGAAGGGTTCCGAGGCTCTCGACTACTCCCGTCTGAATTTCACCCGAACGGATTATGGAAATGAACGGTATATTAGCGTCTAACATCCTGCTTTGCATCGTCTTAACGCGCTTTGTGTATCTTCCAGCTCCGTACGTGAAAGCGCACCGCGCACGGTGAATCTCCGAGCACCGGCTCGCATGCGACGTAAACCGACACGGGTACATTGCACGTCGTCTCGGGGATACACCGGAAACCCGCGAGTTAATTTAACGTTACGTAACGACCGTCTTAATGTCCAGGATCCACAGTTAACCGGCTCGAGTCGCTCTCACACTCGCCCCGGGGATTCCCCGGCGGATCCCTCGCTCCACCTCCGTTATCCGTGAATCTTCGGCTGGCCGGAGTTGTCGGTGATATAGGCAGGGGAGGGGGAGGAGGAGGGGGGGGGGGGCAAAATGGGACAAGGGTGACCAAAGTCAATTTTCCGATGACCTTTTTATCGGAAAATGTTGTCGAAACGATGCGTAAGAATCGTCAAGCCTGTTGTCACTCCGCGCGACTGCCGCGATTACTCGAATTTTTGTCGTTGGAAAATTGACTCGGTCCAATTTTACCCCCGAGATTTCCTCATCTCCTCTCGCGAACGCCACGGGCTCGAGGTATCTAATCCGCGGCGGTAGTACGATAGGACTCGAACGACCAAACTAAAGAACTCGGAACTTTGGCTCGAGTACGAAAGTTCATCGACAGAGCGCAATTGTCTCGTTTCCTTAACGCGAAATATGTAATTTACAGAAAAATTGCGCGGATCGTTATATACAAAGAATGAGAAACATGGAAGACAATTGTGGTACTCCGATTATTCGAGTGCCCACTCGACATTCGCGATGGTTTTCCCGAGCGGTCCACTAAAGTTGGAGTAAAAATATTTCATATATATATATATATATATATATATATATTTATTTATTTTTTTTGTTCCGTCCAAATTGCCACGAGTTCGTCGAGCCGTTGTGTGCCGCTCCGGCCAATTATAATTCCCGTAATGAATTCCCGCCAGCTCCGTTATTAGACTTTTTTTTGGTCCCTCGGCTTTCGCCGAGGCCGAAAAGCCACGTGGAAGCATCAACCGGGCGCGCACCGCGATATTTCTATAGCCGTGGTAGACGTCGTTGTGCAAATTTTCGTCACGAGCTTCGTCGGAGGGCACGCGCTCGCGTTCGCGTCGTAATTAATGGAACCGAGTCGCATCTTCTCCCGCCCCGGCTGGCGGAGCTCACCGCGAGAGACGCCCGATGCATCGCGCTGGCGACTGCAATTATTTGCACGCGTCCCGGTGCAGCCTTGCGGGAAACTTGTGAGCGGCCCGATGGTCGAGTCTCGCGCACCGCGGAAGAGGACTGGATGGCCCGGCAACGCGCAGCTCACGAAACGCTTCTCGCAACCCTGCGGAGAGAGAGACTTCCGGTGGAGTTCGTGTTTCGCCACCGTTCGCCCGGGAAAACGCGCTGGGAGTATCAAAGACGAGCTTCGGAACCGCACGCACCGAGACAAATCGAACGGATGCGTCGAGGTAAAATACCGGAGCAAAGAGTCATCGGCGCTGGAAACCGGGTCGTCGAAAACGTAGAAAAAAAAAAAAGAAAACTCAAGACCACACGTTCATTTCAATGTACAACCTCACGAAACCGCAGTGCGCCGTCGCGGCTTGCGAGACTGTGTCGCTCGATCATTAGCAGTCGAGAACTCGCGCAATTAGCGGCGGTGCCGATGGCAAATTATCCTTTGTAATGGCAACAGCTACGAGATAATTCGACACGATTCTGACTGTACATACGACGGTCTCGAAGGTCGTGCAAGTCCGTGTCCTGGAATTTCGTCGCGTGAGGAAATTTCGACCCAAAAAAAAAAAAAAAAAAAAAAAAAAAATAGTGGTTTTTCGTATCCGTGTGTTAATTACCGCGAGAGCGCGGACGAAAAAAATTTGTTCCCCATTTATTTTTCTATCCCTCACGCGGATCTCCGCTGACCGCATTGGATCCAAGCCGACCGACACCGGTCGTAAGTTTACCGCAGTCTCGGCACCGAAAGCTGCCTCGGCTCCGTCAGCCTCACCGCCGGGAATCTAATCTTGTTCGCGTCCAAACAGTCTCACTGCATTCTCGAATGCACGGCTCGCCTCGCACTGCGGAAGCCGAGGGATTTGAGCTCGACGGTGAATATAAAATCCACCCCTGGTCTCGTCCCTCCACCCACAGCTCCGAGTCCTCCTTCATCGCGATATCAGTCGCCTCCGCCAGGCGACACTCCGGCGACTCGATTTCTCTTCCGGGGAATAAGGTAGACGAAAAATTTTATATCCTCCACCTCGGGTCCCGTGAGGAGCGAGCATCGCAGCTGTCTGGGCATGTTCCGACGTATTATCCCATGCGAACGTGAGTGGCTCTTTTTACCCCAAAAAAAAAAAAAAAAAAAAAAAAAAAAACCCCTCGAACAGTCACAGACGAGATATTTCTGTAGGCGAGGTGATGGACAGCGCCTCGAATTTCTCGAATTTATCTCCGGTGCCGTAAAAAGTTTATTTAAAAAATTATATCGGAGCAACGCCAGTTGCGTCATCGAATTTATTGTTGTCGAGCGGTTACGACACTCCCTCGATATATCCGCACCGCGAGATCTTTCTCTACGACGGCTTCGAGCGCGTTCTACCGTCGCGCGTGGCCGATTCTCGGGGAGCCGCGCAATTGTACGGACATTAACGTTCGCTCCATTGCAGCCGCAAAGGTGCTTTCGGATCGTTTTGCCACCGGCGATATTCCGATGTTACCGGTGTGGGAAAAAATGTATATAAAAAAATGTTTTTAAAGGGAACAATATTGTCGAGCTTTGGGCAGAGCGCGAAGTCGTGTTCCGCGCGGTCGTTTGAGCATCGACACTCGGCGAGCGTGACAAATACGCCCTGCGAGGTTTTAGCTCCAGGTGCGTCTAGTACGGAGTTTATCGAAGCTCAGGGCTCTCCGTCGACGACGTTTCATCGATCGATCGGAAATACCCTTGCGATCGGGATCGCGGTTCAACGCCATTGAGACGTTTCGATGGACTCGGAAATTTTTCCGGAAAACCAAGAAAAATAAATTAAATCACAAATTAATTCGTATGTTTTCCATGTCGAATTCATCGTCGCCTAACACGAATTCTCAATACCGACGAAAAAAACAAAAAAAAAAAAAATGTCCCACCTACGACCGTAAACGAGGTCGGGGAAAAAATAGTACGGAAAATGTCACACGTGTGCACGCTCAGCATCGTCGCTCCGCCACATCGCCGTGGCCAATGGCGAGAAATTACCGCTCCAAAAAATTATTTCTCGACTTTGCCATTTGCGAAAGGAAGACGATCTTTTTTTGTTTTTTTTTTCCACGATATTCGGGACGCGTACAAGTAACTCCGATTCTGAAGTACCGCCAAACATTGACAAGCTGTCGGGTGGCTGAATCCTTCGCTCGTCACGCGGAAGCTCCAGCGACGCGCGTCGAGAGTCACAGAAACCGATGGATTCGCCGCAGATATTTTCCGATGCAATTTCGTTATACACGACACGTCTTCGAGTCGAGACTACATTCATTTTATTTTATTTCATATGAAAAAAAAATTAAAAAAAAAAAAAAACCTGCGTTCTCGAGCTTTTCATAATCCGTCGTGGAGTGACGTCGAGATTTGGATTCACGAGCCGGCAATAATCATCGCGTTATGTTTCATTCCGACGTTGCGTCTTCCGCCGTCGGATAAACGCCAGCACCGACGGATAAACGTCAGCGACGACGGAAAGCGACGTTTCGGGAGACGACGATTCCGACGAGCGGACTGGCTCGTGATAAGAAAAGAACGACAGTAACGGCGACAGCGCTATCTCGTTGGCTGTAGAGATGAGCTCTCTCGTTATTTTCCTGGGTACACGGCAAAGAAAAAAAAAAAAAAAAAAAAAAAAAAGCCAACGGTACTCTGTAACTATGGAGCAGCCGGGAAAATACATTCGTAAGCTACCCACGTTAGAGGAGCGTAACAATGCTCTCGCGGAATCGTGTTGCCTCGGGGCTCCCGACATGCACCTTCGCCTTGCTTCCGCTTTGAAAACAATTTAGTCCACCTACGCTGCACGGATGCCGCGGATCATAAATTCCACGCTGTATTTATTCCGAGAAAAGTGTGGAAAATTTCGCAAGCTTGAGAAATGAAAAAAAAAAAAAAAAATTTAGCATAAAACATTAATGAGATCACCGAGCGATCGCGCGGCAAGAAACTCCACGAAACTTTTCCAAGTTCAGCGGCGTACAGAATTTTTGTTTCTCCTTCATTTTTTTTCTCACAATATCTGCCGCGTGAAAGTGTAATTTTTTTTGTTTTTAATTTGTTCCCAGGTACGTATCAAAAGACGATAAGACCGTAGCAACGAAGAATCTTGTCTGGAACACCGGTGCGTGAGTTGGTACCGTGGCACATTTTTTTCCTCAAAGTGGACGGCGAAAAACGTTTCTTCGCTCGTGATTTTCCTCCTCCCGCGAATTAAACCTCAAATTTTGACTCGACTCCCTCGACTTTCGTCGCCGTTGACTCGCCAAAAAATCGACTATACCACCCGGACCAAGAAGTCTTTCGTACCGTCGATCCACACCGGCTCGCCGTCGATGTTGTACACCGCGCTGAGTCTGAGGTGTGCGCCGAGTAAAACCAGAGATTCCATGTTCCTTCGGGAGCGTCGAGAGTCGTCGTGGCCCGAGGCGTCACTACGAGACACGTCGACGAGAGGGCTGAACCGGGGTGGAGTAGAGCCATGAAGAAGGCTGCAGAGAAGAGTAGCGGAGGAAAGTGTACGAGAGCCGGGCGCGTGTCGAGGACGCAACGTCTCTGGCACTCTATTCCGTACCGCCCTCTCCCTCGCTTTTACCCTCTTTTGCCCTCTTTTCAACCCTTTCTTCTCCACTCCATCCTTTGCCTCGATAAGAAGCGCGCGCGAAACGCTCGAGGGGGTGAACGACCTCGCCCACGACTTATATGCGATGCTTCACACTCTATATGTACAGACGAATACATATACACATATATTACATTACTATATACCATATACATGTATCTTAGTGTTCCGTCTTGCTTTCTCAGCCAACATTTCTCCGCCGTCCCGTCCTTATTGTCGCGCCAAGGGTTAAAAAGTTTCCTCCGTTTACTGCACCGGCAACAGAAGCAACGCGCAGCCTCGTCGTACACAGCTCCGTTCTCCCTTTGTACATGCGAGCCGTACTCCCTTCTCGTTTACCGGCTGCCCTCGTACGTGTACGACGTGTCGTACCGTGGAGTTACCACCGCGGCGCTCCCGTATTCGTGAAACGAACCTTTCGCCGCGGTTCCCGCTAAAGGGATAAGAGACTGGCGCGCCCCGGCGACGGAAGTGACGAGACGAGGGTCGAGAGGCTCTTCGCGTTTTCCTCCGGGCAACAATGCCACCCTCTCTATTCCTTCGTCCGTTCTCCCCGATGCCTCGGCGCTGTTCACTCGCTTCGTCTCAATTTTTATTATTCCTCAAAAACCCCGTCTCTGCGCTCGCGAAACAAAGTGATTGCTTCCTCTCCCCTTGTCATATTGTTTTTTCAATCCTCGCAATTTCCGCCGACGTCGTTCCCGTTTCTTTATTTTGACTCGTCCGACTGGAGTCGGCGATCGGGGACGCGCTCGAGATTGTCGATTCTCTACACGCTCCCTCGTGGGACTCGCGTCCCGCGGGGGCCGCGATATGCATATCGCTCGCTGCAGTGCCCGCCCGAGGAAAATTGCCCCGCAGGATGGAGATCAGAGGAGGGAAAAAAAAAAAAAAAAAAAAAAAAAAAAAAAAAAAAAAAAAAAAAAAAAAAAGAGGGAAGACTGACGAACGGGAAACGAAGTGGGGAATTGGTTCCAAAGCCAGAAAGTATACACACTTCGGTTTTAACGGCGGATCATCGACTCTTCGTTCTCATGGCTATGAATAAATCGATGCGAAAAAATAATCGTCCGATCGTCGCCCACACACAGAACCGAACCCGGCAGAGATGGAGCAGTCGCCCGGGGACACTCGACAATTTCCCCGTTGAGTCACGCTTAATTTCTTTCCTCTCTTCACCTCTTATTTTTATCCTTTTCTTTTTCTTTTTTACTCTTTGCTCTTTTATTTCTTTTTTTTTTTTTTTTTTTTTTCTTTTTTTAATTGTTTTAGAGCGACTTTACAGGGTATTCGGGGACAGCCAGCTCGTTCGTCCGTGGCGAAACGTGGATGGCCGGGGCGACCGTCGAAGAAGTCGTCCCGATCCCCTCCAGCGAGCTCTCCATTCTCCCGGGCCATTCTGCACTCTCTCTCGGAGTTCGCCCTCGCTCAGCATCCAGTATCAGCAACGACGACGTCCTTGTTTATCCTATCCGCTAGCCGGGGTCTTCGCCTTCGTTTCACCCCATTCTTTCGCCTCCCCGTGCACCCTTCTCTTCATTACACAGCCCTCGTTTATTCGCTCTTTTTTTTTTTTTTTTTTTTTTTTTTTTTTTTTTTTTCCTTCCTTTCCACCTCATCCACCAGAATTTCTCGTCCCTCGCCTCCGTCGCTCCGAGGCAGGGCGCACCGACGTTTTGCCGCATTCGACAAGGCCCGGCAATGTAAGTCCCGCAGTATTTTTCTCCGCGGTCTTCGTGCCAGCGGCTCTTCCCTACCTTCGCGAAATTACTTCCGCACGGGCTGGCAAAGCGAGATCCTGACCCGTTTCTGCCCGGCCGATAGCTGGAGCGACGGACGGACGGACAGAAGTCGTTTACTCGTGTACGTTTCTCCACGGGAGCGCTCGTTTTATTTTATCGTCGGTTCCGCCGTTCGCCCATCGAGCTTTCCCGATGTCGCGCAACGTCTCGGCTTCCGTGAGGAACGAGCCGATCCGCCGTACGCGTTCGTTTGCGGCCGGAGAAGCGCGTCTTGGCGATAACTTTGAGGCTCACACGGTGGCGGGTTTGGGATCAATCGGGAACAAAGATAACTCGGTTGCGCCGGAGAAACCGTCGTGCGGCGACGATGAGATCGAAGAAGAAAGTGATAGATCCGATCCAGCGTGCGATCCGGCAGCGTCGCCGAACGAACCGGTTTGCCCGCGCGAAATCCCACTCTCTCGATCTCTTCTGCGGCGTTTCGCCTCGGACTCGCGGCTTCGCTACTCACATCGTCACATTCTCGTCGATTATTTAACGCCTCTGAATTAAACAACAACAAAAAAAGGAAGAAAGATACATTTATCGAGTTACGAGGCGAGGGTTTTAATCTCTGGGTGTTTGATTCGGCATTCCGAGCCAGGCAAACCGGCTTCTCCGATCGCTCCGTTCATTCCCTTTCGAGCTTCGGGCCAAGCCCGAATCACCTGCGTTTCAATTTTTTCTCGTCGACCGTTGTTACCGTGAACGGTAGTTATCATCGTGAGTCGATACTCGGATGGCCGAAACGACGATTCCTTTGAACTCGTCCGATCTCCGTGCTTCTCGTTTTTCTTGGATTTCCTTCTCATCAGGAAAAGTGCCGTTTGCCTTTCAAAGGCGAGTGTTTTCGTGTTTCGGTGTCTGGTTTGCAATCGTAATCGTTGTTCACGCCAGCTCACGGCTTGTCCCCACCCACGACGCGAACCAACCGAGAGCCAAAGATCGAGAGGCGTTTGAAGTTCGACTCGGTGCGATGAGGAACGATAGCGGAAGCGGTGACAATGACGGAGTTCCTCGACGACCGTCGAGCGATTCGTATCGCGGCTCTTCCCGAAGCTAATCGACTCATCGTGTCCTATCGACGATATCCTGATAATTCCTTCGGGAAAATACATAGTTCGCAAGGTTTCGTCATCTCTCGTGTGATTATAAAACTATGCCGGAAGAACTTTGGAGTTCGTTGAAAAATCTCGGTTAAGCTTTTTATCGGGTTCAGCGAGGACTCGACGTATCGTTCGAAAATTTCTGCCAATTCTAGCCAATGCGTTTTAGATACTCGATCCACGATTCCCGATGCCCCAATTGGCCTCGAATAATGCTAATCGAATCTCGATTTCCGTCGCTTCACCTTGCCTCGTAACCTTGATTCGACGTATCAGCTGTACAGAAGCATCGAAGTAAGAGGCGAATAAAAAGTTCCGCGATTGATCTGTGTCGGGAACTGGAGTCTTGCCGAGACCTCGACGTTCTAACGTAATTTATACGCGAACCGGTTTGAGACTTTAGCAACTTCGTTCTCACCGTTCCGTAACTATGAATGTGCGCGCTGCGTAGAAAAATGTTGATCCGCGATAATTCACGCTCGATTGTTTTGACGAGGAACGAAGACGAATCCCGGAACAATGTCGGAACGATTCGCAACTCTAGCGCAGTCCGACGGTTTCATCGGTTCTTGGACTACCCGAATGGCTCGCTGCGAGGGTTCGGACCGATCTTTACCGAAGGGCTGTGCGCCCTTTCATGGAAAGAGACTACCGTGAGAAGCCTGCAAGGTTCGCGTCCGCGGAGCACCGAAGAAAAGCTTCGTTGCCGCGATGACTCGGGCACTGCGAAAGGACGCGTAGGGAAAATGACAAAGCTCTCGTGGAGGCCACGGAAAGAGCTCGTCACGTGCGGGCTCTTCATTTTTATTCCGGAACCCTCGTTCGAGGGCCGCTGTGTCTCGAGCCTCTTTTCCATCCAACGTGGAAGCCACGTCGGATGAGGGACGGGCGGGCTTTCAATTTCGTCGGAGTTTACAACGAGCAATTACGAACGTCTCCGTAGAAGATCGGGTCGCGGGCGTTCCGGTCTTTGCGACGTTCTCCGACTCTCCACGCCGCTTCTTTGAGTCAATCGCGACCGCCGGAAACCGAGGGAGGAAACTCGAATGCCTCGAGAAAGAGAAAAAGAACCGGGGAAGAGGAAAAGGAACAAAAAAAAATGAGGAAAATGAGGGACACACGCTACTCGGAGATGTCGCTAATGAGCTCTTTCGCTTTCCTCCTGCGACGAGTCGACGCACCACCGTGCAATCTCTTCCGACGACTGACGGACCATTCATTCCCGGCGAGACCCACGGTGGCTTCGCGATTCATCTTTCCCGTACGAGAAGTAAAAAAAAAAAAAAAAAAAAAAAAAAAAAAAAAGAACGTAACACATACCGCTCCGCGACGCGTTATTCGCGTTTCCGCTTTGACGTTTAATTAGCAACCCGTGCCGTTAAGCGGTCGATGATACCGAGTGGCGAGGATTGTGCGAAAAAGTCCTCGGCGACGTTGTTTCCTACCGTCGAGTCGAGAGACGCGCCGTGCGGCATTTTCAAAATTTCTCCTCGCGGTCTCTCGTCGTTTTTACCTCGTTCTGTCCTCATCCCGAGTGAGTCACTTGTAAAGTCGCCGATCGAACCACCGGCAAGCCTGGGAGCGTGTGCGGCAACAGCCCGATTATTGATTCTCGCCAGGCGACCGGAACGGCCGATTGCGTCTTAGGAATGGCAACGAGAAATCGCAGACTACTTTGGACGATGTCGCGGACGAGGACGAGAGTCGCGAAGACTCGCGTATGCTGGACGTCGTTCGTTTCAGCCGAGCTATCTCTTATTGGCCAATAAGCCTCCGATGGAGAGAAAAGAAGGGTCAACAGTGGGAGTTTCACATAAATTTTGAAAACTCGCTCCAATTATTATTTTTTTTTAATAATAATATATCAAAATTGATAATAATTTTCAATTATTATTGTTGAAAACAGTGTGACGAGGGCCGAGGCTCGACGATCTTCTCGAAAACTCGTGAATATACTGACAAAGGTTCCTGATCGACCTGGAGGGAACCTCGTTCCATAGAAACCCGAACTGATACGAGGCTTCGCAAGGTCTAATGGCTTCGGCAATAGACTGCACTCAACCAGGTCGATGGGCTCGATTCCCTGGTGTGGAGGTTTAGTTCTCTCCCACGATGCGAATACCATAAGTTTGTTAACTTACTTTTCGTAAATCAACAACAATGATAACAATCCGAAGAGACCCGCTAAGCATTCGGGATGGAAACCGCAACTCGTGTTGTCATAGCTCAATGCACTAAGTATTATGCAACATTGTTCTAAACGTATTGAAATTTTTCGTCGAATTTTTTTTTATTTTTTTTTTATTTATTATTTTTATTTTATTATTACGTCTATCGAAGTAACATCGTGTAAATTGGCTATTTTCAACATACAGTTTAAGGCTCCGACTATACATTTTCCATCTCGGTTAATGCCAGCGCTATCCGACGAATCTCTCTGCTCCGTTTTATACACACAACTCTGTCGTAACCGTGGTATTTTTTCCACCCTCGGAAGGGGTGGCGTGCCCGCGAGTCGTTGGAACTCTCGGCTGTAACACCGGTAGCCGGGCCGTAATATCCAGCGCGAGGCCGACGTAGCCGTATCAGCGTCCGTTTATTGTAAGAGGTCGTTACGTTCGAGAGTATCATTTCCATCCCCCACTCTCACCGTCTGGGATTTTTCATATCGGTAGCAACCACCCTCCTTCTCTCTAATAAAATGTTTCTAGTCTTCGGCATCTCGTTTTTTCTTTTTTTTTTTTTTTTTTTACAGCGCTGCGAGCTTTTTTGTTGCCTCCAAGCGTCGTCGACTTTGCGCCGATTTTTTTTCCCTCCATTTGCCTGCAGTCGACTCGAACGACGATACTCATTGATTTCGCGTCGAGGGGCGATGACATTATTCGATAACAGGTGCTCCGTCTCGTATTTGCTCTACTCACTAAGCTGGAAATGGAGCGAGGCAAGGAGGAGGAGGATGAGACACGGAATTGCAAGCTTGTCGCCGGACATTTCCTTTCCGATTAGATAACCTCTCGACATTTCCGGAGCTGGGGTTGTCCCGCGGCCGATAAGGACTACAACAGGGCACGGACAAGAGGCACCGAGTTTAACGCGCCCCGACTTTGTGCCGTACGCTGCTACTTGTTTGTCCAACGAAGGCGAAGCTTCGAAAAGGTTCGCCTCGGGGTGCAGCGACCGAAGAGCTACATCGAGTCCTCAAACTACCGACGTCCCTTTCTTCTCGTTGCAACGCCATTTTTACTTCTCCATTTGTTTCATTCGACGAGTTTTCGTCCCTTCGTACCCGCTCCTTCGTCCCGGACGTATTCATTTTCGCTACGGAACACCCGCAACCAGATTACATTAACATTCACCGATGGAATTGAAATTTGTACTCGGTACCGCTTTATAAATGCTAGGCTTTTCACCAAACCCGCC
Source organism: Listrodromus nycthemerus (assembly GCA_963978505.1). Taxonomy (NCBI): domain Eukaryota; kingdom Metazoa; phylum Arthropoda; class Insecta; order Hymenoptera; family Ichneumonidae; genus Listrodromus; species Listrodromus nycthemerus. The sequence goes on from OZ021679.1 coordinate 1,444,755, forward strand.
CAAGATTCTGCCGGGCCACTGTTCCGGGTTCTTCGCGGAGTTTGATAGTGTGCAAGTTACACTGCACTGTTTCCCTCGTAATACGAGTGGCCTCGGAATGCCTCGAATATAACTCGTTAATTAATGCCAACCGGAGAACGGCCACGAGGCACTCACTTTGTCTGGTTAATTAAAGGCGAGACTCCGTGGCTCTTGCTCCCGGAAGATTTGTGACTCTGGAAAATCAGTACCGGGCTTGCGGATTTATATTTCATTTATATACATATAACACGTCACGAATATAGCTTGTGACACCGGTATATGGTATTAAATGCAGCTTTACGGAGTTAAATCCGACAAGGAGCTCCGGAACTCTCATTGACTCTTCGCTCCTCGAATAGACTCATGATCGGTAGGTCGGCGCGGGGTAAAATGGAAAAGTGGGGGGAACATCGTATAACGGAACGAAACGCTATTTTTTCCATTAATTTTTGGATGGTGGCGGTGATGGTAAGTGGGGCAAAACGGGTTGGCGAATTCCGATGTATTTTTTAAACGACGCGGGGCTTCCGAAAATTATTGGGGAATCGTGCTTCGCTGTCCCATTTTGCCCCGCCAGTCACTCTGCGAGAGTTCGAACGTTAAAGTGAGATTTTTCGAGACCGCGATGTCGCCGGGCACGCGGCCAATTCTCCTCGGGGCGAAGGTCGGTGCGACGGAATTCGAGGCAATCACAGCTCCATAGTGCCGATTTATCCACACTAGAAAGATTTTTATTCGATACTCTGAACATTTTTTTTAAAATACATCGCGATGGAAATATACTTTGTCGTGACGCGGAGAGCGAGTTTAAAAATATATATAACATTCGAATCCATCGGTCCGGATAACGAAAATATCAATCGCTCGGGTGCAAATATATCCATGGAAACATTGCGATATGTTTTTTTTTTTTTTTTTTTTTTTTTTTTTTTTTTTTTTTTTTGGGTCTCGTTCCGTGACTCAACTGGCTCGATCTTTCCGATTTTTTTTTTTATTTTTTTTACACGTTCATTCTTTCATTATTCTCATCGACGTGAGAGCATCGCAGCGAGGTATTTGTATTTTCGGCTCTAATTCAAACGTCATCGAACACTCACCTCGCCGACATTTATATTTTTTCGTGTTCGACACGACTGGATCCGCTCCACGGTGCATCACATGCGTAATCACATTGACCCGGGCTACGCGCGGCAAATTTACTCGTGGAATACAAACAAAATACGGAAAAACATATTCATATTTTAATTTTTTCCACCGTAAAAACGGTTCGTGTGTGCGTGGCGAGGGTGTCGACGTTGCATTTTCACGACACTATCTCACGACGAATAATGGAGCGTACGTGTGTCCTACACTGCACTCACAGTTATTACCATATCGCAGGAATTCATGCGCGAAACGCAGCATTTTTTAATTTTTTTTTTTCGCGTCCATTTTTTCCCGTGACAGTAAACAAGTCATTTGGCCGGTGTCGTATAAAAAAAAAAAAAAAAAAGAAACAATTTTTACGACGAAACTCTCCAGTACGCTAAATGATTTACGTTGAAAAACAATTTTTTTTTTTTTTTTTTTTTTTTTTTTTTTTTTTCCCCCCCACAACTTCTCTCGAAATCGGAAACGGAAGGAATTTCAGTTCGGTCGGGATTCACAGCCAATACGCGTCGACCCGACGTTTCATCTCGCGTCTCGAACCGCGAGTCCGATTCCTTGACGCAATTAATTTTATCATAAAAATCCGGCACTTCCGGTTCACAATCGTTCCTCGTCTTCTTCCCGTGCACGCCGGCATTCGTCAATTTTTTTCCGTTCCTCGTCGGGCTCTCTTCCTCGTCTTTGTGCGGGGAAAAAGCGCGGTTACGGGAATATCGACGGAGTACGAAGCAGCGGGCTGCTGCAGCGGCCCATCATGAATATTTCACCGGAGGGATTTCATCTCCCGTCGTGAATATTAAAATATCGAAAAGAGGTAAATGAAAGGGCGATAGAGATGGCTGAACCGGGCCGGTAATCCCAGCAACGAAAGAACCGACTAGCCCTAAAAAAAAAAAAAAAAAAAAAATTCCGCGGCGGCCGGAGAGTAACGAAGCCCACCGTGCACAACGGGTAAACGCGATGCGGTTGCGATGCAACCGGTAACAGCGAGGCTCGAGCACTTTTGTCTCTCACTTTATTTTTTGCGAGGAGGCTCGCGAGACGAGACTTTCGACGAAATTCGTCGGAGCTTACGAGCGGGCTGATTACTTTGAAAGCGTCCCGGCAAAGCGCCATAGGAATGCTTTACCGACCGAGTTGACTACTGTCGTTTTCCATGCTTGAGAGCAACGAGCGCTATACAAAATTTTCCCGGCTTGTTTCATAATTAAACGGCGAAGAACGAAACAAAAATCGCGACACACTGGGCTTTAATTGAAATTCCCGTCACGGCGATACGCGTCGTTCAATGTTCGGGTGAACGCCAATGGCGAGATTTTTTTTTCTTCTCTTTCTTCTCATTAGCATCTTCACCGGCCGCAGATTCGATTTTGCCTCGGACTTCGCCACTGTCGAGGCAACAATTTTTCCGTGTGAGTGTCGGCACAGCGCCGGCCAGCAACGCTATTCATTAAATATAACGAGTGCATAATTATTTATGTTTTAATGATCCCCGATAGGAAATTGGAACACGTTAAAATTAATAAAATAATCGAGTCTCGGCGTAACGAACGTTTGCTCAGCGCTCGGAGTCGCCAAACGTCATTGGGCTCGCACTCTTTAATCCGACATAATCAATCGGGCTTTCGTAATTTCTTCGACCACACAAAAATGTAATTAATTCGTCGATGCGTTTGAATTTTCGCCGAAAACCGTTCGGCAACGTTTTTTGCGAATATGACGAAAAATTTCACCGTCGCACTCGCGGTCTCGAGAGCGAGGGAGATTCTCTCACACTCGTGTGCCGCATGCATTGATGAATTGCATTCGCCGCGGAGCGCGGAGTCGCCCTCGAGTTTAATTTAAAATCCGCGCATAACCGAGACGGTGAAAATACAGAGGAGCGAAAAAAAAAGAAAAAAAAAAGAAGACGAAAAAAAAGAAGAAGAAAAAAAAAATTACAAAGAATGGCCAAGTTTATACGCGATAGTCGGCGTCACTGTCGAGCTCTCGTTCCGACGAATCTCGACGCGGATGCGGCCTAAATATTTCATTCGGTGGAGCTCGCGAGCGTTCAGCCGCCATTGCCACGCTTTCATCCGTGTTCTTCCGCTCGCGTCTTTCATCCTCACCCTCTTTTTCGTATTAACTCCGGAGTGTGTCTCTTCTCGTTTTCGCGCCTTCCCACACCATCCGGCATCGTGCCTTTCAGTGCGAAGTAGCTGACGTGCTCGAAATCTCAAGCCGCTAGGCGGATAAGGAGCGACCGGCGGTTTCTCACTCGTGCAGCAAGTTCATTGTAGCCACCCAGTGTGGCGCATGTTTCGTGTATTACACATTGTGAGACGAGCATCCAAGAGCGTGCTCGTCGTCTCGACACGCAGTGACTTCTCGCGCCAAAGCTCCTTACGCCGAGAATCCCTGAAAGCCGAGGCGATATGCGAAACGCCTCGAAGAAGCAAAAATAAAATAAATAAATAGGAAATTCAAAACAAAACAAAAAAAACGGAGAAATGAATTTCTCAGGTTTTTCGCATCGGCAAATATTCCAATCTGGAATATTGAGATGTTATATATATACATATATATATATATATATATATATATATATATATATGTATACAAGTGTGTGTCTTTACGAGCTGGAAACTATAGTGGGAAAGCGGTTGTCTCGGAGGCTCGGGAAATCAGCCTTGTCGCCAGCAGACACAGACACAGGGTTGAGCGGAAGAGTCTCTGGGACGTTGGGGTGTGCCAAGAGTCGCGCGCCTCGCGTCTTCCCAGAGCGAATAATCTTACACGGTTGGAATCGATTTCCACGCTTTCCCACAGTCTGCAGAATAATCGTATCCGTTATTTTTTCCTTTTATCGTACGTGTTTCATCGATTGTCGTGCTGGTTCGTCGCTTCCCACTTATTCATGAGTCGCCTGCCACGACGAGTGTCGTAAACGGGTTTTCTTTTTGTATGACGAGAAGGTGGGCGCGTGCCCATGCACGATGATGTCCGGGCTCAGACTCAACCGTTGGAAACATTGGTGCATGCGAAGAGGCTGATTTTTCTAATGGTTGGTTCTGTCGGTGGCAAATTTTTTGAATCGTCGAATTTTGGCTTGGAGAATGGCATTTGTTGCATCAAACGTGAGAGCCAGGATCAGAACGACCGCTGACGAAAGGACAATCGACACGCTCCATTCGCTTTTTATCGGTTGGTTTCGCCGGGTCGATTTTTCCTCGCGAATTCGTTATTAATCTCACGAGCGTGATTCAGCAAAGATTATTCATCGACGAGCTCCCGGCGGTCCACCGCTCGCTTCATATTCCGGACGACGCTCGCGCTGGCCTTTGGACCTGGACCATATAGTTCATAAGCTCGAACGTGTCTCCTTCTCTCCGGCGAAAACTCCGCTCGATGACGGAGAGTCGACTCCGTTGAACCGGAGCGAAAGTGAAGTTCACTCTTCGGTACCGAGACCGTGCATCACGTCCCGGCCTTTAATAGTTCCTTTGCCAGCTCCGCCGACCGGCGACCTGGCTCGACCCGGTCGAAGAGTGCCGGCCGAGGGAGCTTAAAAGCTTCGGCTCCGCGACTTATTCCACTTTCATCTCATTCGCCGTTTCTTCCTACGCTTCTTCCAGCACGGTAAAACATTCAGCGCTTAACTTATGGACGTTGAAATATTTATTTTCAAGCCTGTTGATCCATCCGTGAAAACCGGATATAATATTCGCTTTAGCGTGTCCCGCTGAGCTTGGATAAGTCGCGTCGACGCTGTATCTACAGTTTCCCCTGCCAGATTGTATTTTATCTTAATGAATACAGCCCGTCGTCGGATGATCCTCGAATCCGTTTTCGTTCTGGCTCGTTCTGCCGGAAAACTAAATTCGCAAGGAGTCGAGCGGCAGCTTGGATTTCTCGGGCAAGAACGAGTCTCACACGTGAGTGCCAAGGCGGTGCGAGGTCGTGTACGGTTTACGGGCAGCGAGACGAAGTACACTGTAGGGGGATTTGTGCCCTATCGCTGTTTCTTCGCTTCCTGAAACCTCCGGACGGTTTCTCGACAGATCGCGCGTAGCGAAATTGTACCGGGCACATCATGACCTGATGGATCTCGAGTGACTCTCGGCTGATCGAGGAGAAGAGAGGGATCGCGCTGATGTTCGAGGCGAAACGGACGGAACGAGAATGGTCACCGGGGATCTCCGAAGACGACCTTCCTCTTTGGTTTCATTTTGTTAACGGTGCGTTTCGCTGCTCATCCTCTTCCTCGGAGACCCACCTTTTCCGGATCGAACGATCTCGCAAACAAACCTACATCTTCGCTCGTTTCTCTCCCTCATCGCCACCCCGCTTGATTCCGTCCTCTTAGGTTTGTTCGGATTTCATGGATTCTCCACGTTGCAACATTGACGATTTCTTGAAGACCTACAGAGACGCTAATGAACGCTTCCATCCAGACCCCACTCAACGTTCCATTAGCAGTAGATCGAGATCTATCCGCGAGCTAAGATAATCGGTGAGCGCTCGAGTGCCTCTTTGTGTTCCGTAATTGCGATGCGTCGGAACCCGCAAAGTGTTCTATTCTGGGTGAGGAGGATTGGGAGGTTGAAACTTCCTGAATTGATAGAAACTTGGCCCTCGCGAACTATCCGTGCGAAGTCTTGGCCTTCGTAGTTGGAGGGCGTTTTAGCGTAGGTCGTCACGAAACCATGGCCAACAGACAATCCGGGTGGTCGATCGCCTCAATAGCCACGGCCTCGATGGTTCTTGGCGTCTTGAACCACCCCTGTTTTTGCCTCTCGATACCGCAACCCGCAGTGAATTCCCAACGAGGCGACCTTCGGGACTCTGCGAAGTTGTCTCACCCAAGATCGACGTCTGCATTCAATGGTTTAGTTGGCGCGACACGGAAAGCAAACACGGAGAACGGACCCGGGAGTTGATTCTCCCGGTTGGATGCTCGGCACACGCAGCGGTGGCCGAGGAAACATTTCTCTCACCGAAGATGGAACGTTTTCGCAACGCTGTGTTCAGTTAGTTTTTTAGTTTATATTAGCGACAGACTCGGGCCACCGGCAAAGTAACACGGAACTTCCATATCGCCAGTCCGCCGGCACATTTGCTGGCGCTGAAAGACGCGGAGAGGCTGCCGCGGCCAAAGCGGTGCTTTAAAGTACTCCTTTGTGGAGGAAAGCTGGCTGACACGGAGTCGTCGTCACCGAGGGAGCTCCACGCTCCGTGTCTCTGAATTAATATGTAGGTACGGTTTTGCACGGAGCGACACGGCGTTTTCCATGAAGCGACTTTGGTCCTCGCGCGCGACACTGTATCGACATCGGTGCACGGGTGTTGGAGGAGCTCAGCGTCCGAATGGATTTTCCTATACCACTGGGGTAACCCAAAAAGGCTATCAAATTTCCTGTGTCGACGGCATCCACGGGTTTATCCGACAATTTTTCCGCATACCGTGCTTCCACCGGGACTTCGCCTACTTCCGACGTCCACACACCGTCCCACCTTCCCGGTGAGGCGCGACTAGCGAACCATTTATCCGGCACAACATCGATCAGCCGACGTCCCACACAGCGAACTTTATTAAATTTTCGCCAAGTCGCGGAAGACTCGTCATTTCTGTCCGTGCTCAATTTCCCAGCTCACATCAGTCGACCGAGAGTCTCGAAAAATTGCACCAGGAAAAACTTCACGAAGATCCAGACTCGTCATCAATTTCGTTCACGCGCGTAATTCTTGCGCTTCCCATTGCCTCGTCAGACCGTATTCATTCTATTCTCAAAACTGTAGGAACGCTCGCTCGGGAGCGCCTTGCATTTTATCCTCGGGCATTCGTAACAAGCACCTTAACCGTTATGCCATTCAAGTTTCCTATTTGCCTCGAGTGCTCCACTCGAGTGGTGGCGCGCCCTTTGCCCGCCCGTCTCCTTCTCCGCCCCGCTTCCGCAATGAGATCTTGCAATTCCCCGTAATAGTTGCTATCGTTGGTCTCCTTCCCTCGCTCTACGAAACATCAGCGACGGAGAACCATCTTGCCGAGCCCAATGAAGCACATATCAAGCGGGCCGCGCGACAGCTCGTCCGGAAAAGTAAGCGGCACGTACACGTGGTTACGTTTAAGCGAGCATCACCGGAAGGTGAACTCGCTATTGTGCCGTATGACGAGTTCACATTGTCTGCCACCCGTTCGACCCGGACTGCACTCGGTTCCACGCAGAGAGGACCAAGTGACTCGGAAAGACCTCATTTAAGTTTCCGAAATTAGCGTCAACCCAACAGTCACCTTATTTTCGGAGCCCTCATTTAATTCGCACCCATCACCTAATGCACCAAGTAATTCGGTATCCCTCGCAGTGCCGACTCCGAAACTTTAACTGGAAAGACTCGGAGTTGAAACGACGCAGCCTTTTATGTCCCAAAGCCATCGCGGCAGGCGCCCCGGATTCTGCCTACCACTTTCCAGAGCACACACCACACCTACGTCTACGTTCTTACACCGTGGATCTCCTCACTCTCCGACTACCCTCTCGCCCTGCTGTAACACCTGAATGATTAATTTTCCAATTTCGGTTGACACACGCCCACCTTGCGCCCAGCTGAATTATTCCATCAATTCCATGCTTCGCCATCCAGCACCATCTCCCGATCGCTCTTGAGGATCTGGATCGGAAGAATCCGTGGAAGGCTGCGAAAGCTTTCTCTCGTTTTCGCTTCCGCTCGGTTCTTTCGGAGGATTTTCCGCATCGCTCGTCACGTCAGCGTGAGCGGCTCCGCATCCTCTCGATACCCTCGTTATTACCGGCGCCAATCGTATTGCCCCACTGGCGACCGGGAGAAAATGTGTGCGCGGCTGCCGAAATACGTAGTTGTTTCGAATCGAATCGCGCACAGCACGACATTTCGATCCGGCAAAACCTCAAACTACCCGATGGGAGACCCCGTATCGCATCGGTGCGAGGCGCCGGATACCGATCCAGTGAACCGGATTTCAGTGGATTATCGCATGAGTTAACGGATAGGGGCTCGAAACGCACCGCTGATCCGTCCGTGACTCCGGCGCAACACAGCGAACGCATCCATGCGCCGTACACGAAAGATAGTGGACAAAAAAATCCGGAAGTTCATTCTCCCTGCTTTGTTGCAGTTCTCGTCGTGGTAAGGTCGACAACCGAGACTTTCCCGAGCCTGAAAACCATGGAAGTCGCGCGGGCGTGTCTCACGTTTCCCGAATTCATTACAAAGTTCGGTAATGAAGTTTGCCGTCAGATCGCCTCGTGTGGCAATGTCTTCAACCAACCAGCCGTGCCGGCCGAGTCAGCTCTTTCGAGGAGTCTTTCCACGTTCGATTCTTACCCGTCGATCAAGAATCTTCTCGATCTCTCGATCGGAAATGAAAATTCTCATCACTCCCAGCATCCGATCCCCGACCCTTTTGCCTGAGCACTTCATTCGGAGCCCTCGAGCTTTCCCATCTTCTCGGTCAATTCGGTGGCCGTTTGAAAAGACGATTCTGTTCCATCGTCAGGAATAGACCGTAAATTATTCCCGGCGGGTGAGACGAAACCACCGCGACCGAATCCTCGCCATCAGAATTTACGGTCACCGGAGGAAGGTCCGCCGTGCATTTGGCCGGTGCGCCACTGACGCGGCTTTCCCTTTGTCGCTCATCGATACGGATGTATTTGTAGCTCCGAGCTTCGCTCTACCCGATCACGCTCAACCCTATGTCAATTAGGGAGATAATCTCGTTGTTTAAATCGATTACGACTGCGGAGTGCGTGTGTAGGCGTGAGTGGCTTCGGCGAGCATCAAAGCTGGCCGGAGACGCAGCGGATTGAGCGATAGGTGCGATCGTATCCATCGTATCCATCGTCGCGCACGGTGTAAGAGCAGAAGCGATCGTTGCCGGTCGTCGTATTCTGCCGCGTCGCAAACCGATCGCTCGTGACCGGCTGACGGCGCAGTCGAACGCATCGACGCGCGACAGCCGACGTATCGCCCGTGCGACGAAACCAGCTTGCTCAGCGGAATTCCATTCCGACGCGGACTCGGAGCTTGCGTGGTCTTTCGGTTGGCTGTCGGAGCGGGCGTGAAAAAAAAATCTCGCTGGAAGTCCCGGCGAACGATTCGACGACGTTGCGAACGCAAAAAGTCAGACACGAAGCAACCAGGCGAACGCACCGGGTCATGCATATGCATGGACGTGGGTCCGCGGAGGCGGTAATGCAAATTCCGTCCACTCGGAGCATTCCATCTGCTGGTATATACGTTCATTATATAGTATTCACTCGAGTGATACCGCCGGCGTTTTGAGCGGCGGGCGTGTAACGCAGTGCCCGGTCGTACCGCGTACATCCAAAGCTCGCGCGTGCGCACGCGAGATCTCGTCGCGTATGACGGAATTCTGAACTAATTTAATTGCGCAAAATAACTATTCGTCTCCCGAGCGCGCCTCCAGGCTCCCGTACCGAAATTACGGAACAAATGGCAGTTCCCGCGTATTCACCCGACGGCACGGAATCCTGTTTGTACAATTAGCGCAAGCAACGGCCGTCGGACATTTCCGTTACTTCCATTCGTCTGCCGCATCCCTCGCGATTTTCGTGATTTTTGTTGTCGCCAAACAAGCGCTCCGTGGACCAGTCGGCTCGGTAAGAAGCGTCGCGCAACGAGGTGTTTCGGCATCGAGGCGAACCGAAGAGATAAATTCCGCATCGGCCCGATTCTTCCGACACGCGCTGGACTTCCATCACTGGCGAACCATCAGCGGCGCAGCTTGTCGGTCGGACCATTCGCGCGAACCTTCTCCTCGCTCATCCACCTCTCCATTCGATTCTGTAAATATCCAGGCGATACATTTTGCGGTTACATGCACTCCGCGTTCGGCGCGAACGTGCCAAAACATTTCCGCGCATCACGGGCATAAATCGCCCGTAGCGGATGCGGACTTTGCGGGAATAAATTTTCCAAATGTACATTATGGTATAAATCCATTACCCGGAGACAATAGCGGAGTTTTGTACTTCGCGAGGCAGTTCGGACCATTTGCAACCGAAATTGCAATACATTTTCGCTTCGACCGTCCTGAAACAATTGTCAGTACAAAAGCCTTTCTCCCGGCAAGCGAAAAACACATTTGATCGAAATTCCCGAAACATCTCCGCGACCGGTGCTTCGCGGATCATGCGTTTATTATTATTATTATTATTATTTTTTTTTTTTTATAGTTACTCGAAATAAATGTTCCGGAGCCATCGGCGCTGACTTCCGGAGGGAAAACAGGGGAAGCGAAATTGTCTGTGCAGTTGAGCTAAAGCGTGGAGCGGCCGTCTCGCGTGGCAGCGTGGATGATCGGGTTAGTCAAAGTGCGGAAGAACGATGCAGTCGAGCGCGGAGTGAAAACGATATCATATAAGTTTAGCAACAATAAAAGACCGGATGGACGTCGGAAACTCGAGATGGGGCAGAATTCTCCGCTCGTTACGGGACGTCGTTGTTATTGCAGAAACGAGGTGCGCGGACGCAGCTGGAAGCTCACCGCCGGGTGCAGCCCTGTGTAATTCTATATTACGTAAGGCTGGTGTAACAGGGTGATGTCTGGAGCTTCCACGCGGTATCGAATGACCGGTACGGTTCGCCCTGGATCTCCGGACCAGCGCGTAACAACCTTTACTTTCCTGACTCCGTTCGGGCTTTCGAGTTCTTCGTCGTGGCTCTACGGAGAGGCTGATAGTGACGCGCCAGAGTCCGGCCGGTCTCGCGCCAGTACTGGACTGTAACAGCCAGCCGTAACAAACCCTACCCAGTTAAAATCTTTTTCACATGTTGGAGAATCCTTCTTCGGTTCGAAATCTCCCGACGTCGACGCAGCCGCAACTACTTCCGGCTTGCCCGGCCATCGGGAATTTCGCGTCTCGGAGTTACCAGTCGAATTTCGAAGTTCCGGACGATATTAGCCCACGCCAGACCTCACAGTTCACGACTCGAATTATTAATAGTCGCACTATATTAGAATCAATGCTAGTGCAACGGTGATGCACAGGTATTCGCGACATTGATGCAACGGCTCGCATGCACCGCACGTACTCAATATCGAACGAAAGTTCTTCGTTCGTGCCGGCGCCTTTCGAATAAATTTTGTCCGTGTTTTTACGAACGAGCTCGCCTCGGCTCAAGGAATTTCACGAGTCTTCGAGGGATGCGGTTCGGTGATGCAGATTAATTTTCATTTTTTTTTTTCACCCTCGAGAATAAAGCCAACGGTAAAAACGGTCGGAGTCGTACACGATTGAAATTGCAAACGTGAAGCCATTGACGGAAATTTTTATCTCGTCAACAATATCTCTCAACGAGTGACTGTGAAACTGCGGATCAAATGACAGTTGTCGCTGAGTCGCGAATCTGTCGAGTGTCATGTCGCGTGCTCGTTCAAAGTCGATGCATCGATTCTCGTAGTCGCGACAACGGCGATTCTATTCCCGGCTCGCTGCGCACACTGTCGGTCGAACACGTGGACATTCGATCGGCAATGAAATTCGTAAAGCACGAAAGAATACGGGAGTTCGTAGAAGGTAATCGGCAAGGGGTCGACGAGAAATTCCTCGGACGACCGTTCGGCCGGGGTGGAAAAATCGCGGCGGTGTCTGGGCGAGAGTTATTTCGATGCTCGCATTAATCTCCGCTCAGCCTCGATTGGCTGTCAGCGGCACTGCTCCTCGCATAATCGGGTATTCTCGATCGTCCCGATATTTTTTTCTTCTCCCCTCTCGAACGATCCCGTCCCGTCGAAAAATTCACGGAATTCGCTCGGCCATAGTTAATTTAAATTGGATGTATTTGGCACGCGCGAGCGCAACGAACGCACGGATCGAAGCCGCAGGAAAAATAGCCGAATAATCGACTGACTGCGGAAAGTCATGGAATGTCTTTGACGCACCGATATTAATTCAACTGACCGGCGAGAATCCGAAATTTCGTCTCTCCCGCCGTACGATATTTCGGTTCGTTGCATCCAACATAACTATTAAAAAAAAAAAAAAAAAAAAAAAAAAAAAAAAAAAAAAAAAAAAAAAAAAAAACCCAGAATTCCCACGCTTGTAATCGATAAACAGAACGTGCGCAGTTTATATCGGGATAGTGGAATTCCCACCACCGATACCGCTACACGTTTCCACGGTCGAAAGTCGAGCGCGAAATACACACGAATATTCCGCGTATATATTTCTTGGCACGCCGACGTTTCACGTGCGGATAGAATACCGATAAGAGACGTACGAGAATAGCGGCACACATGCAACTTTCATGCGGAACACGGGTGCGCATCGGTCCTATATATACGTGTCACGCGATACCGATGAAGTTATTACACTCTCGTCGTCGAGGGTGCAATCATTGTGCGGAGGGTGTCCGGACCCGGCTGTACGGTATATTCTGGCCGGTGTACTCACCGTAGTGGAAATCGGCTTTCGCGTTAGCGGAGAGCTTCTGGTTTACGAGAACCGGAGCGCGCCCGCGAGAGACAGAGTGCCGCGGAGGAAGGGAGAACGCGGGTCACGTATGAATTTTTGATGTTTCACCGGCATGTACAACGACATTTGCGCTCGATGTCCACGTTGTCGCGCGCTCGGGCAAACATTGAATATCCCGCACGACACGGAGTGTCGCGAAAATTTACGCGAAGATCCAGCTCGATTCTCACCAGACTGCAGACAACTCGTCAGCCCGTTCGGGATTGTACATTAGGATTTGGAAAATCTTGACGATCAAGTGAGAGTGATCAAAAATGATTATTATTTTCTAAAAAAAAATTGATATTTTTCTTTACAGAAAATTGATTTACAAACAATTTTTTATTCGATGAAAACGCGTTGTTGATTTTTATATTGCCACGAAATATAAGTCAACGATTAGCAATTGCTTTGACCACGATTTATTTACGTTTTATTTGCAATCAGTACTCGCTCGACAATCACTTAATTTTTTTCTTCACACTTTGAGTTGATCGGAAGTCCTTTGAAAATTCTCCACGTGCAATGGTTTTGGGGTTGCTCGTGGGTTCTTGGGAATCAATGAATTATTCAGCCCTTCGAGGCAATTATAGTAATGCAGAAGTCACTTGTTACATAAGGGCCGTGGGATCCCTCGAGTGTCGGAAAACCTCGTTACATTCCGCCCCTCCGTGATCCATCAGGAAGGAACGAAGCCCTTCCAGATTCGAACTGATCCGACGATGCACGTGATTCCTCGCGAAACGTGATGTCCGCACGAAACTCCGTTTTCCCGACAATCCGTTTTCCTCGCGAGCGACGCGACGGGAAAAATCACGGCTTCCCGTGATGGAAAGTGAGTCCGTGCTGATTCTATGCCGGCACCGGTTGGCTTCCGGAAGAGTGGAACGGCTCGTACACGGGACGAGATTGAGAGGTCGCTATTGGCGATTTTATGTTGCCCGTTTCTGGACGGACAACAGCGACGGAGGGACGAAGACGATTCGGCGGAGCGTCAAGATTCGCGCGCGTTCAATCGACTGTGCTGTTCTTCCTCTCAGACGTGACGCCCCGTTTATAGCGAACGTTTTTTTTGCTTTTTGTCTACTCGTCGATATCGAAGCTCCGACCCAGTTCGTGAGACGCCAAAAAAACCAAAAAAAAATCCCCTGCTGGCAGTCTAATCGTGAAGATACGTCGTTACGTCATCGACTTTGACCCAAAAACGCTTTTAACTTGCCGGCCGCATCGTCCCGATACGGAATCGGAATAACGCCGTTAGTGTAAAGCGACTCGTGCCTTATTGTCGTTCAACGAGTCGGCTACGAATCCGTGAACGTATCGACCGATTCGCGGAGAGCGAAACGCCGCTGGAATGTCGCGGTTTCTTCCCTCAAAGGTTTCTGCGGGTTTGTCCGACGCGGTACAAATTACGTTCCAAACTGCATTCCTGTAACGCAAGTACACTGAAGTGAGTGCAGAGCTTCATTGCAATGCCGAGCGCATTAGAGACGTTCGTTCTCCTGCATAATGTTTCGTCTCGGAGGTGGACGGACGGAAAAACTCCCGCGAATGTAATTCGCTCCACAGCGAGAGTTGATAATTCGCGGGCGAAGTTACACGTATCGGGTCGAGGTGAATTCGGTAAACGCGGCGCGAAACTCCCGAGCCTCGACGTACCGTCAAAGTCGAGTCGTGCGCGCCGCGGCGATTCACCTGATTTACGATATCCACCTAAATGACCGGCTGCGGCGAACCCGCCCATAAACTCCGCGGCGGTGAAGCGGCGTCGCTCCGTTTTATATCCCTCTTTCGTGTCAACAGGAGTTGAGCGGGAGCGAGCGAGAAACGCCCGGGCAAAAGCTAACCCGGTTGATATGCAAAGCCCGATAAGTCGTTATGTAGCGACACGTTTCTATAAAGTTATTAAATTTATCGCGGCCACTGATCGCTCCCTCGTTCCTTCGGTCTCTCCCGTTTCTCCCGCGTATTATCGTTGCCGCGGTCGCCGCTACGCTTCCACCTCTGGATACTCCCCGGCGATCGAGACGGTTCCCCCGACCGTCGCTCCCGCGATCATTACAGGTTCATTATAACGAAGTATAACCCCGGACGGGTACTTCTTAGTTATCGGCTATTTTTTTTCCCCCTTTCGACGGCTAAATGCCGGAACGATCGTAAAAGGGTGGACGAAAAGCGGTAAAAAAAAAAAAAAAAAGGCGCTAAGCTTCTCGGGTGTATTAAGTAGCCTCGAGTTACGGCGTTCCGGAAATTCGTCATCCGAAGAGAGTCATTTTCCGTCGTTTGTGAAATTTATCGTTGAGCTCCGGTCGACTCGCAGTGTGCAGCGGGACACTTCGCCCTCTCTTTTCGCTACGGGCAGTCCAGATGCTCCAACGTCCAGAGACCGTTTCTCCGACGCTGTCCGTCTTTTTTTCCACCTGCACTCGCTACTGCATAAACATTTGTTTCGATAACACTGGCGGCTCTCCAATTTTTCTCAGCCACCATCCCGCGGCTTTCTCGGCTCGGCCACCCTCAATATTCTTCCCGCGTCTCTGACTCCCGCTACCCGCGCTCATCTATCTCCTCTCTCCAAAACCCCCATCGTATTTCCCACCTTCGCCATCTACTTCCGTTTGTTCTTCCCCGATCCCGTCCCACACACCGGGACAAGGGTACTTTGTGCCTCGACGGACTCTCGTCGACCACCCGCGGCCTTTCTAACGGCCAATGCGGATTCCACGGATTTTCTTTATACTCTCCCATTTCATTTTTCCGCTCTCTCGATCGCCTTCTTTTTTTTTTTCTCCACCCTTCGCTCCTCCGTCGGACGCTCGCTGTCGGAAAGCCCGTGGCGAACGCGCTCGCCGACGAACATTTCTACTCTTGCAATAAGCGATCTCAGAAGTATCGTCCTTCTCTCCCTCGAGTCAGAAGGATGTTGAATTATCGTTGATGAAAGAGCTGCATTTTCATTTGGAGGGTGGAAAAATTGCATGAATTTTAGTGATACGTCGAGTAAGCTCCTTCGAGGCTCGGAAATAATGCGAGGACCAACGAGCTTTCGCCGACGCGACTCTCTTCTGTTATCCTCCCTTTTTGCGCGAATTAAAGAAGGTAATTCGGCGTCGACTACGCCAACGCAAATACTATAATTGTATTTGCGTATTTGTACAGGACCCACACTCCTGTCTTCTCTTTGGAGGAGGAGACAGTCTCTCAGGGAATTTAGGTCCCGGATAACGTATTAAACATATATATATATATGTTTGATATCTCTCGGGCGTCGTGTATTAGCTTTATGACCAATTATTCGATATTCCGACGATTGTAATTAATCGATTCTTTCCTCCACCTCTGTTCCCAGGTAAGCCTTCGATGTCTATCGGACTCTCATTCCCTCTCGGTAGAAACAATGGGTAGACTCAAACTCCCAGGGTAAGTCATCCATTTAAATTTTTTATCGCGCCCCAGCGAAATCGGCGCTTTCGGTTTTCACTGATCCACGATTAGTCCAATACTCAAAGATTTTAAAATTGATTGGTCGAAAATTTCGTCGATAAACCGTGAGAGATTTCGGACCCGAAAAAATTTCACATACTTATTTGTCGTCTCATATTTTTCCCGTGCCGTTCCCTCGGCGAGAGAGCGAAGTAAAATGGATCAGTGTGGTAAAACGGTACAACGCTATCAAACTCAATTTTCCAATAAATTTTCGAAGTCATCAATTGAGGTAAAATAATTTCGAAAATCCCCGACGTATCGTCGGGGAAAAAATCCGACACTCAAGAATCATCGAGAAATCAAATTTCACCCCCGACTGTCCCATATTACCCCCCCCCCCCCCCGTCTCCTGGACTACCCTCACCAATAACTGTGGTTGCCTCGAGGCATTCTTCTTTTCTCCCGGCATTAATTTCGTGAATTTCCGGCCGACCCTTATCCGTCTCCGCTCTCCTCGCTTTTCGTCCCGTCCGACAGTTTCAGAGCTTTCGTCCACCCGGTAACGTTCTTCAAATTTCTCACCCCCTCTTTCCCTCACCATCAGTCCAAAAGAAGTCTCCGCTCTCCGCTAACACTTCACAACCACCGACGCACTCCCCGCTCGTTCACTCGCGAATACTCCTGAAGCTCCCCTCGAAACTATGCGCCAACTAGCTCGCTCCTCAGCCGGCCAAAAGTTTCGGCCTGCCGCGGGTAATTCGGCAAATACCCGAGAGACGAGGTTTACCTCGATGCGCGGAGAGCCTTTCCTCCTCTCTCCCCCCCCCCTCCCCCCTCCCCCGCCCTTCCCCCCCATCATCCCACGGTTGCCACCGTTCGGCAAGTGAATTACGAAAGTCCGCTTCGTTGAGTCCTTCGTAAACGTCCTGGCCGAGAATTTACCTCGCTCCATCCCGGCCTCTCGATGTACACAACTCGAACGAACTTCTCTCCTCGTCTTCGGCTGTTCGTACCGGAAACTACTGCGGAACGGTCGAAACTCGCTTCTTGACTGACACTCGCGAATCGCGCTACTTCGGAACGCAACAGCCAAGCGAGCATCCGAACGGAACGTCCCGAAACGTCGGAGGGGATAAAAGGCCGACACGGAGATCGGTTCACGTGGATCTCGCGAGCACGCGATTATGGAATATCGTTTGCAGAACGACGAAATTTACTCGAATGTCCGTGACGCCCGGAGCTTTCGAGGAAATTCGCAAAACTCGCAAAACAATTGTAAAAAAAAAAAAAGAAAGGATTCGGAAGCTCCGAAAGATTAGCGACGATCATTCGAACGGGTCGGATGGAAAATTTCGTTGGTGTTTAACGGAGGTTGAATGATGATTGCGGAAAGATTCTGATGATTTTTTGGTGCGATTTTTCGAAAGCCATAAATAAAAACATTTTCGTGGATGTTGATTTTTTTCTTTGATTATCGGTGTCAACTCGGTTTCGGTTTCGACCTCCTTACCGAATACGACGGGCGCGCATTTTTGAGCGTAATTCGCTCCTCCATATGTAACATCCGTAGTAGGCGCGTAGAAACCGTGCGTGTAACGCCACGACGTTAATTCACAAAATGACGGACGCACGAGAGCCGCTTCTCTGCAATTACCAGCGATGTTATCGATTCCCTTCTCCCTTGTTGTTCCCCGCCGGATATATTCTCTGTACGACCACTATAATCGAGCGCTGATTCAATTCACGGTCTCGCGATCTTGTCCCTCGTTAAAATTAATGACTATGGAAAATGAATGAACGTGACGCGAGTGCCAAGCACACATTCCGCGCAACGATCCCCGCCATTATTTACTCTCGCGACCATCGTAACTGGCCCGTGTTTTTTTCGTCCGATATTTTTCTACATCGTTCTCAACGTTTAACGAATTATTAATTATTCGAAAATCATCGTGTCAATCGCGAATGAGACAGTCTGATTTTTCGCGACAGTTCCGCGTGTTCCATTTTACTACCGTGGATATTTTCCGACCGGTTCGTCGGACGCGGATCGGCGCGCGGAAAAACACTCGTTCTCTCGCACTGGACGACAGTCTCGCTCTCTTCCGTAGGATGCGACAGCGGTGTCCGGCGTGCAGGGCTCGCAATGCGATTCTCAGCCGGTTCGATACCTGGCTCTCTGCCATTTACTGATTTATCGCTGTTCGTGTCTCCACAATCGCAAATAGCCCGTCGTTCCTCGCGCCGATTCCCCCGCGGTTACACGCTGGCCCGGACACTCAGTTTCTCGAAATTCTTCGCGGTCCAAAGAGCGCGGAAGGGAAACAAAAAATCGGCGAAGGAAACGCTCCGTGGGGCGCAGGAGCGAAGCTCCTCGCCCGGCAAACACACAGCTTTTTTTTGTCGAGGATCAAAATAGAGGAAGGAACTTTCGATTTGGAACATTGCCGACAGCTGTCGAGAAAAGGTGAACGCTTTCGTTTCGAGACCATTGTGCTTTACCGATTCGGAAGGAGAACGAGACTCAACCAATCCGGTGATGCAACGTCGAAGCGCACCGGAAACTCCCAGAGAGGTGTTCATACTGTAGCTTCGTGTACAATGAATTACACTCCGGAAAATCTCGGATTCCAATCGCCCGAAGGTGGAGCCGCTTCGCTCCGACGAATCAATGTATTCCAAGGACGGCCAGCGTTTTCATTTTCCTTGGTTACTCCAAGAATTTCCATAGATCGAGAGGAAACGCGAAGCGATACTCGCACAATCGGTGCGGCAGAGAGGAAAGTGAGTTCTCCCGCGGGGGAGACTTCGGAGCTTTCCAATTTTCCCCGAGGCATCGAATCGCGCATCGGAGCGTGGCAACCAGCCGGCGTCTGCTGCCACTGCTGGTTCGCGTTTTCACTGCTGCACCCTGCCGCCGTTACGATTTCTGGTCCCGAGTGAGGTTTTCTTATACGTCCGAGCGGCTCGCCCGAAATCGACATAGTCGCGACTAATAGTTAGAATAGAAAATTGCTTAATAAGATTCGCTCAATCGAAACCGAGCAGAACGAGGACCCTGAGCAACCGTGCCGAAATCACAGATCCATCGTTTTTCACGTAAGTTGTATCGGCGCTGATTAAAAAAAAAAAAAATTAAAAAAAAAAAAACATTTGTGGTAAAATTTGGTTTGACTTCCGGCAATTCCTCTCAGCTTCATGATCTCAGCTTCGCTGCTGCACCCTGCCGCTGTTACGATTTCTGGTCCCGAGTGAGGTTTTCTTATACGTTCGAGCGGCTGGCCCGAGAAATCGACATAGTCGCGACTAATAGTTCCACAACGCGAAACGTTTCCCGCTCGGAAAATTGCTTAATAAGATTCGCAAAATCGAAACCGAGCAGAACGAGGACCCTGAGCAACCGTGCCGAAATCACAGATCCATCGTTTTTCACGTAAGTTGTATCGGCGCTGATTAAAAAAAAAAAAATTAAAAAAAAAACATTTGTGGTAAAATTTGGTTTGACTTCCGGCAATTCCTCTCAGCTTCATGATTTCCCTATTTTACCACATTGAATTTCCACTTTTTTGCCCCAGTTTCCCGTAGACACTTCGTTCAACGCAGTTTCAGACATAACAATTTCGTTGGCGAGAGGCGAGTTCGCTATCCATCAGAAGCTTCCCGACGTCATCGCCACGGTTTTGTTTACACGTCCGCCACTCATTCTCATTCTCATCACCGCTGTGTACTTTGCATCCTCCTTCCGCGTGTTCGCGGAAGTTATCCTCAAATTTCCACGCGCAGTTTGCCAAGGAGTTTTCCTCCGATTTTTTTTTTTTTTTTTTTTTTTTTTTTTTTTTTTCAAACAGCACTCTTCGTCCGAAGGAAGTTTCCTCGGCGTATCTGCCGCAACACTCGGATCCCTCGTGCGTTACCAACGTTGTCGTTCGCGTCCCCCGGGAATGCACTCCGCCTTAATCCGGTTTGCCAGTGGAGAGAGAACAGCTTGTTCCAGGCCGTTTCGTCCAAGACGGGGGAAGAATATCTCAATCGCGACGACGAAGTGGCTCGGTGGATCGCGATTCGCGAAAGCGCGATGGAATTCGAAGTCGCTCCAGGATAATCGTGGCGCATAAGTCGCGGCCGATTTGAGCGAACGCCGAAGTCGCGGAGAGGATGGCGCGTTTACGAGATAGTTTATCGCTCGTCTGTCTTGACACGGGATCGTCGTTCGTACGTGGTAGCTCTGTGCCAGCTCTGTGCCAGATCTGTGCCAGCGTACGTGACGAACGATCCACGGAAAACAGCGACGATTAACAATTCGTCCGAAGTTTCGATTGGATTTTCCTCTCCGCGGCGAGGCGTTCAGAGTCACGAACGTCACACGGGAATGTATCGTACAAGCGTATTTTTTAGGCAGTTGGTTTTTGCGGATGGAAAGGAGGAGGAGAACGATGTGGAATTTTGGAAGGTGGACATTTGGGAGAGCGCAGAGAGCGGAGATCAGCGGAGCGGTTGGCGAAGGAACCGGTGACCCGGCGAGCCGTGGTTACTCTTCGGGAAGTTAAACGAACACTATCGAGGACGTTCAAGCGTTTCAACGACTCGCGTGGCTTTTTGCCGGTTTCGCTGAGCTCGAAGCCCGCCGTTTGTCATCGCTCCGGTCTTCACGAAACAATGGAAGAATAGCGCCTCTTTGAAGCCACAGGATAACAGCGATTCGCCCGTCACACACGATGGTCGCTTTGTTTCCCGCACTGGGAAGGTTCCTTTTTTTTTTTTTTTTTTTTTTTTTTTTTTTTTTTTTTTTTTTTTTGTACGTCGACCCGAAGTCGTCCGGTCGATCGTCGGAGCGTCTGCGAGTCGCACCGATTCGCGAATCTCTTCGCGGAAGGTGTCGCGGATCCGACGCGGAAGCAAGATCGGTTCATCGTGTCTAGTTTCTCGTGACGCATCGCATGTTTTGGGTACAAATCGCATGCAACGACGCATGCTGAATTCCTACGGGTCTGAAAACACAGAAATGCAGCCTCTCCGCTTTACAGACGAAGGGCGTTTTGTTCGGGCCCCGGTTGTGTACGCTCATTTATCATCGATATTGCAGTATCCACGGGGAGCGAGAAACTCGGCGCGGTATCAGGGCGAAAATTGGAAGGATGGAAGGAGAGGGTGCGTCGAACATTACGGCCGTGAATAATTCAAGTTCTCGGAATGACAGGCCAGACATTCGTTTTCACGTATGCGGCAGCGCCGCTGCTCTTGTTGCGTGACAAATCATGACCGTTTTCCGGAGTCGGCGTCTTTCGCTCGTTTCCCTCCGAGCGCCGTGGTTCCACGATATCGACGGCGCACTCTACGATCGAATGGAAGGCGGCCAAAACCTCGAGGCGAGAAACTAATTCGCTGGTTCTCTCGCCCGCACCGGTAGCGCTCCGTGCTAAATTCCTTTTGAACCGAGCATCGTTCGCGGAACAAATTCGGAAGGGTGGAATATAATTTGAGTCGGCGGGGTCGCAATGGAAGTTCGTCCGGTGTACGAGCTGCGAAACTACACGGTCCATGGCAAACATTTGCTTAACCCGATTGATAAATCGTACCGGCGAGCACACGTCCGCGCGAGCCTCGATACCTCCATCCGATCGACTACGTACACTCGATTCAACCCGGAGAGAGAGAGACAGACTCGTCCTGCAATCCAGAAGTTTGGGGTTGATGGGACTCGACACGGTGGAACGAGAACGCTCGTTGCCGTTTTGATCTCGATGCGACACGGTGCGACCCGAGGCTTGAAAACTTACTCGAACATGCGTTAACGAAAATCCGCTTTTTCGGAGTTCCCGAACGTTGCTCAGACGACATCGGCGCGCTGCTAACTCCTCAAAGAGCCCGCTTCTATCTCTCGCCCCGAAGTCATTTCGAATCGTCCGCTGAGACCTTTTGCGAGCGTGAGTGCCGGCTGGAGGAAGGTGGAAGGCAAAGAGAGTTAAAAAGAATCCACTCCGACGCTCCGGCTTCTTCTGCCGTACTTCACGGAGCCTCGTGCTCCAGGACTTGTAGGACTCGAAGGAACTCGTATTCGATTATCGAACTACCAGGCTCTCGAACTCGGCCAACACTCAAACAGCTCTCGACGACGTTGCTGGAGCGTTCGTGCCTCGATCTTCCTTTTTTTTTTTTGTCCCCAACCCCGTTCCACATCCAATCCTTCCCGGGTCGGACTCGTCGTTGACGGATCTTCGGAACGTAATGAACGTTTCAGGTTCCTTCGCTCTCTTCGAGCTTCCTCGTCGCCGCCAGGCACAGCATTTATGGGAACTGTCCGGGTAATTTCCGTGCAGAGATTACCGGAGTCGTTGAAAACGTCGATAACCAGATTTTGCATATTACTTGTAGCGTGAAAAAAAAAAAAAGAAAAAAAAAACTGTTCGTTCCTCCACGTCTCGACGGCCCGATTCTCTCGGATTCGTATCAGCATTTTTGCAAGGTGCAGACTCTGTGAATTCGCCGAATGCGCTTACCGTCAACGACGAATAATTTGCCAGCGGTGATCGAAGGAAAATTAATGTTGACCATCGCGACGCAAATTTTTCAGCTGCGCAAGCGACGAGTCTCTTGAATTTTCGCTGACGGACTTGAGAGCCGCGTTTATTCGCGAGAGAACGCGAGTGACGTAAAGAAAAACGGGGGAAAAACATGAAATTCGATACTTCACGTTTACCCGACGATCTCCCATTAATTCCCCAAATTGGCGTAAACTGCTGGTTGCTTCGATGGGAAAAACTGTTTTCCACGCGTCCCGCTAACCAGCGGAACCGCGCGGAACACTCGTGCCTCCTCCCTTATCCGACTCCGCAGCTAAATAGTTCTCGCTAATTGCATTTGCACGCGCTGTACAGGCGCGATGCAATTTTCCGCTCTACCTAATTGCGCGAGCGTCCATCGTAATTGTATGAGGTGACGACGAGATGAATTTTACACCGGTTGATGCACGGGGCGGCGGAAGGGAGGATGAGGAAAACACCATTTTGCCTTGGTCCTGATGGCGGTCGAGCTCGCGTAACAAAACCCTTTGACACGTCGAGCGGTTACGTAATACTTTCATAATACACTGAAATACATCGTCGACCCTTCACCGTGCCCCGTCGACTACGTTACAGGACGACTATTTTTTATTATTATTTCGTAACAATCACTCGTCGAACGGTAGGTCTCGTTAGAAACGGAGTGGCAATTTCCGATCGTAGAAGCGATCGTAAAAAAAAAATTGTTTATTCACATTATCCGGCTGGAAATTTTATGGAAAAATTGGTACATCGAATCTAATGCACGATGATGATGGATTTATGAATTTTATCATTGAGAGTAAAGTCAATTGTCAGAATAATAAAGTTTTTCCAATGGTTTCGGGAAACTTCACATTTATTACCGCAACCATAAATTCAATCTAATATACAATTTTTCGCATAAAAATTCCTGATCCGGTACATCGAGTTCCATTTTTTTTTTTTTTTTTTACGGTGTCACATCGAACCTTGATAGGGTTCGGAGGACGCCTGGA
Source organism: Listrodromus nycthemerus (assembly GCA_963978505.1). NCBI lineage: Eukaryota > Metazoa > Arthropoda > Insecta > Hymenoptera > Ichneumonidae > Listrodromus > Listrodromus nycthemerus. The sequence goes on from OZ021679.1 coordinate 1,468,383, forward strand.
AACGGCTTAACGAGGCATTATCAGGATCTTGTCGAACTATGATGAAACGATTGGAAATTTGTACTTGGGAGGAAATATCCCGCTCAGTCGGGTGTTGAAGAGCGTGGGAGTGGACCGCACTCGACAAAGATTATTTCACAATACAATTAATCGAGGCCACACGTTGCGAACTATAAAATCGGTGATTTCTACCTGTGAATACAGTCTCGGTTCGCCTCGTCTCTCCGTATCAACGTGAATCGCGACGCGTATCCGTAGCCTGAGGTGTTCAAACACACTGCGCACGTTTGCGTAAATTAACGTGTTTGCTCTCAACCAGAGTTCTCCATTGGTCATACATAATATATGCGACGAAGGGGTAAAATGTGTTCGCGCCCACTAGCCGCAACGGCTCAATATCTCCATCGACTACTCTTCATCAATTAAATCGATTAATTTGCCTATTAATATTCCTGGCTTACGCCCTGTTTGAACACGACATTTTACGCCAACCGATCAGGCTTATTACGAGCTTCGGTAATGTTTGCCCGTCAGCTTATATCGCCGATATAACCGTGCGAAAATATGTAAAGTTACGATTATCCTGCCCCATCGAAATTCGCCTCTTTTCGGCGAACGCGGGTGGAGCGTTTTTTTTTTTTTTTTTTTTTTTTTTTTCTCTCTCTCTCTCTTCGAACTTCACCGGTCATTGTCGCTGGCAAAATCGCTCATGCGGACATTTAGGTACTTTGGCGACGACCAATAGTTGCACAGGCAATCGAAATTAATTAATGTCCCCGTCATCGTCAGCGGTTGGACGCGTAAATATACTTAGTTGGAATTAATTACGATATGTGGGACAGCCAAAGGGTAAACATCAGAAGCTGGAAACTCAAACGAACCGCTTCGCCCAGGTTTCTATTTTATAGTTTGTTCGGTGGACTCGCATGCTTCAGCCACTCGAACCACCGAAAGTGGCTCCAATATTTTGTCTTACAAAGCGTGCGGTTTCACTCGCGGTCGTCGGTCATCGTGCTTCCGGCCGGTGGGACTCTCCGCGGAAGTCGAGCACCCTCGGACCGCAACTTCTCGATTGTTTCGGCGATTCATGCGGCGTTATTTTTCTTTTGCCGCGGCCCGTGCGGCCTCGCGTACAGAGTGGATTCGCCTGCAGTAGTCCGTTCGTCCGATGAATTCGGCCATCTGGATCCACGTGCGGTCGATTTACCGCAGTCGATCTCGAGGTTTGGCAATCCGACATCAACCACCCTCCGCGAAGTTCCCGTGTGTTTCCACTTTCCGGAAGTTTTTCGTGACTGCTGCGGCGAATTTCCATCGATAGTTTTACGCAAAGCCGATGATACGGGAACACAAGGAAAATCTGGGGAAACAATTGTTTCTTGGGAACAGACGCTAAATCAGTCCGCGGACTGCACGGAATAAATTGCGAGCGACGGCGAACTCTCGCGACAGTTTTTTGGAGGACGATTTCCGATTTGTCCCAGTGAGTTTGGTCCCCGAGGGAGAGACGCGCAGTCGTCTCTCCCCGTGCGACCCAGTGACAATATCCGAGTGTACGTCATACACATACGGTGCACATATGAAGGGTGTGGATAGATAGAAGCGGAGAAATAGAAATAATGTAACGGAAGAAGCTGGTACGGCCGGGTAGCCGTGTCGGCAATAAATCTGTCAGCGGTGTAAAATATGCATCCGGGACTCATGCGAATGGGGTGTGGGTGAGGATGAGAGCGTTGGCTCGGTGTGGGCGCGCGGGGTGGCCAAAAGGGGTGAGCACAATCAGGGCGCAAGCCTGGAACAAATCTACCCCGCCAGGCAAGTGTCGGTCGTTATCGGAAAATAGTTTCTGCGGCCTCGTACCCGCTCGCATCCGGTGTCGCGGGACTTTTGCAAAAGGGTGGCTCACTCTCGCCGCTTTCTCTGTATTCCGGTCGCTGTGTCTGTCCCGCGGTAGCCGTTGACTGCAATTCTGTTGCGGCGCAGATCCCGCGAATCCGTTCCCTCAGAATGTACACTTCGTCAGGACGATGCGAAAACCGTACGCGATTTTTCCGATATCTTTTTTTATTCGCCCTCCGGGACCTTTCCACGTCCATATGTTTCCGTGTATTTCCACCCCGCCAATTTGCTAAACCATTTAGGAGGGAAAACCATGAAACGAATTTGAATATCGTGGACCGCATTTGAAAACGCTACCTGACCTTTCGCGATAGCGACCTGCACCGAAATTTCCAGCTCGGATTAAATCTCTCCTTCGTCCCCGTTTGGTCCGCACGATCGCGGAGCCACGATTACGTAATTGCCGATATTGCTTTGGTAATATTCAGCCGAAAATCTCGAATCCGCGCCATTTAGAAATAGTAACTAAATCGCGTGTTGCATGCAACGGCGCTTCTACTGCGGTTGCCGTGCACAAAGGTCAATTCTGGCCCGCGAATATATTCGGATATCTGGTTTCATTAATTTACCTGCAATCGCGGCTGGTGCAGTGTTTTGTACCGGTTGAGAAGCCACGATGCGAGTGAGTAGTGAATGGGTGGGCGGCGGTTAAGCGTTGGTGACCTCTCGAGCTGGCTCCGGAGTTGTGGCCCGTTTGCGTGAGGTTCAACTCGTCCGGGATTTTCACTAAAATGGACTTTGACCAGGAATTGCGAAGCACCATTGTTTATTATCGAGTGGAAACGCGGGCACGGATGAACTTTAACTGGACGCCAGAATCGTTCAATTTCTGCCTCGTTTCATTATCGAAACTCCATTGTTGTTTAATTTTTTTACGAAAACATTTTTTTTTTTTTTTTTTTTTTTTTTCATGAAAATGAGAAAACAACTCAGCGTGGTTTTGACCGTTAGCCGGTAAGACTGAGCCGAACGAATGTCGCGAGTTTGTCGCACCCGGAGAACAGACGATAGGATGGATGGGAATGCACAACACCCCGAACTAATTTAGTCGGCGGTTTGTCGGGCTGATTGACGCAAAGGTTGCAGGCGGCTCTAATTGTGTTTATCGAATTCCCTGTGGGAGAGATACGGTATGAAGCAACGTTGATCTCTCGCACGGAACACTCGCTACTCTGTTCCTGATGCGGCGGATGTATCGCAGTCCGATATGTCTGCTGTGGAAATAATAATGTTCGCCTTCAGTAGCCAAATTAGACAAAACGCACGTATTCCATGTGGGATCCCACCAGGCATATATAAATTCCTTAGTTCCGGTGATGAATACTCGGTACTCGATCTGGCCATTTTGACCCTTTCCGCACTACCGCGAGTCACGGAGAACTCGAGCATATTTTATGCAAAAAGCAAACTGTAATATATTCAACAAGCGCTCGACTGTCGACGTCTTTACGAGCCAGCGCCTGAACCGTGCTCTCGGTAAATGGTCCGGATAGAATCGACGAGACTCCGATTGTTGGCAGACGTAATGGTACGTGCAGGTGATTGGCTCGCGCCTTACCTCATCTTGTACGGTGAACTTCTTACTCCCTAGTCGTAGTCATAGTCGTTGGCGATGAACAGCGCCGTTCGGAACTGATGTTCCTCATAAACCCGCTGTCCCAACACCATTTGTATCCAAAGAAGCTCGTGCGTTCGGTCACATGTGATGCGCGCTTGACTTCGCGTACAGAAAATAGCTCCGGTTGATCCCGGCACTAGCAGTAAGTGGATCTCCGAGTCTCGGTGCTTCCGAAATTAAGAGGCATGGCTAGGTTTATCCGACGGCCATGGGTAACGGGGAGGTTAAGAGTGATTTGCGAGATATCGGAAGACGAAGAGCCCCCGTTCTGCGCTCCGCTGGTGAGGATCCTCGACTGTGCGAGCGTACGGCAGGAAACCAGACACCGTGGTCACCGCACACTCTGACCTACGATATTTCTTCGGTTTCCTGGAGAGACCGAGAGCGAACGATACGGAAAGCGAAGAGGAAGCACAGCGAGAGGAATGGCCAGAATGGAATGATACCCACCGCCTCCGGTTCCCCGGAGCCAGAAACCACCCAGAGTTGCCACTTGGTCTTCCTCTCTCCCGTATGGAGTCTAAAGGCCACCGATTTATGGGAACGCCACGACGAATTTGACCCGTCGAACCGCAATTAAGGTTCTCCTGATGTTCCATGCACGGCTCTTCCACCCTCGCAACGGATTCTCTTTTCTCGCTTCACCCTTTAACCTTCGCTATTCTTCTCATTCCCATTACTTCCGTCCTTCCGGCTCCTTCGCCGAGCTTTATTCCCACTAGTTTTCCATTTCACCGTACGAGACTCCCATCTTACCTTCTACGGTTCTCGGGCAATTTCCGCCACAATGTGGCATACTTTATAAACGACCTCTGGCAATCAATGGTCCGCCCCCATTCTATTATCCTTCTTGTGGCCAGGTGCAGTCGGAATTACCCGCAGATACGCTATTTCTTACAATCTCCAGGATGGACTGCATCCAGTAGCTCAAGGCTGTATTCCGACCCGGGGCTTATTGCGCGGGGTTTATTTATGCCCGGTGATGGATCGGGGTACTGGATTAGTCTGACAAACGAGAATCGCAGTTTCGCCGATGTCATTGGGCCAACTGCCCTGCCACCGATAGAACGGCACGAGCAAATATCTGGCTCCTCAGTGGCCGAATGCACTATTACTTCATTAACACGCGTTTCGACATCGTCGGATAGTTCCGGTGGGCTTGTTAGGGTATCCTAACATAGGAAACCCCGCCAGCACTGTCTCTGCGTCCGTTTACCAGCCACGTTCCGTACCACTATCGGACGTCTTTGCTGAGGTACGATGCACTATTTCCGATGTCTCGGTCCGCTAACAAGATACAGCAGCTTTGTTACCAATCAACACATTTACACGTCCATCTCCGAACACTAATTGGATCCCTGGAAAATTATTGGATCCGCTTGATTGCACCTGGCCCGTCTGGCGCCCGAGATAAATCCTCCGTTTCCTGCTGAAGTCATCCACCGGTCGAGCGTGAAGGAGTGTAAGAGCTTGACAGTCAAGTGTCGCCTCCTCCATTCCGGATCCCATAGGAACTATGAGAAAACGACTGCATCTTCGCCTTGCTCCGAGTATTCCGTGTGACGTGATTGTCGAGCAAACACGAGAATACCAAGCAAAAATAGCTACGTTCGGAAATGATCACAGTGAGAATGTTGTCGTCATCGCAGGAAACATTTCCTTGGCCAGAGCCTGTTTGCGTCTCCTCTATTTACGTGGTATGAAAGGCGCGCGAGCTGGAATTATTGAAATTCAGTCGAACACATAGCTTTTCGAAGTCTCGCTAGTTCGAGCTTTCTCGCGATGGGACGCACTTCAGTGTCGAGTCTTTTGTTAACGTACGTCTGAGGGAATTGCATAATTCTACTCAACCTGGATACTCCGTATGAGGTAGCGAAATCCCGTACATACGTGCACCGAAACCAATCTGCGAGGGAAGTTTCGCGCTATCGCTACGGTGCAGCGCACGGAACGACGGGAGATAGAGAGCAAGATACAGTGGCTCCGTCTGGTATGTAGCAAGAGTGCGAGGGTGGAACGGGCACCCGAACGTGCTGTATACGAGTGCTTGCATATTTGCACCGGAGACACACAGGACAAAGCTCTCAGTCACGTACGAGCTTTGATCGTTCCCTCTGCTCGCACCCTGGTTCGCGCGTTTCCCTCCACCTCCTCTGCGTCGTCTTCGTCGTCTTCGTACACCCAGGCCGCTACGGGGTTGAATTGTGCTTTAGCGAACGGACGAGCATGTTGCTTCGTACGTTTCAGCGGTATAACGCGGTCTCTCGCTTACCTGACCCTGATGTACACTTGACTCGCGCCGTGACGCACCGTAAACATTCTATTTGGCCCGTCAGACGTTCGCATACCCGCAAGGCGCCGACAACACGAGGCAGAGCCGGTTGAAGCAACTTCATTGGAACACGACTTTGAGCCACCAACCTCTAAATACGGCAGTTCTCCGCCAAGACTCCTGCAATTTCCTTGTACGAGTTTCAACCTCGCAACGTAAACCCTCGGAAATTCTGACCCTCCCGGCATGTTCGCCGACGACTTTGGCTTCGAGTGCCATCCACACTGGCACCACTACAATCCCACCGAAACACATTCATTTCACCATCGCCTCTTCCACTCTGCCTACGAGCCTGTAAGTATTCGTCGAGCGTGTAGGTTTCCGTTTTTTTTTTTTTTTTTTTTTTTTTTTTTTTTTTTTTTTTGGAAGATACGTCCTATCTAATTTCTCTGAAAGCTACGGAGTGCATGTCGATGGCATCGGTGAAAAGTTTCCCTCGTAACTTCAATGCCGCCAGTGAATAAAAGAGGTTTCATTGAGACCAAAGTAAAGAACCATGCGGATGTTACGACACGAAACTCCCCACCGGCCACATCGTTATGTAAGCTTCGGATGGTGAAAAAAAATGGTTGACCCGTATTCAGTAGTGGTTGGTCGCAGTTCTGCAATCGGTGTCAAAGGGAACGACTCGAATCGCAGCTAGTTTTGAGGTCGACAATTAGTCTCGCTTTAAATACTCGACCCACCTTCGCGTTTCGTCTCGTGGCCAAAGGCGACGAAGATCTCTCGCCTTTCTCGGGCTGCTCGTCTCATTCCTCGTTCTCATTCCTTCCCCCCCCCCCCCCCCGCCGCTCTTCCTTCCTCGTCGTCCACGTTGCAAAAGCTCCGGGTAAAAGCGAAAGGACGGCCACCTTTTATGTACCCTTTACTTCTTTTTCATCCAGCCGACGAACCTCGCCTCCCATGGAGAGCATTCATAGACGAAAGGGACGCGACGTACCACCTTTTTCTTTTTCTTCTTCTTTTTTTTTTCAACCTTCCTTCGTCTTTCGTTCTCGTCGCAGAGTTTCCGCCACTGCTTCGCTGCCTCGCCTTGTACCGCACCTCACCTTACCCTATCCGAATGCCCGTCCTCCACCTCGCACTTTCACGTTTGTCGCACGGAGTTTGATACCTATTACGGTTTCTCGCTTCTACAGCTACCCCATGCTGTCAGGCATCTCGTCGACGCCCTCGCGGCCCGCACCGGCCAACCAATGCTAGTGTCCTTTTTCCGGCGAGAAGTCGAAAACTTTGTCCGGCCAGCGTTTCTTTCTCATTCACGCTCTGTCTCTCCCGTTTGCTCTTCGACCATCGTGAATTCGCCTTTTCCGTCTTCCTACTATTTTCTCTGCAATTTCCCACTTCCAAGCTTAAAGGATCCTTCGACCACTCCTCCTCCCTTTTTTTTCTTACTCAATGTGCAGCTTTATTCATTTATTTCCCGCTTTTTCTCATTTGATTCCCGTGAGCGAAGCCGATCGAAAAGGTCGACACTCTTTTAATGAAAGATCGGATGATCCGGTCCGATATCACGATGGTTATTACGCGCACCGTATCGTTTGACTCCGCTGTTCGTTATTGTCTCATTGCCGCCCGGTAACTTCCATTAATACGCTAGTTCTTTTCATGGAGATCGAGTAGCTCTTTCGCTGTGATCGTTTAATTTCCCTTTGTACCGCGCAAGCTCTCCGAGCCACGTCGCGCGGAACGTTAACTAACGCACCGAGTCTGCGGCTCTCTGTTCATCCGTTGACGAGGAAACTGAGACTGATATTCATTTACTCCTCCCGAACGGCCCGGACTTTCCAAACCTCACTTCATTCCATTCCATCGAAACTCGAGAAACTTGTGTCGTGTTTGTTTTATGAATTTTTTTGTTATATTCCCGATACAAATATTGCTTCACCAACGACTTTTATCTCTCGATCGTTGAATACTAAATTTCGCGGTGACTCCTTAAAATTCTATCGATTCCTAAACCACGCTTGATGTAATTTTGCAAACTCTCCGAAAGTCATGCATCCTGGTCCCATCATTATCCGTCTCTCGTATCTCGGTCTGCCGTTGATTTTTTTTATTGCTCCAACGGGTCGAAATCCCGACGAAAATCCAACGGGACGTATTAATTATCGGACGGCAAGCGGCCCAACGCTTTTGCCAATGTACATAGATCCGTTTCCTCCGCGTCTCTACTTTCGGCAACCTTTTTTTTTCTGCCCTCCGCGTAACGAATGGTATATTCCCTACCGAAGAATGTACTTCCTGGTAGCCAAGCGGAGGGCACTTGGAAACTGCACCGATAAATCGGCGCGCACACGAGGCGGGGAGCGAGCAGATAATGTCTTCGAATCCACGCGACAAACTTTGACCGTAGATCAAACCCACCGGCACGTTGGTTCTTCCACCGCTGTACTCTATCTCCTGTCTTCCGCGCTTTTCTAGTTTGCCCCGCCTCGCGACGTTTGTGCAATCACCGGCAGAGACTTCTGCCGCCTCCCGCCGCGATCAAAATGAAAACCTCGCCGTTCGGATGCACGAGACGATACCCTGAAGAAGCGCAAACTCGTTGAACCTCATCCGCAGTCAGCATCACTGCCTTGCATTGCATGGAGCAAAGGTTCAGTTCCTGGTTTTATCAAAAAATTAATCTTGACCATCCGTCGTTACTGTTCGACTGGCATATTTCAAATCATACGGGTTGGCATGGAACAAATGTCCGGGACATCCGCAGTGCGAATGGACGAGTCATTCATGTTCCTCATTGCACGGCCATTCAGCATAATTATTTAAAAACAGGTGGAGAACGGGGCAATATGGAATAACTGGTAAAACCGCAGTTTTCCAATGAATTTCGGATAGCTGCGGTGGCGAGTGGGGAAAAAAGTGGTTGAAGATCCGGACGTGTCGCTCAACATCGGACATCAAATGTCATTGGAAAACTGAGTTTCGACGCCTCTGTTCCGTTTCGCACCCTCTCAGATCTTCCCAATCTTCTGATAACGCGCTACAATCATTCGATTTCCCGTTGCATCAACGCGATTCGAATCGGCAGTTTTCCTACTTTGGTACAATTTATAGTTGCACAACTCGTTGGTAACAAACACGCCATTCACAGTTTATCTCAATCCTTTGGACCATTCGGAGAACCTCCGAAGGATATAACAATCCTCGGTTTATCCCTTTGGCACAGGAGTGATACATGGGTCGAGCGTGAACGGTGAGTTGAAACTCGAAGCCAGTCGTTGGACGGGCTTTTGTGTCTCGCGAACGCGGAAGCCGAGCAAGCAGGTGGACACTTTTCCCCAAAGTGAATTACGGAAGCGGACCGACGGCGGGAGCCCCTTCCATCGTTTCCACCTTCCGCTATTGTCGTCCGTTATTGGTCGTCACTACTGCTGGCTGACTTTACAGCCGCAACTCCTGTTGTTCGCCACTAGGCCCGTGGTAACGAAGTCAGAAATAAAATTGAACTGTTGCTTCCCTCTCAACCTCTCGTCACAGTCTCGATCTCTTTTCAGGACCCCGTTCTCATTTTATCTCGCGTTTCTTTCGGATTTTTATTATCTTGCTTTCCCAATACCACGTTCAACCGACACGGACAATTTATTTTTAGGACGCCGAATTGTCGCAATCCGTTGCATCCGTTGCATCTCGACTTGGAAAGTTCATATACATAAAATAAAAGTAACTTTATTATGAGGTTTGTTCCTTCCATTTTTTTTTTTTTTTTTTTTTTTTTTTTTTTTAATGCGAACCATTAAAGTCAGATTCGTCGTCTCCTAACCGTGGATGGACCAGGGCGGTTTGATATTTGGTGCTCGAAATTTTTCACCACTCTCGCTACTCCTCCAGTCCGACGTCAATGTGATCGGATGGAATCTGAACAAGAATTTCGAACCAATCGCAACTCTCTCGTGGAATATCGACGCGGAGCAATCGAGTCGATGCCGCGAGTACGCCATTGAGAATGCAAGTTGCAGATAAGAGCGCCGTGATCGTTGAAACGGTGGATTATTCAATCAAAAGTTCTCTCGATCGTTCGAAGAGCGCGACGGGGATGATCCGGGTGGATCGGTTAATTTCTGTTGCGACTGGCGAGAGGTTCCAAGTGGTGAAAGTGCGCGCAGGTCGGCCATAGACCACGATCGAAACGGTGCAAGCGCCAATACAGCGTCTTACGATGAAGGTGGAAATTAGGTTCGGTCCAAAGTTTGATAATTAAGAGGCTACCGTTAAGTTTGCCTCGTACGGGTTCGTAACTTATCGTTAAGCGCGCGTAACTTCCCAAGGAGGTAACGCGAGATCTCGCCTCACCGTTATCGTCTTGCTCGAGAGGTCCCATCGTCCCCATCCTGGTTTCGGCAATGGCCTTTATCTATTCTCGAGCGAATTCCATGTCGAATCCACTTATCGGATACGACCCTCGCGCCAGCCCGATATCAACATCTGCGATTGAACGGTCTCGTCTCTCGAACCGCACGGAGTCGGCTCCTGACCGAATCCGACCTGGGTCGTCGCTTTGTCCGGCATGAAGCTACGATCGTGGTCTACGATTCAGCGCCCAGTTGCACTACGTAAGTTCATCTCTATGCATAGATGTCCCATTTTACATACTCGTTCGAGACCGTCCATGTCGCTCCTCCGTCGAGAGCCGTGAAAACTTTCCGGATCAACGCGAGCGAATACCGCAACGGATTTAAAGTTGGCCTACCAGAATGAACGGTCGAACGAAGCCGCTTCCATCCCCGTTCGTTCGATCACGTCCCGATTTTATCCTCAAATATTTTCTGTCATCTTCCCTGGTCTCAAAAATCTTTCCGCTGCGATTATTTTTTGAAAACTTTTCAGTTTTCCTCCTGGCTCGGGGTGATCCGTAAAAAAGTTCAAACGATATTTTGTCCCCGAGCTTCGAGACTCTATCTTAGACATAGTCCGAGCTAACTCTGGGTCTCTGTATTTTAACTCCGCTCCCTCGTCCTCCTCGACGATCTCGTGGGAAATCGCGGTTGCACCGAGCCAAAATCTTTTATACACTCGCGGTACCGTGGCGTGCCGGTGGATCGCGGACTCGGGCGGGACGGAATGGTGCGAGGACTGTAGAGAGAGTTATCTTGTTCCGGAGGATTTCAATAGGTTTCGCTATCGTCGCCATGCTGTATCGGCCAACATGGTGCATCGCTCTACGGACTCCGTGGTGCAGATTACCCGATAAGCACTGTTTCTTATGAAAATTACCTCTAACAAGGTCGTAAATTCCACCGTCAGAATCTGCTAAGTGAAACGGGCCCGTTTCCTCCACTAACCCCAGTTGCCGTCATCGAAGCCATTTTATATCAATAATAATGAGGTTTCGTTCAAAGCAACAAAAAAAACGATACGATAACGAAGAGCAGATTTTATTCCTGATTATCGATGCAGCATTTATATTTTCATAAAATTTTTTGTAAAACTGTCAATTCAACGGTGTGTGGTGAAACTCGCGATTTGGAAGCTTCAAGCTGCAGTTGCTATGAGAACGTTCTAGCCGAAGCACATTGCGACTATCCCGAATCCATTAATTTGCAAATACGAAAAATCATAAAAGTTTTATGAACAGCGCTGGTACAAGGAATACTATCGACTAAATTGTTAATCATTTATTTTCTGATAACGTGCTCAATTAAATTTCTGATGACACAAAGTGGGTCAATTGAATTGGATTATAGTAAAGTTTCCATGACTCGTGCCATCGCGGTATTATAATTGGAGTTGATCCGTCGGTATCATTTTGACCGTTCAAAATATTGGAAAATCTTTGTATTCGTACTGCGATGTCATAAAGTTCGACATGCGAGTAGACATTTGATATTCGGTTCGACATACTTCAGCTCGACGAAAACTGGGTTCACGTCAGTGACAAAAGCTCCGACACGAGTGACGGAGAGTGCGGCATGAGGTCGAGAACGTTACGGAAAGTCGAACAGTGGCCTGCACCGTTAAAACGATAATTTAATCATGAAATCTTACTGAATTAACTTCGACAATGGTTGATTCGCATTGCGGAGAAGGTTTCGATCTATAAATATTAAACAAAATTTTCCTCGAATCAATAATAAAACTCCATCTGAAATGTGGAAAATCACAGTCATTGCCTTAACGTGATGGGAAGTAAGTCGCTCGCCTTACATCAATTTCCGGTACGACAGTCGTATTTCCATTCGGTATTCGATCTCGTCGGGTAAATCAGACGTAGCCTCTTTCATGGAAACCACTGCCGCCCTATAGCCGCCGGCTCGTGGCCGACGTGGATCAAAATTAGACCTTCAGTCAGACGGTATCCCGAGGCACGAGGAACTTTGCCAAATCCAACGGTAAATTTCCATCCGCCGGAGAGTTTTATCGCGAGCAGAAGCTCCGCGGAAGATCAAGACGGCCCGATAAAATTCGAAATATCGCGGTTGTTCGTATCGATCTTGGCTTATCTCTCGGCCAGACTCGCCTCCCTTCTTTCCTTTGTCCGTAACCTCGACACTCCATGCAAAGCGAGTCCCTCTTATCTTACCGTCGCAGCTGAGCGTAAGAAGCGCGAAACTCGCTCGGCAAACTGTTTCCACCTTGTTTGGTACAGAAAGCGTGAGTTAGCGAAGGGCCACGAATTCCACGGCAATAATTCGCCGAGTTGTGCAAACGTCCGAGAAGATCTTTTCTCATATTTCTCGCGTCTTTTGTCTCGATCGGTCGTGGAAGCTTGGGGGCCAAGGCGACGGAGCGGGAAAGGAAGTCCTAAAGAGGATAGTAAAAGACCGAGGCGCAAAACTCGCGGCCGGCAAAAGCTCGTTCGCTGCCGACACTGCCGAAACTTTACCGGGCAAAAGCCGCCCGCTAGTCCGCTTTGGAATTGAACTTTCACGAAAGTTCGAGACCGCTACCACAACGACCGCCACCAACACCGGCCCTGAGGCCTTCTCATCCACGTCGCTTATACCTTTCCCGCTTCCTTTGGATCTTCGTCTTTTGGGGGGCTGCGGCGCTCTTCAACATCAACACCACTAGCCAACCTCACGCACGGGTTTCCTATGGGTGAGCTTCTGGCGAAGCCCGCCTGTTACCGCGAAGCACGAAATTGCACTCGAGACGTATAACTCTCGACAGGGGGCAGACTCGTGAGAACGGTCGAGCATCGCTTCGGCTTCTTCAGACCGAACCCCTTTCGAGCACCTTTGCCGAGACCTGTCTTTGCTCTCTCGGCCAGCTCCTCCATTCCCGTTGATTGACCACCGTACGCTAATCCGAATCTGACTTACGCTCGGGCCACCAAACCGAAAATCTGAACCTCGGTCGAGTGTGGGAAAATCCCGGTCGAACCCCGGCTAACATTTCGGCGAAGCAGACGGAAATTCGTCCGACCGATGATCATTGACGACTCAAGGTAATTGATTGAACGCGAGTATAAAATCTGAAGTGTAGCACTTTTTACCGTGCGGCATCAAGAGCCATACGTAATGTCAGATCTACCGTAGATTACGCCGAAAGAAATGGGGGACGTTTTTTTCCGGCTGGAAAATCCGACTTAAGAGGAAAAATATATCTCCAGCTGGCGTAGCCGGTTTCGTAATAGAAACGAGGAAGGCGGGTGCGCTTCGACGTGGATGCATGTTGCGAGAGGAGGAAAAAGAGGAGAACAAAGCTTCCCAAGCGGCGTCTTGAGTCACGGTTGAGAAACCGTGTCCGTTTCGCCGCTCGCCGACCTCCACTTCTATCTTCTCTTTGTACACCGCTGTCGCGTTTTCACATCTGCTGTGTCCACGTAGTGGATGCGTAAATTCCGATGCTTCAAAATCTTTATGTGATTACCGCACCGTCGCTGAAACGGCATGCTCTTTGTCGTTCGACGAAATAACGTCGATACGACTCGTTTCGTTATCAAAAAAAAAAGAAAAAAAAACAAAAAAATCGACGGAGTTATCGTACGAATTCAATAAGGAAAGAACGTTTCCGCCACTGATCGAATAACTGAATAAACCCAGCGATTTACATTCACTTTCTTCGGCAGGTTGTTCACGGCGTTCACATTGAGCCAGCCCACGAGGTGAAGAAACGGAGCATCAGTCAGCAACTCAGAATCCTGCTTTCCTACGACGACAGCGTTTACCGGTGAGTTTCGCTCGTTGCGATATTCTTATTGAACTATTAATTATCTTGTGATTCCGGACTTGATAATCTATTCTAACCTACCGACCGGCGTAACTGTGCATGGCGAAGAACAATGTCGTAACGACATCTCACACGACCTGCAATAACGCCATAACCGCATCAGCATGGAACTTCCGAACTAGAACGGTTTTCCTCCGCCGTCGTCTGCCGGCTTTTTTGGACTGGTGCGCAATACTCCAACTTCGCTGTTGCCCCGCTCTCGATGCGGTCGCAACGTCAACGATCCTGTGGCAGTCGATCATAGCCGGCAAGGACTCTCTCATATCGGTAACAAGACACACCCGAACTTTGGTTAGCAAACAGAGACGCGGGCGTTTGTCGACTTCGAACTGTCGTGGGTTTTGCGAGGTTGGCGTTAGCGTTTTTGGCCGTTGGCCGAGGTGGGGAGATCCAGAGACGTGTCGGTCGTCGCCGGTTGCCGGAGACACGGAAAAAGCTCGGCAACCCCTCCGGCAACGATCTCGTCCGGATACCCAGTTCGTGCCTCGAATAGGGCGCTTCCGAGTCACCATTCGTCCGAGGCTTCGACCGAGCTCGCATCCAACGACATCGACGAACGTCGACGACGAGGGTTGCAACCACAATGCCGAGGCAAAGCTCTCCCCGGATGCGTCGCGGTTTCTGCCAACATTTTTTTCCTCTTTCTCCTCTCATGAAACCGAGCGGCAGAAGAGCGTGCCGTTTGTTTGTCGCGTGAAACTTGCTCCTCTCTCGTTTCCTTCGGCCGCTTCGGCGACGACGTGGCTCGTATGCCGGAAACAAACTGCGCTGTACAATGTGGTTCTCCGTTCTAACTCTCCCGGGGCTCTTCACCGTCGCAAGAAAGACTCGGTTACTCGCTCCCCAGGCAGCCTCGTGGCCAACAACCGGTGAAATATTATACGTACGCGATATGCTTTGCTTCTTTATTACTCACCTCGCTTTATCGTTTCTGTTTTTGTTTCTTTGGGTCCTCGATTTTAATCCTCTTTGACCCGGGAACAAGCCGAGAGGAATTCACCGATTGATTCTCCAAGCGGTATCTCGAGTGTTTCCTCTTTCACTCTCGTGACAGGAAAGTGGAAGACCTTAGAGAAAGTTGCTTTTGCTCCAAATTATTCGCCATTTAATGCCTCGGGGCTTTAATTAATTCCGAAGCCAATTAACCGAGGTCGAGCCGGAGACCCTACCGTCTGCCCTGAGAGCAGCGATCTTACTACGATCAGGACGACGACGGCGAGCTTTCGTCGAATTTCATTTGGGCAACGTGAACGAAACGAAGTTCGGCACTTGCTAAATGCTCCTTCCGACTAAACTTGGCACACTCTCGGCTCTATGAGAGCCGGCAACGGCGGGGCCCGCGCGTGTCTCCCAAGTTTCTGCATCGTCCTAGCCAGGCGCTTGGGCGGTGCATTGCGGCGCCAACGCTACCTCGGTTTCTAAGGCCCCGACCCGCGACTACGGCAAGACCTTAACGTCGCGATAAAACTTTTTTTTTTTGTTTAATACGAGGAAATTAAATCTCGATGAATATGTTTTCCTTCGCATGGAACTCATGGCGACGAATAAAAGAGTAAAAGTTCATTCGACTGCGGAATTAACGAACGCTCAAGAAAATGTGATTTTTTTGGCCTTTCGGATCGCAGCTTTAAAAAACCTTGCGACGCGGTTGACGTTGACGTTGACTCATGAAAAATCACCTCTTGTTTTTTTTTTTAATCAGCTATTTTTTTTGCGTCTTACATTCGCGCCTTTTTACAATTGTAAAAAAAAAAAATTCTCAACACAGTCCAAAAATGTCCACGATAAGCCTAAGCGATATTAGCGATATCGGGAGGTTCCGTATAGAACAATATGTGTCTAGTTGCGTTTCCGTAGCATGAATTTGTTTTATGACCGGACGGGGATTTTTTGTTTTTTTTTTTTTTTCATTCTACCAGTAATGACAAACATTTAGTGTTTGGTTTGTGAAACATGTTATCGCGAAGCGCTCGTGTCAACACTCTGGCATTTTTTTTTTTCTTCTTTCAATATAGTTTGGCGAGGGAAGCACGGTCGAGCCGAGTGGAGTCGAGTAGCCGAAGCGTTCTAGTAATTAATTCCGGCGGGCATGTCACTCGCACGAGTGAGTTTGTATTCGCGCGCAAACTGACACATACCTCTATTATCTGCCAAAGCCGTCCATCGAAAGAGAATACATTCCGAAAAAATCAAAGCAATTGATAGGAAAAATGTGCGCTTTTTTTTGCTAGTCGACCTCAATTTTCACGCATAGCCATTGTGCGCGCTTATCGCTATAATCGACATATATATATATATATATTTTTTTTTTATAGCCCCATGCAACGTTTCATTTTCACATATTGGTGGGAAATTGGTTTTCGTGATATTGAAAGAAAGAAAAAAAAAAAAAAAAAGATAGGCGCACCTGTACGATAGCAACGATTGGGATATCGGAAAATTGCCTCCGAATTTTTTTCGCCAATACGAACGCGTCGCTTTAGAGACTTTTTATCAGTGCGCGCTGCCAAAGCTCTTTCCGGCCTTTTGACTGTCGACCAGTGGAAAAATTACACCATAGTCAATCGCCAGAATCCGAACCGTTTGTGTATCCGTTGGTAATTACGAATGTCACTTCGTCATCCGAATGAATGACTCTTCAGCCACTCCGTAAAAACAAAGTTCGTCTCTTGGTTCCCTGTGACGCCGGAACTCGTTTGTCATTGAAGTGATTAAAAATACTGACTTTGTCGTTGCTCCGGAACTCGACAACCGTGGATTGCCGTGTCAAAGATGGAAAATATAACGCCGAAGCGAAATACGTGTCTCACACGGAAGCTCATCAGCACTTTCAACAAGTCAGATCCAAAAAAAAAAACCCCCCAAAAATCTCCCAAATAATTACTACGGAAAATTTGAAAAAAAAAAAAAAAAAAAAAAAAAATGCTCTCGGCAAGAGTCGTCGATTTTCGTCAGATTATTTAACTCGATCGCGTAGCAAATGTTTTTCCGCCCACTTTTATTGCCAACGAAAATGTTTCCTCAGCGACGCGCGAGCAACGGATTTCGAATTCTCGGCCGTACAGGACTACGGCAACAACGTTTGATTCCCGTCTCGTTTAATCCATCGGGGATTTAGCGGTGTGGCGGCGCTTCGCAAGAAGAGCGAACGAGGCGAAAGTGCCGGAGATTACATCCAACAGTTTTCGAAGCATCGCCGACCTTTCACCCTCTTCCCGCCCACCACCCGGCTACCGACTATTGTGTATACTCTCCCTCCATTTCCTCCTTTCGCACCTCCTCACACTTTTCCCCCCGACATCGCTTTTCTGCTCCGTTCTCGTGGCTAATGAACGAAACTTTCCTATTGCTTTTTTAAACAATACTCTTCCCCTATCATTCCTCATTCTCCTGCTTTTCCCTCGTAGTTCAACTTCCTAACGAACTTCGTCGATCGCTTTATCCTCGGAATGAAGCTGTCAGGGGATTAAGAGAGCGCCGAGACTGACGCTCCCGCACGAATAAAGGAGATACAGATAACCGATTGTTTTAGCTTTTATCTTTTTTTTTCATACCTATATATATATATATATATATTTTTTTTTTCGTTTCTCCGGCACAACCCGGGATGACAGCGATAACCGCTCGATCGCGTTGCTTGTCGCTCGAAAGGAATAACGAACACCCGGAGAAAAATTTGCAACAAGCTGTCCTTAGAGCGACCGGTGTCGAAATTACCGATTGCGACCGGAAAACAGTCGAGAGTAATTGAATTGTAGAGTCGGGAGTGGTCGTCGTTGATCAGGATCAGGTCAGCATCGCCGAGTGTTCCGATGGCGATTTTCAGCAGTAAAGAAGCGCGCTGACCGATGAACGTATCACTGATAAGGCAGCGAGGGATTTCGCGATCGGGAGCGCGGAAAGAGCCCGCGGAAACACAGCGAACATAGCGGCCAGTTGAACTTAACGGGACGCCCCGGCGGAAGTAGTAAAGGTCGCGATGGTTGCGATGGAAGTTTCAACGGTGTTGAACAATGCACACGAATGTGTATGGATTTTCGTGTCGCGAGTCTGCCAGTCGGTTCCTAGCTGTATACCGGTCGAATCGTCGTGCCGATCGTCCCGAGTCGCTGACGTCGCAGCCTGCGAATCTTGTCCAGCCGGAGCGAGCTCTTCGCCGTTCACCGTTAAGGCGCGTAATCGCGTGGGAATCGGTATTAACCGGCCCACGTGGACTCTCGACTACGAGATTCTGGAACGCGACTCGCGGATTCTCATGCTATTCAACTTGACTTTTGCATCACCCGGTCTCGCGATCCCGCGATCGTTGCAACGTTTACTTTGACCTTCCGCGTAAACGGGAGGTTGTGTGGTGGTTCGGGTGGAACGCGCGAGGAACGCGGAGAAGCGGAGGAAAGGTAGACATCTTGAGGCGTGGTTTTCGCGATGCGCGGTCGAATGGCCGGAGACGATGCGTGGAGTCGCGAAAGCCTGCGTCCACGATGAAGATTATCACACGGAGAATACGATGACCCGTGAGAGAAGCAGACGAGTTCCGAATGCCCGGTGGATGGAACACGTCCGATGTCCGATGGTGTTGCTGGCATCGATCCGCGAGCGTCTGGACTGGGTTATCAATCGACGAATGTACTACGGTTATCGGGATAACCATTGACTGGGTCGAGAGCGCTTTCAGCAAAGCTCGCTCTCACCGACTCCTTGCACAGTGCAAGTTCTCTCTGCGTCACCTCGCAGCCACGCTATAGAGCGGGTGCTTCGTGTCGGACATCGTCAAACGTTATCCAAAGGTGTCTCGACGTATCCATCGATAACGGCTTTGGGACTTGCACGGTTCCCGGCTCGGCCCCTTCTCGTCCCGCACATCCGGCATCGCTCGGAACACGAGAACCCGGAAATCAAGACTAAAAGGTGAAAGAGAGCAGAGAGACGGCTGTCGGATGTATCGAGGCTCGACGGACGGCTCAGGAAAACCGCTCCGTTTCATCAGCTCCGACCGGATCGAACTCCGACGCAAAACGAATTTCTTCACTCGAGCCCAGAACGAAACCACACGAACTATCCGCTTTGGACCGCGAGATTCGCGATGGTTCGACCACGATATGATATCGCGAGGCGGTTCTCGATCGTTGATCTCCGAAGAATCGTCCCCGAGCGAGGACGCGCGTTCGTTCTCCAGCCTACGTAATCCCGTCGATATCCCGACAGGAGTAACCGGGTTATTCGGCGAGATCGTCCAAACCACCGAGTGTTCCTAAACGGTTCTCTCGATCTCGCGAGTGTTCTCTTGACCCGAGCGAAACGACTCTCTCGAACGCGACCGATCGGGAAAAAAACCTGGCGAGTGGGCGATACGCGTTGCCGCACCGTCCACGCGGTAAGAGTCAGGGATAAACGCCGAACCGGTGGCAAACGTACGACCGATCGATTTTGATCAAGTCCGATGTCAAGGAAACTTTATATTCGGCCCGCGATACGAGTCGCGTAGCACGGGAATTTCACAAACGTTACGCAGGAAAACTCGCCTCCAATGGATCCCCCGGTTATACGAGCAGAATTATCCGTTCTTCGGAGTTTCTCCCCCTTCTCCGTTGGCGAAAAACTTTCGTCGAATGGACAAACTGGATCGGGCAGTGAATTCATGAAATATTAACAGAAAAAAAAAAAAAAAAAAAAAAAAAATTGTCCAACCTCGCTCTGGAGGCGAATAAAATTACGATGCACACTCCGGAAGGGCTTCGGAAGAAACTGCAATATCTTCAAGCTTTCACGTTAATTCTATCCGGGATATTCGCAGTTTTTATCTTTCGAAAGTAGCTTCGGGGACATAAAAAAAATAACCGGAGGAATTACTCAAGGGTTGATTAAGCTGTGTCAGATAAACTCGCAAATTTAAGGGCAATCGGGTCGGGTGAGTTCTTTCAGGGACGGTAACAGCCTGTATAAGGTTATGTAAGGAAGATCGGAAAAATGGCCGAACTGTAAAACGTCCAATCGTCCTTCCCTCGTGCTTTACGAGACGGAGATAAAACCTCTCGGAATTTTCCGTTGGACGGATAAGAGAGCGGAGAGAGTACCTAGGTGAATCTACCACCTTACGGGGTAGTCCGGGAGCTCCGGACGTAACTCCCAGTGGCAACCGAGTGGACGAGCAGCGGTGATCGAGAGCGTCTGGTCGACGGTACGTTCGTAAATTCGTAACGACCGAGTCACGAAAATTCCGCGGCAATTGAAATTAAAGGGAACGAAGATAGCCAGTTTGCGTGGTTCCGAGGGGTGGAAAAATCGAATCGACGAGGACGCAAGGAGAAACGATCGCTCGATGAGAAGAGAAGGCAGAGTAAAAAGAATATGCTCTGTCCCGTCGCGGCTTCTCTGCCTTGCAGCTCGCGAGCCAGCATTTCGTTGTCGAAATCCCTGCGAGTAAATGCCACTTGACGTCCCAGAGTTTACGATTCGCCCGACCAAGCCGCGCACACACCACTTCCGCCGGAGCATGAGCTCACTTCACTCGGCTCGATCCACCGGCGACCAAACTTTAATCGTTTCTCTCATCCTCCTCATTGATTCGCCTCAGGAGCAAACCGCATAAACCGACTGGCTCATATAGTTCCGGAACTGCACACCCCATGAAACCGTGCAGCTATACGCGGAGTTTCCTTCTTCGGCGTAGGTGGGTCTTCGAGCTTGGAACAAATGAGCGAACAAAGTTCGCGGAGAAATGTGTGGCCCCGTCTAGGCTACGTACCGAGTTCCATGGCGAGGTGTGTACCACTTGGTGTACGTAGAGAGTAGCCCGTGGATATAATTTCGGGATGGTTCGCTATACATTCGGCCGAAGTTGCGACCAGCAGCGTCGAGTGCCCTCGAGTGCGTGCGTTGCGAACGGAGCATCGGTCGTATCTGTTTTTGCTCTTGACTCGACGACCACTCGTCTCGTCTATTCGTCTAGTTTCGTTCTCACTGACGAAAGAAGTTTCAGGCGCAAACCGCGACCGGTGAGGTAGCCGGAAGCAGAGGAGCCGGAGAACAAGTTGGACGAAAATATCGGAGC
Source organism: Listrodromus nycthemerus (assembly GCA_963978505.1). Taxonomy (NCBI): domain Eukaryota; kingdom Metazoa; phylum Arthropoda; class Insecta; order Hymenoptera; family Ichneumonidae; genus Listrodromus; species Listrodromus nycthemerus. The sequence goes on from OZ021679.1 coordinate 1,489,458, forward strand.
GGAGAATTCACGGTTCGACCGTCGGTCACTCAAATTAGTCTGGTCAATTTTTCAGAGCTTCACCTCGAAAACCCCTCGTAGCATGGACGAATTATCAACTTGCCGTTCTCTCGGTTTTTAAATATCGTCGACACTTTTTTTCTTTTTTTTTTTTTACTCGCGATTGACAAATAATGCTCCGAGGCGTTTCGTGGCTCGCTCGAAAATTCGACTGTTTTCGGAATAAATTGTGTCAATGCGATTACGCGAGTGGCGACTGTCGGAGGGAGCGATGGAAAGTAATCCGTTCCAGTGCACCGCCGCGTTACAGCCCCTTGGTCCACAGTTAACGGAGATAAAATGAATTTACTCGGAGGGCAACGTGGCTTCCGTAAACTCCGCGAGCGGGAGCGACCGGTAGGAGTTCGCCGGGTCGGAAACGCTTTCGCGGAAGAACAAAAAAGCTTTTCATTAAATAAATATAATGGTAATTTAGGTGACACCGGTCGCCTCGCGACGGCCCTTTCGGTCTCTCTCTCTCTCTCATTGCGTTTGCCTTCGCGCCTTAATGAGCGGAAAATGAGAAAAAGCGGCGGACGGGTATGCGGTGCAGAGGGAAAAGAGAGCGTAACGAGAACGAGGACATTGCATCGACCACGGGTGGGATTCTCATTTAGTTCCAGTCGTTTCGGTAGGACCGACGTCTTTCGCTTTTTTCCTTCTTTCTTCCGCCGAATGTTTTCCCTTGAAAATTTAACGATTCAACATTGACTCTGTGCGACAAATGCGGGTAACCCGCATATTTTAAGTGCGATACGAGAAATAAGTGGGACGGCTAAATTATTAAAAAAAAAAAAATATAATAATAATAATAATAATAATCTGCGAAAGGAAACAACTCGGCCCGAGGGAAAACCGTCCGATTTTCGCCGTCCCGTCGACGTTCATAGTTACGTCATAAGTTAAAGCTGGATGATTCTCCCACTTCGTGTCGTTGTTAGCGAGTTCGGTGCGCCGTTACTTGTCTCTCGGTTTCTCTCCGTCTCATCGCTCGGATTCCCTCTCACCAGCGAATACGTTAATACAAATTACTTCGAATGCTCTTACGTCGGAGTTTTCTACCGTAAAATAAGCAATTTATATTCCGAAGCTGGTGATGTCGGGCGGCCGTTGCTGCCGCTGTTATGCGCTTCTGCCACGTCGACGAAGTGAAGAGCTTATCGGTTATCGGCTTTTGCAAATAAACTATAAATGGATATGAAAAAAGATAAGAAAACAAACAAACAAAAAGAATAATAAATAAATCCGAAATCGGAGATATGGCATCGTCGATGCACTCTCGAAGCGAGTCATAAAATACCCGCGAGTACCGGATATTTCAGATTTCGCTCATCCAGTGACTTCTCTTGCTTGTTCTCCGATGACCTCTTCAATTAAAAATGAAACCTCTTCGTGAAACCTTTTTCGTCTCGTGACACAGAAAAATCGAGGAAAACTCGTTCATGCTGACTCGATGTAAGAGTGAACGTTCATTAATGTTATTTTCGTCGAAGTAACCGAAACCATTTGCGACATGGCACCGGATTTCGGATCGTTGGAGCATGTGCCATGTCTACCGCGTATCCCGCGATGACATTTTCAATTGAAAATCACGAAACCTCTTTCGTTTCGCGACCCAGCGAAATCGCGGAAAATTCGTTTCCGACGGTTCAATGCGAAAGTGATCGGTCACCAACTTTATTCTCGTCAGAATAACCGGTAATCTTTTACCGAAAAATCGTGGACTCGTCGTTCGATCTGCGAGAGACGTCGATAGACTCCGTCGGTTCGGATATGGGGTTGTAACGCGGATATTATCGGGCTCGTTTGCAGTGCGGCTAAAGTTGTCCAAACAACTTGTCACGGTCGTGATATATATCGGGGAACCCGCAGAAAGTTCGCGGCGATGCTCGTGTCACCGGCAGATTCTCTCCCCCGTGCCAATGCGACCCGAAGCAAAAGGCGTTCGCGGCTTGCGCGTGAGAGCGCGGTCGGCGCGAAGAACACTCCTTCGACGACGCTGAAATCAGGCTTTCCTCGGTGACGGTGTCGGAGGAAAAACGGAAACGAATATGGTATCCGCTGCGGAAGAGTGAAACGACGAACTCGAGTCTCCCCAGAGACACAGACGGACGGGGAAAGAGTCGCGGAGAGGATTTCCGCGTGTCTTTGGCATACGCGCGGACTCGTTCGGGCCAAGTTTCATCCCTCTCGGTTCCACGAGGAACTTCGTCGATGGGAGCGGAGCTCGTTCATCATTGTATTTATCTCTGCCGTCAAACGGATCTCCATCGCGCACTCCGGCACACTGAATTGCCCGTATTAATGGTACTCCACATCGCCACTGTCTGTATACGAAGTTGAAGCCAGCTCGGGCAAGACTCCATCCGTCAGAGCTCCGCATTCGATGTGTCTCGGGCGGCGAGTGTTCCCAGGACGATCTTTGTGGGCTTAGCGGAATACCCCATGATCAATGTGCCGCTTCGCATGGCGAACCGACCGATGTTCATCGGATTCCGTGAAATCCGATGATCCATTCTTCCGGAAGATTCCTCGACGATACAGCCGACGATTCAAACTCCCCGCGGAAACGACTCGATTCCATCGACCTGTACGTCATTAAACCGCCGGCGTGTGGCAGCGCGAGTCTCGGGCGTTACGTCGTCGGCAATGTTTTCCAAGATCCGCATACAAACTACTCCACTCGACGAAGTTTCCGCCGTGTCACGGCTTGCATTCGCAAACAAAAATGGACTTGCTCTCCGGTCTCGTTCTACCATTTGCCCGGCTCGTTTTCTCGACGTACCGAATCGATTCTCACTGCGCCACGAGAACACGGAAAAACACTGCGTGACGAGGACTCGTTTCGCCGTGGAAAGGTCTATAATCTCACTGGGGCGGTTAAGTCTCCATCGAGAACGTTATTCTTTGCCCTCCCGTAACACCGCGGTACTTGACGAGAAATTCATTAGCTAACTATTACATTTTACCAGCGTTCCAATGTGAAATACCGTTCTTCCGTGATTTTCTTTTGACTCGGTGATCACGAAGCCGTCGCATAATCGATGGATCGATGTCAACCGACGTTACGGAACTTTTTCCGTTGCCCGGCACTAAAACCGGTTCGTCCCGATCGGGTCAGCGCGCATCGATTAACGTCATCGCGCGGAATTGTTGATCGGAAAGTTTCCACGTAACTCACTGAATTCCGACGACTCTCGTAAAACGGATTACTTCCAGTTTCGTCCAGGCCGCACGGCATTTGGGTGAACCGATTTGCCGATCATTGTTCGGATATGGATGCGCTCATGGTACGAATCGTTTCGGTCCTTCGATGGGTCGGCATTGAATGGACGTTTGTAAAAACTGTAACGAGGTCGTTTGCCGAGCCAGAAGCCACTCTGAAAGTGGCCAATCATTCGACAGCCGTATCGGGAACGGAGCTCCGGAGGTTTCCGCTCGTGCAAACAATCGCACGCCAGGGGATTCCCGCTGACATCCTCGCACGCATGTACTTTGCCAGTGGCAAACGTCGGGATGAGTTGGAACGATCGATACGATCGGACGGATGGATGCGGAGAAAACTTGACCGGCTTCGTTCGGTCTCTCCCTTCCGTAAGCTCGCATTACGCACCTGTCCAGTGCACTGCACCCGTAGTGCAATCGCGACCGGTGCGCCATGATTGTATCTAGGATATGCATAATGGATTGCCAGAGCTCAAACCCCTCGCGCCTGTGTGCCGCATACGGCGGAGCCTCCTCGAGCACAAAAAATCAAAATCATTCCGGAAGCTAGCAAACACGTGTTTCCATGAGCGGGCACGACGGAAAAAAAAAAAAAAGAAATTGACAATCGGGAAAGGAATTTCGCCCGACTGATGGTTCGTCGGTGATTCTATTATTTCCGGTAGGACGTCAGAGCCCTTTTAATTGGAAATCTCGTTGTCGTGGAATGCTTTTGTTGGAGTTCTTCTGCAGGGACTTCCACCGAATCGTGAGATGTATTTGCAACGCGCTTAATTTCTCGCTGGTAAAATTCGCTGCGACACTGTTTATGTTGGCTTTCCATGCAATTACGACCCTGGGTCAGATGGAATGTACCAGGGAACCCGGATGAGTTGCAACATCGGCCGCGAGGTCGTCGGCGGTGGAACGAACCGAGCGCCGGTCTACCTCAGGATTTTAAAGCAGCATCTGCGACTGCAGCGGAGGGAACCATGGCGAACACGCGATCGGGTTGCATGCGACCGGACCGCGGGCATTGATCGGTCGTACATGCACGGAAAGTAATATACATTCGCGGAGCACGGGAGCGCGGTTCTCGGTTGAGAATCGGTGCCGATGTGCGGTCAGCCATGACACTGAAAACGAACGCATTTTTCCGGTTAAACGAGTCAGACGAGACCGACAAAAGAAGTGATTCGGCACAATACACGAACCGTCCGAGCGATTGATCCAACCCGGCGATGGGTGGACGAAACCCCGCTGGCTCGGCTGTTGCCGTTACCGTGTCGCGGACGAATGAAAAACGCTCTGGCGTACACAACCAGATATGTATACAGTTTGTATCTATTCTGTTGTACGTATACAGTATTACAGCAGATAAAAGGGTTTAGCAAACATACCAACGAGCGTTACCGGATGCGCTCGTCCGCGTTTATCCACGCTCGCTCGTGCAGTTCCAATGGCGGAAACACGAATCCCCCCCGTGTTCCACTCTCACGACCATGTAAATATTATTTTTCCATGAATTTCACCCTCGCCGGCCCACGTTTCTTCCGTTTTTATACCTTTTCGCGACCTTTTGATTTCGCTTTCTTTTCGATATTTTTTTGTTTTGTTTTTTCCTTTTGTTTTTCGCACAGTTTATCGAGCGCTGTTGGCAAACAACGGGCAGATGGCGAGAGTCAATTTTTGCCGAAACTCATTTCGCTCGACTTCCTGCGAGGAAAAGGCACGAACGAAAGTGGAGAGGCATTCGACGTCCATATTGCTCGCGTACCACCGAGTCAACGCACCGTGCCGTACCGCGGACCCTTTTTCCACCGGAGCTCGATGCGAGCGAGCTAAGCCCGATCGCTTCCCATTGCATTCGCGCGTGTGTGCGTCTGGCTTTTACCTTTTAACGGTTTACTACCAACGGACCAGAGGTAAACATACGGCAGCTTTCCCCGTGGCTTCGTAGGCTAGCCGGCACCGGCGGGGGATTCGGGCTTTACGAGGCGCCTGTAAAATATGCGTTCACCGAATGGCGGACGGGCGTGAGCACCGAATGGCGGGAATATTGGCGAGAGTTGCCAAGCCGGAGAGATCCCGATTGGGTTTTTAAGGGAAGAAGAATATGGTGAGGATAAAAAAGAGGGAGAATTTCGATCTCAACGGCATGAAACTAAATGATTTTGGGTACGATGCGCCCGAAAATTCATAATAGTAGTGACGCGCAATTAGTTACAGGAAGCATTAATTCGGCTAGCTTGCGAGAAGACAATTCCGTCAGTTTTGTACCTTTACGATTCTTTTTTACATTTCTCTTTATTTAATTTCCTGATGCACAAGCTTTTATTTTTATGAGCCCGTTTCGCATAGTTCGATAAATTGTGTCTTTGTTCACAAGTGGCAGCAGTCATTTGTTGTGAGAAGCATTGACTCAAGTGGCTTACAAGATGGCGAATTCCCGATGCAGTCCTATAGTCTTTGAATTATTTCCTACATTTCTCCTCGTTCTCATCATAATACATTTTTATAGAATTTACAATAAAACGATATGAATTATTTTTCCTCTCCTCCTCCGACAATTAAGGTTTCTCTCGCTATATTTTCGCTTGGTAGTCAATAAATGAGACGAGTGTCTTTATTCCACCGAACAGGGTGTCAAAGTGTGTTCGAGAGTATTCAGTCGATTCGCGCGACACAATCGACCTAAACACACAATTCGCCTTCTACCGATCCTTCGTCTTCTTTCCAACTGAAAAGTGTTCGCCAATCGTTCCCTATCCAAGTCGACAGTCCGGCGCGCTAATTTGTTTCAGCAAGCGAGGTTCGATGTTGCCTCATTATCGGCTCGGCAGTATCGCGGACTAGGATTTTCCCCGCGTCAGTTGAAAATTACACGGGGTCTGACTGCCGATTCGCTTTGGCAAACTTCGTCCGATGTAACGTACGTAGCAATGGGACGCGCCTGTGTGTACGCTCTTACGGTAAATGCCCTCGCGATTACGGATCGGTTTCGCTTTATCAGCACCGTGCAGAAATGGGAATAGCATGCGGCATCGGTCGCGCGTGCCTTTCGTGCTCGTTCGCGCGCTATGCGTGCTGACCAACATGACCGCAACCACGGAGCGGAGTTCACTTCCGCATTGGGCACCTCTCGTGACCGGGCTTGCGCTAAACGCCCAAATATCGACAGCGGCATCGAAACGAGCCGTGCCGTTCCGCCGAGCGACAAATTCCGGACTGGATCGCCGCGTAAGTGCCAGCATCGGCCCAACGTCGGCCAGTTTGCGTCCAAACTCCTCCAACACCAAGTCCCATCTTTCTCTCACCTCGAACTCTCCGGATCATCGAATTCCTACGATCTTTCGATCATCGAGACTATCGAGCTGCTCGCTCCGCTTGACGAAACCGCGCCGGCGTAACGTCGCCGAACAGGTAAGCTCCATTTCCGACCGCACAACGGTTCTGCGTTACTCCACCTACGATCGATCGCTCGCTCCGGCTTCGAGAGGGAGAAAACTGACTATCCCCGCGTGCGGGTTGTTTATCGCAATCGCGTAACGAGTTAGCCCTCGCTCTCAACCCCTCCACCCGTGTCCTGCTTCGCTCCTGCTCTATGGCTCGGTGCCAGGTGGTACTCCGAGGATCGCGAAACACACCGCCACAATCGCGGGAACACCCACGAAATCCCCTGCCGTACGAGCGATATCAAAGTTCGAAAGACGTGTGGCAGAAACGGTCGAGCAAATTTATGATAATGGGGACAGGAAGATGGGAGATGGGCTCACGAAGTCTGGGCGTTCTCCGCTGGTCGATTCGACCCTCGCAATATCAGACATTTATACCGTAATGTGCGGAAACAATATAGCGTACGTTATGTACCGCTCGCGGTGCAGCCAGCGAAATTGCACGACAATGGTGGTCGGGGAAGATCGATCGGTCGGAATGTCGAGGGCGAATTTTGGGTTGGCGCGCGGCCCGATTCTCGTCCGATTAGCTTCGTTCCCGGTTATCATCGGCGGCGACTTCATGGATTTTTGAGAAATTTCTTCGATCCACGATCCGAGCGTGCGCGTTTCGTTATCGTGAGAAATATTCCGGGTGCCCGTTGTGTCGGTTAACGGTTTTCGCCATCGACACGCATCTCGTGACGCGATTTAACGAACCCACGTGGAACGCCCTTCGAAGCCGTGCAACCTGATCGATGACAACGCTATTCTCACGCCCGCATCAATTAATATTCCTTGGCAGTGCGCTTTGCACCGTTGCATTTATTCTGGCTCGATGGACAATATTTTAATGCACTTTTCTTGTTCGCACGAATCTGACGAAAAAAAAAGAGGAGGAAGCGAGACCGGATTTCCTTGGCTGCCCGGCATTTTGTCCGACGAATCGACCGAGCCGATCGCGTCAATGAAATTTGCGAAATTGAGTTTCACAATTGTGTTATTAACACGCCGGCCGCAAATTCGGTAGACCGAGGAATGTATATTTATTTATTAATACCTCGAACGATTAACGGCAGGTGAGACTTTTCGGTAACCTGGCTTCGCTTGATGTACATAATGTACATGAGTATGGCGCGCATGGCCGCAACATGTCCGTCGGGCATGTTATACGATATCGCTTCGCACGATCGAGTGTGTCGGGACAAAAAGCGGAATAAAACGATGAAGAGGAGGAGGAGGAGGAGGAGAGAATATATATATGAAAATAACGAGAAAGGATGGGTTTGAAAGCCGATAGTTCTTGCGAGCGGACGACACAGATTTTCCGTTCCGAAATAAAGCTGCAGACATCGGTTAGCTTCTGCATTATACTTGTTCGTAAAAAAAAAATATATCTGCGAAAGTCGAGTGGGAAGATGAAAAGACTCGGAATTCTCACGCTTTTCTCGTGTATTATGCGATGCACGAACGTATACCAAGTACATTCGAGTTCCCGTTGTCCTCTCTCGTGCGCCATTTCGTTTCTCTATTGTGTTCAAAATGAACCTCGGGCTTCGAGCGTGAAGCCACAGGCACATCGCCAGTCCTTTTAATATCGCCCTAAAACTGCACGGAATTTTCGATTGATCGGTTCGATCGATCGTCGACTTTGCCCTGCCGGTAATTTGAAGGATGAACGCTCGTTAAGTACAAAGACTCGAAGGGAATCCGACCGAGAGCACCGACGCCGATCCATTCGACAACGGAAGATTGTCGATTGCCAGTGGCGAACGATGAGTCGCAGTGGATGAACCCGTCATCGGCTTTATCCACTTCCAAACTGCAGGCGCAATCTCGATTCCTTAGCACCGGGAAAATCCGAAAGTTTCGCGGAGCGTTTCCCGACCCCGACTTCACGGTCTGTCTGCCCGTTTGTCTGTCCGTAATACCCGGCTCTCCCACCTTCCGCGCCGGACTTGCTGATTAAAGTCCTTCGTCCTCGCTCATTCCGTTCCTCCACTTTGTCACCGTCAATCGCGCATCGCCTCGACGAGCACTCGGCGACCTCCACGTTCTCCCGATGAATATTCATTTTTCCCCGGTATCGCGAATCGTCGATTTCGAAGGAGACGGCGCGAGAGCTGAAACGGGAACCGGAAAACGACCTCGATCCGAAAATAAACTGCAGGGAAATTTTATACCGGAAACCGATCGGTGAAATCAAGCCTCGTGGCTGTTCCCGCGGGTCGTAGAGCAAATAACTGCACATACAAAAATCCAATGATTACTCGTTTTCGTTGATTTACGTTATTTAATGTAAATTATCCGTTTATTCGTTGCCGGCCAATCGATCACTAAGAGGGACCGCTTATCGCATGTATTCGCCATGAAGATACAGAGCTTGCTGTTATGTAATTTATGTCGATCCGGCTTCCAGCATCTGGTTCAGCGACGGTAAACCCGATTACCGTCCTCCCTCGCACATTCGACCTCGGCAGCTTCCCTAAATTTGAGCTACTCTAATATTTGTTCTGGTGCCACCGGATAGATCCTCCGTTCCGTTTGTCCCGCTCAAATATAGCCGGATGCGTTACCGATATAATCGTGGCGAAAAATGTGCGGTGGAGGAAAACTTGAGAACTCATTAAAAAAAAAAAAAAAAAAAAAAAAGAAAAAAAATGTATCATTATTCGTCCGATATGTGCCAGGTATGTTTGAATTAATTTACGGCGTAGAGACTGAACATTCGACGGACTGGTTTTTTTTTTTTTTTTTTTTTTCTCCCTTTCATTTCGTTTCGCGAAAAACGAGTTTTCCGACATACTTGCCATGTAAAATCCAGTCGAATCCCATCGCCGTATCCGTAACGCGGATATTCCCTCCGGATTTCGTGCGCGCTCGCGGCATCTAATGAACCATCCCGCGCGAATTCAACCAAAATCGATTTTCGTTGAACGCGTACACTTATGCGATGCAGAATTCGAGCTTGCACGCAGAGACGGAATACCGTGCGATAATCGTCTGCTGCACTGTGTGCACTTGTACTCGGACTACAGGAGATAATCGGATCCCTAAATAATGCCGGTCCAAACTAATTCATCGAATTAAAGATATAAATTGGTTCGCGGATTACGAGCTCGTAGACCAACGGGAGATTATTAATATGCAGATTTCTATAATTAAGAGCTTTTGCTGCGAGGCGAACGCGAACGCGCACCGATTTACAGGACGGTAAATATTTACCCCATTTATTTCATAATAATCTCCGGCCCATGTGGATTTTCCGCTATCTCGAATATTTCGAAAAAAAAAAATATATATATATATATGCTCATAAAATTTCCAACGTTTCCGCGTTAAAAAAAAAAATGAAAATTCCTTCGAACGATTCCTCAGAGTTCGAGCGGGAAAGTCGAGGATTTCTCGTAGCCGTGTCGCAGCTTTCGTCGATCACTCGGCTCTTTCACATCGGTCGCCTGTATGGCGTACATGGCCTGTCCGAGAATTGATCCGTGGTGAGCTGCGACATCGCAGCGAGGGCGATAAAGGTATGCAAACGAACGGGTGAAATGGTGAAAGCGTGCAGGGACATCGACGCGAGGCTAGGAATCGGAGCGCGCGACATGCCCAGTTTTTCCCTCGGTTTTTCTCCGTCCGTGCGAGCCCGACTTTGCGTGTACATCACCGATGACAGAGTGTCGCCGGCCCCATTACCGATAAACTATGCATCCGCTATAATCCGAATGACGCGATAGGGTACGAGAAGTAAACGCGAAGCGCAGGTGCTTTATTGTTCTCGTTTAAACGGCGGGCGATAAAACCGCCGATTCTCCGCCTCGGCCTCCCTTTATGGCGCCATTGTGGATGCCCGAAAGTAGGAAGAAGCTCTTACCGCCCCGGGACAGATTCGACACCGAGGACATTCGGATTCGTCGCACCTGCGCTCCCGTACAGGCTCGTCGGATTTTGTCCCGTCAAACACTCGTCCGCGAAGCGGACCGCAGCGAATGGCGTGTAGCTCGATTTTCTAACCGCATCGAAGTCGATATCGCCCGGCTATGACGACTCCCGAACGGAGAAGGGACAACGGTGAGAGGTTCATCAGCGGACGTCAGCTGCATGTCATGCGGTTCAATGACGTTCTCACCCGCCATTGTCGACGCGACCATTCCTTCACCTAATTATTGTACTCGAGCTGCTCACTTTTCAGGCAATTTTAAGGGAATTCCGTCGGTTTGTTCTCTTCTGCCAGGGTCGTGTCCTTGTTACGTGAAAACCAGGACGAGACGTCGCGAAGAGGATATTTCAATCTCTCTGAACGGACGACGACGAAGAGTATGGCGAACCGGAGTCTGCAGCCACGTTGTATTTGCTTTTTTTTTTTTTTTCTTTGGGCGGAGTACTCTCCGTCGAATCGTAGACGCCGCGTTTGGAGTATCCTCCATAGTCGAGAGAGGGAGGAAGAGGACGACCGTAGGGCGGAGAGGCGATGGGGTCGAAGCCGCCTCACCCCGGCGCGGAGGGGTTGGGAATTGAAACCGACGAGATGCGAGTATCTCGGACCGTTTTAAAATATGCGAGCCATCCATCACGGGATTCCCAGCCGGTGCCCATTTGATCCCCGAGCCCTCTCGTCCGCCAGCGAGCAACCTGACCCCGTCGGCAACCTCGTCCGCTCCTCCTGGTCGCGCTTCGGTTCGTCGCTTGCCGCTATTCCGCCGTTCCACTGACAATCCGCCCGCCGCCTACCACGCACTCCCGTCCAGGACGCAAATGTTGCACTCTCCAGAATTAAAGCGTCTGGAGCCACACCTGCAGCTAGATTCAGCGATACGACAGAGACGCTGCGACACCGTGGTTCTCACCGCACAGTCGAAGGACCCGCGATGATCCTTAATCGGAAGTCGCCCCGAAGAGATACCGACTCGATACCGTCTGCAAGGAGAACCAAAGACTTCCTTCCGGCTCAAAGGAGCGCTCGTGATTCTTCTTCTTGTCCTCCGTATCTCTTCCTTCCTCTCATATTCTCCAGCTTCTTTCTCCTCCATTATCCTGCGAGTCTCTCCTGCTGCCGCGGTTTCTTTTTCCTTCTGTTTTTACGTCGTTCCTTACAACGCTCCGACCCCGATGCGACTCGATCGATCTTCCCAACTCTCCGCCGGTCGAACGTGGGATGCCCCGTGCAGCGACGATCCTTTTCCGGCAAGTCAGCCCCGGCTTAAATTCCCGTCGCGTCCACCAGCTGCTGCACATTTTCTTCCTGCTGACCAAGAGGCCTCCGCCGACACCGGAAACCCGTTATCCGACGCTCCGGTTCATCTCACGTCATACGACGGATATTGGATTCCCGATATCACGCACTTAACTTGACGGAATTGAAAGGAGATTCGATTTTACCGGTATTCCACCTTACCAAATCTGAACAAGAGCCCTCTGTCTTACCGAGCGGAATAAAGAATAGCCGTGTACCTGCCGTAAAATTGTCGCCGGAGATCTCCGACTCGCCGTATAAACAGCTGTACACACATATACACATTTATATGCCTCGACTGCACTGCCACAGTTCGCCAGTGAATCCACATTGGACCGCTGCGGGCGCTGAGACGAGAAGGAACAGTGATCGCCTGTAAAAGTCTTCCTTCACCCCTCAGGAATCCATTGATCGTGGTAAATCCGCGTATAACGCCCATAAACTTTCAGTAGCGCCAAGTTTATGGGTTGAGTTACCCCTTTACCCCGACCCACCCTACCACGTCCGCCAGCGATATCCACGGGATGCACTCCCCGCGGGATATCAGGATCCCCGGAACGATTGTAAATCAACGGTGCCGGAACTTCGATTCTCTCTCGCGAACGACGTTACACCTATCCCACCTAACGTTCGCCATCCACTCCGCCATACGCGAGCGAGACGTACTCCCTCTCACCGACGTATTTCCACGGATTTCCAAATGTATTTTCCGCACGGTGGGATAAATAACTCAACGAGGATGCCGACAATGACGCTCTTCCAGCACGCATCATTTTATTTATGGAGTGCGGATCGCCCGCTGTTCAGGAAAAATACGTGGATCTTGGTGGACGTCGACGTGTGGCGCAATACACTCCGTGTGTACAATGCGAATTCTATTGTACGCTGTCGCGTGCCAGGTCACGATAGCGTGCCGCCCCGTCCGGATCGAGACTTTCGTTTCTCGCCACTTTTTTATTTATTTTTTTTATTTTTTCTTTTTTTATTTATTTTTTTTTTTTTATTTTTTTTTCTTCTACTTTGCAGTCGTTATACATATGTGCAGTGCTTCACTGCTGCTGGCACTGCAGTCTCGGCCTTCTCGGATGCACTTATTCCATCCTCGTTCCCGTATGTCCCGAAAGCTCGCTACCGCCTCGCCTCTCGCTATCCTCCTTGCCCGTTCGCAAAGGAACTTCCGACGAGAGTCTCGCGAGTCTTTCCGGTAAAGTGCGACTTTTTTTCGCGTTCCTTCCGTGTCCCGAAGTATTCTCTGCAATATGTATGTAGCGGGCTTCGTGTACCGTCGGCTTCCGACTCTGTGCCAACAGCAGAAATCCTCCTACGCACTCGGTCCCGTCGTCGTTGTGTAAACCTTGCAGAGCTCTTTCGCGACGGAGAGCTTCAATGAAACTTTTCTTCGTCCGGCGAACGCCCGTGATGAAGTTCGCCCTCCGTCGGGGCCGGGATCGTTCGCTCTGCGCCGTTTACGTTGACACGGCTTCGCGCAAAGTGAACCTTATGCCGCGCGCGTATCGAGGCGTCGACTACGTCGACGGGTGCAAGTTTCCGTCGGGAACTCCATATCGCGTCGCTGCCGATGCCTGGTGGATTATTCAACGCTCGTCGAACCGCGACCGTCCACGACCAGCCGCGACACTTTGATGGGCTTTCCTCTCTCTGTCTCTCGATAAACTGTGGCAAAGTTGCGGCCAACTTTGAATAAAGCGTCTACCACAATTTCACCTCACAGCACAGTTATATAATCATACTTCCATCAAACTTTTCACTATCAACCAGCTCCGTTTGTTTCCTCTTTCCATGGAATTTCGATGACGCGAACGAACGACTGCGCACGAGTGCAGTCGTTCGTTGCAGTGGCAAAGTGCACTGTAGTATAATAAAAAAAAAAAAACCCTTATTTTTCGACCGGAAGTGACGTAATACACGAAATATGTCTCGTTCTATTCGACAGTCTCATAGCTCGACCGGAAACATCGTCGCAACGGATTCAACATGCTATTAACACGTCAGTTTCAGCTGGAAAATTTCATTATTCGAACGAGAATTTCTTTGATGTTCGGAAATGTTGAATTGCGTTTTTTTTTTTTTTTTTTTTTTTTTTTTTTCTTCAATTCCATGGACTACAGCGAGTATGCGATATTCTCGAGTCACGGCAACTTGCTAGGCAGTGTATGTAGTCGGACATGAGGGAGGTCGAATTTAATTGATTCTGTATTGGCCAGAATCTCGATGCGGTACGGAAATAATTAGTGAAAGACAGCGGAAGCTTCGGAGAATCTGCATTGTCGGGGGCGATCGGAAATCCATAGGAATTTACGAAAGCCGATTATGCCAATGGCGAGTGAATAGCCATGGGTTCGTGTGTTCAAGCTCATGCGGATGTTTGTTATTACAGCCTCATATTCGATTAATGTGCTCTTGATTCGGGCTTTCCATCCGTCTTTGGAACAGCCTGCAATGCGGCCTGTGCCTCATTAGTCGGGTTGCGGTTTGAGGGAGAATCGTGAAAAAGGATCTTCGTAATAGCTTCAGGATCTAACGATGTTGCACCCGTCGCAGTTGAAACTCTCCTACCGACTCGAAATACCTAAGAGGTTTTTAGGGATGACGAATGTTGGAGATTTTCGCTGAAGCGACGGGTCAATCGCCATTCGTCACGGAGACCTCTTTCGATTGCTGCGGCGATCCGCTGGACTTGCGCATGACCAAAGCCAGAGCTTACGATTGATCTCCGCACTGTGTTTCTCTATACCGATTAAGGTCTCTCACGAGGGATTGGCCGCGTTCGGGTGTGACGAAGGAGCTTCGCGTCCTGTGCAGCTGTAATCTGTAAGAGGCTCAGGCAATTCTATGCGGCCAGACGCGCATCGGCTCAGGCCATGATCAGCCCGTCGGACGATGGTACGAGCGAATGGCGCCGCGTTACATCAGCACAAATTGATTCGGCCAATTGTGCCGTGAACAGCAACGACGTGCTTACTCGGCGCGCAACCATCTGTGTCTCATTAATCAATTAACCCCAATCCCGGCCCTTCACTGCGCAGCCAGTGCACAAGTCCGTTTTCTTCCTGATCGTGTATCCGGATAAGCAGCGCTTATAGAAACCCGCTTCTCATTGCCATGTGCTCCAAGAATCTCCAGTGAAATGGACAACATTGGCGACAAAACGATCGATCGGAATCGCAAGTTCTTCGTGCACCAACGAATCGCTCCGTAGCGCAGTTGCATTCCGAACTCATGGGAGTACCGTGACGAACTAAGTAACGAGGCTGTTGCGAAACTTTACCACTCTCGGCAGCTGCGGCTGTGTCGAAGACCACCCGAGAAACCTGTTGCACTGTGCTTCGTCGACGTGTGACACGAAGTCTCAACTTCACCCTCGAAGGATGTCACACGTTCGGCTAAGACCGAAGTGAGAACGGGACGAGCAAACGAGCGTATCGCGGATGCGGATGTTGCTGGTTGTCGCGGTTGAATTCCCAACCTCGACCGCCAGCGAATTATATAGATGCATCAACGAACGAAACAATATGAATTATTGAGGCACGGCATTGAGTGACGTTCTAATGTTTCGAGCTGCAGCCAAAAAACTCGTTACCGCTGTGTCTTTTTTCCGCACAAATTCGCCAACACCGCACCCAGCTCGGTAAGTCTATTCCGTCGGCTCCTGAATTTTTCAGCGAACCACGTCCCGCACATTTCGAATGTCTACTTCGTACCACTTGCGCGTGGTCATGAAGTTGCGCATTCGGGTTCTCGAAAATTCATAGAATTTTACAGTGCCAGTTGCGGCGAGGAAAAAAATGTTTCTCTCGGTACGTGGTCGTGCACGGTCATTGGGTTGTCCATACGATTATCGGCACGCATCCGCGGTCTAAGAATCTTTCCGCTTTCGCGAGTGGACGAACGAATTTTTTTTTTTTTTAGTCACCGGTACGCTCAAAGTAAATGTCGCGGGAGAAGCAGTGCACGCTGTCGGAAAGTCCTTCCTCGATTGGCTAATCCCTCAATCCCGCGATCGACTCGCCGCCAGAAATCTCGCGCTCGGGGTTTTGGAACTTTGATTTCAACCTCCGCCTCGGACACGGTCGTTCACTTTTTTTTTCCGCGAGTGTGTCGAGCTCTCTCGTGTCGAATATTGACTCGAACTTCGAAATTTTTTTGAAGCCTCTTCGGCAAGTAAAAATGTCACGTTATGCCATTGAACCGTCCCACTTCACTCGTCATTGAGAATCGTTATTTATCCTCCGGTCGTATCCTGGGTGTGTCTGCGACGTGGATTCGCGTGCGCGCAAAGGGCGTCCTGTTCTCATGCTCAAATCGAGGCAATATGGGACTGTTATTCGCGCCAACAGGAGCCCCCGAGCGCTGCGCCCGGGAATCCGCTGCCGCTGTTCCATTCCGCTATGCCGTTTGACGGTCCCGCTCGGCAATCTGGTATTTGGGTAGGAGAGCGTGTGCACGTAGAAGCTGGCACTGAGAAGCAATTCCATTCGATGTATCCACACGTATGCGAGCGTCTATCCCAACTGCCTCGCTCGTGCATGCACACGTGGATTTTCGCGACCATGCATCTGTGACTACAGAGACGAGTCTTGCGAAGGGAACGTCTTTGTGAAATAATTCTTTGGAATCGGCGATGTCAACAAAGCGCACCTTTCGCGAAGCAACGGTTAACACACCGGCGGGCGCGCACTCGTAAATAACTGAGGAGCATTGTCGTCGTCATCGATCGCTTCATTCCACGCCAGAAGAGTCGTCCACCGATGCGCGGAAACTTTACGACCGAACAAATAAAAAATAATTATCGTTGCCAATTTTTTTTATTATTATTATTATTATTATTATTTTTTTTTTTTTTTTTTTTTTTTTTTTTTCGCAAGTATTACAAGGCTGCGCGTCGGCGTGGCGAGACGACGACGATCGAGTGAAGCCGCGCCGACACCGCGATACCTATTGCGAAAGGACTGTCCGCGAGTGATGCAGCAACGTCATTATCATTATCATCATCGCGGGAGAATCACGAACAATGCCCGGCGCGCCGAGGAGGCACCTACGGACTTGTGCAACTCCCGAGCCGATCTCACGCTTCGGGACTTATGCCAATTCCCATGGTACATTACTTTTTGCGCGTGTCTCACTTCATGCCGGTACGAGAATCAACAATATCGCTCGTAAGTGCGCAACATTTTATGCGAGGAAGAACATAGAAAAAAAAAAAAAAAAACAACAACAACAACAAAAATTACATCATCGAATTTTAATGAAAAGTATCCGGTGCAACGGAAGCGGCGATGCATCGAGACTTTATCGGTTTCTGACTTCCGAACTCGTGATCTTTCTGCCGGCAAAAATATCATGATGGGAGCGCGAAACGTCGTGAGGAAGAATGGCGAAGATAACGAAGAATTTTCGCTGTTGCGAAAGCACAGTGCGAGTATGAAAATTGGAAGTAGCGATAAGTCGATAACGAGGTTCTCGGAGTGGCGCGTCCCGAGAATATATTTGAAGGGAGCAGTTGCGACCCCGAAGAGACGATCGGACATGATCGTCGCACGATAGAAGTATACATGTATATACGAAATGTCTGCGACTCGTTATTTCGCACGGAGAAGACGTGCGCAGGAGCGAGAAGGAGTTCAACATCATCATTGCTTATTGATCTGCCAGTGGTGTAGGACATCGTTCGCGTCCATCGTCGTTGGCCCAGCAGTGCGACTGGTTGGTTTCACCGCGTTGGGTGAGTTTAATGCATCGGATGCGAGCTCGACGAAAGTCACACCAGTTCGCTATCAAAAATGAAACAGAATCTGCAGGACACTGTCGCCCGGAGCGAGCTTTTTCCGACATGGGATTGCGTGAAATAATGCCCGGAATCGTAACGCTCCATTTCGATCTCCTCCTCTCAGTTTCAGTGGGGACGGTCGATGGCAACTTCCTCGCCCGGTTTTCGGCGCTGTTCCTCTTGTTCTCCCGTGCAATTACTTCTCCTCGCGTCGCCTCGACCGTCCCGAACTGCGGAGCTTACACCGCTGCACAAGAAGCGGATCTCTTGGCTCCGTCGGAAGGTGGGCGGGAGAAGCCGGTGAGCCGCGAGTAATAAATCCTGAAAAGACGAATCGCCCTGGATTCCAAGTTCGCAATGTTCGCGCTGTTTAGCGTTCCCACTCGCCGCCCAGACATTTACCCCCCTGCAGACTATCTCGTGAAATCATCGTGAAATGAAATCTTCAGGAAATCGCACAACAATCAAAGAGACGCGGTCGTTTGTTTGGCTATCGTGCGTTCTCGTGGATAAATGTTGAACGGAAACGAGCGCTCTGCTCGTTACGAATTTGCCATTGATTTCCCCAGCCTACAGAATTTTTCAGCCGCACTCAAGTTACCGGTAGTTTTTTTTTTCTCAATTCTTCATTTTTTTTGTTTAGCTCTTCTTCCTCTTTTCGCTTTACGTACAGCTGCAATCGTTGCGAGAAGCGCTTAATCGTCTATGAAGTGCTTTATTTGCCCAGAATTCAATAACCGGCCGGGAACCGGGAAAAATGAGGGGTAACGTTCTTCTTATTTGCAGAATACTCGGATATCCCGAGTCCCCCTTCGGGCGCAAAATTCTCGATATCCAGCGTGGAACAATACCGTGATTGGATTTCCGCGCGTATCGGTCTCGATCACTGGATTATTTCAGTGCCCGATGGAATCTACGGGCGATCGGCTGTCGCCTGAAATAATTCTGGCCACTCGGCTGATTAATTAGATCTCGTATGTGCGGCGATGCCTTCCGACCCTTGAACCCGACACTCATTCTCAATTCTGCAGACTACTCCCTAATGGTCCATCCAGTTTTTTTTCCATATTACAAAAGTGCATGTTCGAAATGCGCCTGCACATTTTAATTAATTATCGAATACGTTGTCGATGAATATATCACAGGAACAATTCGTATTCGAGGAGCGAAGTCGCGGATCGTCAATGATTATCGCGGGTCATGAATTCCCCTTCGAAGTTTGTCACTCGAAATGAAATTTGGAATTTCCGCCGCGAACATGCGAATTAACTTCTGTCGCTGTTCATGTTATATTGCTTAGCGGGGGAAAAGTGTCCCGACTCGTGAATATAACGGGGTGTATCGTTGCTGCGGGTGAGCCAGTGACGCGGGAATACCAAATGAGATAAGGCGCGTCTTCTTGTTCGTAGTCGTCGCGCCGTGTAAGGAGCGCGACATTACGCCGAGTCATGCGCGTCCCATATCTTCCCCACGAATTGTACACGCCTCAAACGTTTCACCCGGTCGCGGGGTTTCCAGGCTCTTCGTTCAAACGGCGTGCTGCTCGGCGTCCTCGTTGGGAAAAGGGCTGCTGCAGTGCCAGATGAGAGAAGCCAGCGAAGTATCTCCGCGCCCCGCCGACGGCAGATCTCTCTGGTGCGTGACCCGAACGCCAATGGCACATCCAGAAACTCTTCGCAAAACTCACACACTCGGCGCACACCGCACACCTGCGAATTTTCTTTACTACAGGCCAGTGCCGACTCGCGATCTGCCTCAAAAATCTTGCCCACGGTTTCCGTATGGACCGAATTCCATTGGGAATGGTGGCCACGATCGTGCAGTAGTTGCCTCTCGAGACTTCATGATACTTGCCGAACCCGAGCCCTTGTGTTGTCTTTTCGTGCGTTTCCGAACGTCGCTAAAGTTCGAAATCTTTTCGTTGGAAACGTACGAAGCGACGGAAGCAGAGAACCATTCGTTTGCCCAGCTGCAAGAAGAGTCGCTTCGAAGAGGTCCGCCATGCGGAACCGAACGTCTTCCGTTGGCCTCATTATGAAACCCAGAGGTAAACGAACGAAAATCGATTCGGTTCGTGCGACGCTTCTTCCAGAATGCAGAAAAGCATTCTTGTACGTTGCAGGATGGGATTTAACCTGCAGAGGCAAAAGGCCGGGTCAACGTCGTAGTCTCGAACCGAAAGCACTATCGAGTCTCAAAGTAGCCTACCCGGCATGCACCGTCTTTCCCTGGTATTCGTCGCGTGGGAGCTATGCGGATATTCCGAGCACGATGATCGTTTTTCGATATTCTTTTCTCTCTTCGTCGTACGCTCCGTCACGGTTACGTGTCCCGCTGAACGGGAAATATAGGAGCTCTTCTTCATCAACTTCCTCGAGGAATGTTCCGCCCGCGAGCGAAAAGGGTAGAAGTAATTAGGTCGTGGAAGACGATCCAACGAAAATGGAATGGTGTCTTCGTCGCGTTCACGAAGTTTGCTCGATATGTAGCGAGACACCTGTCGTGCGTTGGAAATTCACCCGAAGTCGAAACATCAATCGTCCGAACGGTCTCCATTCCCACCGGGTCGTTCTGATCTGGAAGAGCGATCTCCGACAAGCTTCGGTTGTTGACTCTCGTTTCACGTTTGTTGTCTCAGTCACGAGTGAAGGCACTCGTGCTATATGAGCTCGCAAGAATTCACGGCGTCGTCGAAAAGCAATATCTGTTTTGGCTCTGGCGTCGACCGGGAGAACGGGAGAAACCGGCGTGCGAACTAGAATCTGCTCGGTATTCTACCATCAGCTGCTGCAACGGCAGAGCTTCCCCAACCCCTTCGATCATTCGTTCCACCCTCTCGTCAGGCATTCGTACAAGCGTCCGCTCGCGCACTCGCAATCACGCACAAAGGCTCCTTTATCGGTGGCGCAATCAAAGAGCGCCAACATGCGTAGCCGTAAACCCCCACTGTGCGATATTGAATGTTCGCGATTCCGAGATGAAAATTACTGGCTCGAGTGTTCTTCCGGGTGACGTGACTGAGAAAATACCTTTCGAATCTCCATCTGTGACGTTGATCCACTACTGACAAATTCTCCGCGCATCATCCAAACTCACCGTCATCCTCGGCTGTCCGATTTTAAGGGGACTCAACGAACTCGATCCGCATGTTAATGTAACGAGCGGAAAACACACACGAATTGCGCAAAGCGGTTTTTCCCGTTAGTTCCCATGCAATCACAGTGTAATATCTTCGGTGGAGCTTCATTTGCGGGTGGCCAGGCATGATTGGAGAGAACTCGAGGGCAGCGGGAAACGAGACCAGCCCGCTCGACGGCGGCTTGCTACAGCTTTACGCTCAAATTTGAATTCACGAGAAAATTATAGAGTTGGACTTGCGGTAGCACAGGCCGAGCTAATCCCACCGTATAATTAACCACGTGCAACCGTTCGGGTACTCCTACGCTTCTCGACCGCTATAACTCATGGCTAAGCTTCCACGAGCGTATTTCTCGCGCCTACCGTACGCGTATTCCGCACACACGGAGCTAGCGGGGCGCCGCAAAATGCCATCGTCCGACGCTGGTTCATCTTCATACGATTCTTCATACGTGTGTGCACATGTGATTACACGAGTATGAACACCGGTGATCGCAAAGACGGACTGTGACATACGAGTTGTAAAAAAGAAATTTATAACTGGGTTCGTTGTGAATCCACGAAGGTTCCGACGCACCATTACCGAGTCATCGCTTCGCACAAGCTCCGGCAACCTCGCTGTATCCGTGGTAGACCTCTCGAAACAGTGTATCAGGCAGACGTCGGTGAGGAGTTGATGCAGGAAACTTATCGCAAGTACGGGAGAGTTTCAACTCACTTGCGTAACGGCATCAGGCATCCAGGCGGAACGTATCCCATTATCCGCACCGTACCAGAAATAGGACGATGTGGATGAGGACGACGTCGAGGAGACGAAGGAGATGACGAAGGAGGAGGAAGATAATGCGCTTTTCAACTGCGGCGGAATACATATCTAAATTAATAATGAACCATCTCCTCACCTTCGGTGTGACACGCTCGTTTCAGTGAATTTTTACTATATTGTTCTGTCTCGCGGATACGCGCTAGAATTACGGAAATGTTGCGACTTCCTACCCGATCAGTAGTAACGGTCAGCTTTGGTCAGACCGCGCACATGGCCTAAAATACTCGATAGTATTTTGCGTTTATTATCGCATATCTCGTTAGTAAATTCGTAAATTATCGTACGAGTAAGAGGAACCATGACGCATAAAAATGAACGAACGTGTACTTTTTTAAAAAGTAGTAACAATCAATTAAAATTTAAAAAAATCCATGTAAATTAATAGTTTTTTTTTTTTTTAAGAACATCCGCTGTAGGACGAATCCAATATAATTTATATATTGTGACAAGTTTGTTTAAACAATTTTAAAAATATTTTCCAAACGTACATCGAGATACCGTTGATTTTGAATATACATCGAAATCTCGGGAATTTCGTGGCTCGATCGCCGAAATCCGCGTATAATTTGTGTTCCCCGTGCGCCGTTTGAGTCGGCTCTTGCGCGATTAGGGTTTCGTACCCGTCACGTTAGAATGGGGAATATGATGCAAATCGGAGACCAACGTACGGTAACGTACGGCTCGCAATGCCCGACGACCGGTGTGTACGGCTTCGGTTCTGGAGAAGCAGCCGGCCTTCGGCGCCTCGTGTGCCTCACCCCGTATAAGGCCGCAGCCTCTCCAAATTCCCATAAAGCCCGGAATAACGAGCCTCGCATTCGAATAGCACGAGGATCGATCGGCGAATACCCCCGAGGCTCTCGGCTCTCCTCGTCCGCGCTCCGGTAGTCCAGCCTCGGCCCGTTGGCGCGTCTATGGCCTTTGCGGTGAAGCCGGTTTTTGGCGGCAACAAACGCCTGAATAATTGATACGCCACCGAGAGCACGCGTTGCCCTGTGCGAAGAGCTCGGCCCACCCTCTTTAACCCGACTCTCATCGAGACGCGATCGAGCAACCACGGTCAATCGGACACGAATTACGCAGAAAATGCATTCCAACTCAGCTCTGACGATCCTCCCCGAACGACGAAGAAACCGCTGAGCGGTTTTTTTGAGCTGCGACGAGCCCAAAAAAAAAAACAAATCCGCGAGCCGCGAATCAATGATTATCAGAGTACCGAGTCCTCAGCGAGACAGGGCGATGCAAACTCACACTAATAACCAGTTATCGGTGGTGCACGAAATCGCCGTACGCTTTGCAAGCCCAGTGGTAACAACCCACTGTGCAGCCGGTTCGTTGCAGTGCCGAAGCGTGCGGAGTGTCGGTGGGCGAGGGTCGAACGACGTTATGGGTTTTATCGCGGGCCGCCGCTAATTGCCACTGGAATTTATCTGGCGCCTCCATATTCCACGGGATATTACGCAAGGGGTAGGTTGGCCGGGCGACTTCTGGTTCGCCACTCGGTCTGGCTCGCCCTTCCCGTCCCGGCCGTTACTAACTATCCTAAATCAGTGTTCCACCTAATCGCGCGAACGCAAGCGTACGTGCGAGTCCACCAACTGCGACGGCACGGCGAGCCAAATTCCGAAAGGTCGTGATAACGCTTCGATGTTCAACCGTGTAGTTTCCGGTGACTTCCACTTTTCCTCCTTTCGTTCGTGTTTTCGTTCTGTGCCGTAGAAGAAACGATGTTGACGAATCGGTACGCGAAGGGTAAATGCCGTTTCGAGCAAAGACTCGAGATTCGAGAGCGCGCACACACGATGCCTGCCAGCCAGCAAGGCACACGCAAAGTGCAAAAAGTAATTACGCCCAATCGAATTGACTTTGATGTCTCGGAGTAGAACGGTCCTCGTCCGCAAGCGGAGAAACGATCGGCTGGGAATCAAAGGAAAAATCTGCGGACGAGAAATGATTTGAGTGAATTCACAGTGAGCGAGCAGGATAAATGAGGAATCCTTTACGGATGTGACGACGGTATGGTGAAAAAATAGATATATATATATATATATATATACGTGTCTCGTTCGAAAAATTGTTTCCGTGTTGCACAAAGCTCCCGCCAGACGGTGCGGGAAAGGATACGAGTAGCGACCAGCTTTCCGAATGAGCTCGTATTTTACCTCGGCGATTCATAATCTGCACTTGGAAAATTCGCGCCAAGTCCGTGAATATAAACGGGTTGGGGGGGGGGGGGGGGGGGAAGTTAAGAGCGGGAAGGCACGCGAAGGGGAATGTCGGTATAATAGTATCTACGAAGCGATAGAGTGGAGAGGAAACCCTTTAAGCTCGAGCGCTTTTCCAACTTTAAAGCTATATTCCCTCGCGCCCTTTCCTCCTATTTTTCGTTCCGCTCCCTCCCTCACTTCGCCAAAACTTCTGTGTATCTCCGCGCTCTGTTCTTCATCCCTCGTGATTCTATTCGTGCCCGTCTCGTTCTCGAGCGGGCCCCGATTTAACCACCATCAGCGCGCCGCAATACCTGCACCGATAGGAAACCGGTGCGGCCCGACTCCAGGCGCACCGGTGGAAAGGGCGAACAGTGGGACGAGGACCGGGCTACGCAGCCGCTCTCGCCCACAGATTAAGCATCTTAATCACCGTCGAGCAAAACTGCAAATTGCTCGGCCGAGCGAAATGAAAATGGCGAGTGTGCCCGGCAAAGCTCCTCGCCCAGCAGCGGTTGCAATCTCCGCTATATCTATGCGCGCGCTACGCCGTACCTTCGATGCGCACGTATATACTGTGTATTGTAACGTACAACGCGCGACTCGCGAGCCAGAAAGCTATCCAGCTGGAGTACTCGCGATGAGAAATATGCGCTTCGAGAGGGAGAGAGCTCGGCCGGAATGGCCAAGCGCAAACGCCGACCGGGAGAAAAAAACGCCCGGCTGGATGGAGAATAAAATGAGGGGAGGAAGGAAAACGCGACGATAAAGACGAGGGGGAGTAAAAAATATTGAGCCGCCGGATCGCGAGCGGAAGATACTGCGTTGAAAAAAAAAAAAAACAAAAAAAAAATGGAAACATTCGACGAGAGAATGAGTTTGTAATAGTGAAAAGCGTCCTCGACGCCCTCCACCCGGTTACGGTGGCGGCCCTCGAAATTTGCCTACCTGTCGGCAACGCGTTAACGAGTGGATTGGGAGTTTGATTGAGCGTATCAAAAAAAAACACGATTCATGTACCATCGCGCGGGAAAAAAACAGACAATTTTTTTCGTGCCAAAGAATTTTTTTCCGACTGGTTAAAATAAGAAAAAAAAAAAAAAAATCGAGTTTTATTTTTTAATTTTATTCCAATGGCCATTCGGAGCTCGTCATTAATAAATCCTGGCTTTGCGCTACCGCGAGGCAACTTTCGACTTGGCGAAAAATTCACCGGGGTTGCCGCGGTATCGGCTGAGACGCGCTTCGATGTGAGTTAAATTCTCTCAATTCGCGAGCGGTTCGTTGGAAAGCTATCGGTGAAATTATTAGTAAAGGTTGATTTACCTCGACTCGAGCGTAGCCGGCAGTACCTTTGAGGCTTTTCGCACCGCGAGCTACAGCCGTTCGCTGATTGAAAACGGCAAAATTGTTTGATGCTGGAGATAGTTTTTCCGCGCGATTCGAGGGCGCACACGTGTAATAGCTGCGGTCGAGCGAGCTGAAAGCTCTCCATTGCCAGCCGAAACAACGACGAAATTAGCCGATGCTTTGATGATTTAAAAAGGATCAAAATGGCAGCTAAAAAAAAAAAAAAATCAAATACCGAGCCGAGCCAATAACGAGCCCTCTTTTCGGTCAATGTTCAAAGAGAATTTCCATTGATCAACGGTGAGCAATTGTTTTTTTTTTTTTTTTTTTTTTTTTTTTTTTTTAACCGCTTCGGGGTGAACGAAATTGAATGAGAGACTGCTGTCCTACTACGCGACACCGCCGCAACGATAATTCACGAGGGATGCGCGTACTTTGGCGGGCGGCGCGCGCGTGGGCAACTGCGAAAATCTGTATCGGAGGGTCGTTCGCGGTTAACCACGTTGCTCGCACGTTGCTCCGGGTGGCTTGTGCAATAGCCAGTGGCGATGCAGCGCCGTTCCCCGGCTCGTCGAGGCCGCTGTTCGTCGGTGGACGAAGCCAGCGCGGAAACTCTGCCGGGGGATAAAGCGATTTTAATTCTCGCCACCGGCACCGGGGACACACCTCGGTGCTTTCACGCGGGAGTAGCGAAGTCCGCGAAACGAGTATTCACTGCTCTGTACATAAGTATACGATACTGTATGTGGGTTGGCTTATATAGAGAGATACGCGTGCGCGCATGAAAACAGGACGGACAATGTTAAGCCCGTCCACACACCGCCAGAAACATTATGCGAGTACCCGGCTGGCGCATGTTCTTGCGGAGCCACACGAGGATATAATTTACGAGGGTCTCTTGGCTTGAGCGTGAAAAAAGGGGACACTGCCGAGCGGAGATTCGTACTCTCGAAATGCGCACCGCACTCGGTAATGGATTTCCTGAAAAATACTTGCCGCGCGAAGGTCCGGGAAAAATACGCGACCGCGTTTCCACGGCAAAGAATACTCGCGGAGTAACGCGTTTTTAACACGGTGGAAAACTACCCGACGAAGTCGGATAGCAAGTTAATCAATCTGACGAAAAATGGATTAGGTTATTAGGACCGGGTTCGTACCCGGGATTACGGAATTTACGAGGCAGCGTTCTAACTCACGGAGGACGGAGGTGGAAGTGGATCAACTCGACAAATGACGAGCAAGCCCAAAGGACGAGGGAAGCCGGGAGAGTCGTCGACCGGGAGGATTTCTCGAGCCGCGGAGGGCGGCTCCGACGGTAGACCGAATAAACCGCTGGTGAGAATTAGTCGTCGGTGAATCGCATTTCTAACGAGCTACCGGTAATCTTCTTTGCCGTCGTTACTGTTGAAAGCAGAGGCAAAATCTGACGATGGTCGCAGGTAGATGGCTCGGGTCGGGGGATTTTCAGAGATTCCCAGATACAACCTTTCGCCCTGGACGGTCGTCCGTTCTTGAATGGGTTTCGTTGGTCGCGAGAGGTTGCGCGGCAGTTCCGTCGCGCGAATGGTAATTAAAGTGGTAATTTACGAATTAGACTGGCGAGGTGGAGGAGGGATCCATGTATGGCCTCACGCAAGCGGTTACGGAGCACGGTAGCCAGACCGGAGTTCCGGTGAGCGAGAGCTCCCATTTTTTTTTTTTTTTTTTTTTTTTTTTTTTTTTTTTTTTTTCGAGTTCATTCCGAGAGCTCATTTCGCAAAACGAAATAAAAGAAGCGCGGTTATTAGATTCGTTGTACCGGCGAGAGGGTGAGCGCGAGAGTCGTTTGGACGGCTGCAACTGCAAGCCACTGCTCTTCTCCTTCATTTTTTTTTCTCGCTTCTCTCGCCCACGAGCCATTCCCCCGCTCCTACTCGCCGCCCGTAATTATTCCCGTAAAACGATGTCCTCCCGAGGACGATTTAGTCTGGGGCGGGTGGACTGAAATTTTTTACTTACCCATTATACAGCTAAGAGGATGGCTGCGGAGGGCGCGCGGGGCAAAAAGTGAGCCCGCGAACGGGGACCTGTTGTACCGTGAGCACACACACCCACATACACCTCTTTTTTTTTTTTTAATATCTATATCGTGTGTACCTACAAGATTTGTGCCCACCCGAGCGGTTCCACGAGCGCACCGTGTATTATAGACGGAGCGGCGCTACGTACACGTATTCGAGAGACAGCGAAGCGAGTAACCCGGGCACGTAACTTCGACAAAACTTTCGACCCACCCTTCATCATCCGAAGAACCGTAGATATAAGCTTCAGTGCCAGGGAGATGAATTATTATAATTGAAGCGCCGAGAGCCGGACAGATATTCGATGAAAAGGTAAGGATTTACGAGGCCGAGGGTCTTTCACCTCGTTGGGACGAGTAAGGGGCGGTTCTCTCAGGTTGATGAGGTCCCGCGGAAAGCGTCGTGGGACTCGAACCACAATCGGAATTTCAACGAAGGCGGAGAAGCGGAGATCAATTGGTTCGTGAAATTCTCGCGAAGAACCGCGACGCCGCGTAATTTTGGATTTTTTTTTTTTTAGATATCCCTACGCGCATCCGGAGTAAGGATGGGCGAGGAAGGGACGCGAAAGCAGTGTGGAAATTCTATTTGGGTTTCATGCAAACGAGAATAAACAAAGTCGCATATTTCGTTCAATTTTCGCGTGCTTTCGTAGTCACGAGTTCATCCGCAGACTCCGGTGCTTCCGGCGAAAGCCGGCAAAGTCCGACCGCAGGAATTTGCAACATCGGCCACACGCAGCTTCGAGACTCGTTCCGTAATGTACGGCTCACAGGAACAGACCCTTTTTGTCCGATATTACATGCATATACGCCGCCGGCACACCAGATAATGTCAACGGCCGAAAGTAATTTCACAACTATTACCGTGCGACGCGGGCCTTCCTCTACCCATTTGGAATTCCTATTTCGAAAATTAGTTGGTAAATTAGTTTGGTCAGCGGGGACACGCCTCGGGATCGTGCGAGCGGCCGCCACCAACTTTGAGAATTGGGTACGGGAGCGGCCAACGATGTATGCTGTTGGACGATCACACGCACCGGTTGGTTTCTTTGGCGCGGAATCGCAATGGGGAAAATAGTTTTGGTTGTTTGCACTCGATCGATGAGCGACGGTTCGCGAATCGCGTGTTTGCCAGTCGTTCGGAAAACCTATTTCCACTACGACTACGTCCAAAATGTGATCCTCCCTTGTAAACCGATACCTTCTTTTCTGTTCCAGGCTGGACGCTGAAAAGTTCGAGCTCATCAACGTAAGTAACATCATTCCGTTATCCTTATTTTCGCTTCAACAACGAACCGAAAACCCGTCCGAAGTCCGAGCAACGAAACATTTTTTTCAGTCAGAACGGTCGTCGGTCATTCGAGGGGCAGCGCGAGCGACGCGGAATCGTTTCGCGGAATGTCGCAGCGGATAGGGTTGAGTTCGTTAAGGCCGGATGTAGTTTTGAAGCAGTTGTTGGTAGCGAGTCGGAACGAACTGAGCCGCAACCGGGGCAAACTGCACCCTACAAATGAAGCGTGGTAGATGTGAATCATTACACGCGGGACGTTCCCCGAACAAATGTAGCAAACAATTTGCTACCACTCCGGCTTAGTTTTCCTCGCGGCGCCCCCTGGCCCAGAATGCCCCGGCGTATCCGGCGTAATGCACTGCACATCGCATGCAACAGTATTCGCCAAATAACCGGAAATTACCGACCGTGTTTCAATCAGAGTACACTCCGAATCTAGGGCCATCATTAACTCTGCATAATAGCTCGGCCGTATGATAATCTGGAATCAAGAGAACGAGGGTGGTGGCGGTAGCGTAGGGTGAGAGAGCAGCGCAGGATTGCCGCGGGAGGAGCGAGGGGTGAAATCCTCGAAGCATGGCTGGCTCGCGTGGTGGCACACACGGATATCCAACCGTTCCGACTCTACTGTTCGGCAACACCAATCAATCCCCAAAACTCCATGAAAACGCTTCGAGTCACGAATCCCCCTTGGTGTTTCATTGCGCACTGGGTGCACAAATCGAAAGAAGGATAGGGATGATCGCGTAATGGCGGCAGTAACGAACGAACGTGATCGTGACCGTGGGCGAACGAAGAGCGACCCTTTATCGCCGATTCAGCTATTCCGGTATGAAGCGGATCGGAGCAACAATGGCAAGCAGAAATGCCATGAGAAGGACCGGCAATCAGTTTCATCTCCAACGTGGCAGTCGTGGCTTATATCCCGCAGACGGCAATGTTGTTGTCCGGATATTCCCATGAACTTTCCTCGCTCCGGAATCCAAGCCGGAAGAGCTGTGTCAAATTGTCTCCGAGTGTCCGCGTCTCCGTGTTTGCGTTGGTTGAACAAACGCGATAATTTGCCAAAACTCGGAGAGTGTACATGGTTCATCCGGTTGTGGAAGGAGGACGGAACGCGGGCATGGAAATAATCAGAGAACCTCGTAGAATCGGCAATAAGTAGAAATGAGTGTCGCGCGGATGAGAAAAGCCCCGCGAGAGGCGACGGAAACTTCGCTGATGTTAAAGGGAAATCCCTGGTTGTTCTCTCGCTTTCTTCTCCGCAAACTGCGCGCGAGAAAGCTTTCAGCAGTGGTATATATACGTCGTCGCTGTTGTCCTCATCCTCTACTTTTTTTCCAGGCCACGGTGATGTCGCCTGAGACAACTACGGCGCCTACTAGATGTATACACGGCGTTCCAACAACGCCGACGCCAAGTTTCCTCGAGGGGTTTTCCAAACAACCCGACGAACCGCGTGGTCGCTTCTTTGACATGCCTACATCACACTATCTCCGTGGTACCATCTCTACCAAGAACAGATGCAGCTGGTTAACTTCTGATGGTCGAAACTTTTGTCCTCGGTATATCCACGGACGAATGGATAGATCGCGACACGTCTCACCTTATTCCCATTGGGCCGGATAGTTGAGGCGCGAAAAAATTCCACAGTCGAGTGAAACGATTTCGCTCCTCGTTCCGTCAACCAAATCAATCGACATCACTCAATGACAAGGCGGAAGACGTCGAAGTTGGGAAATGTTCCTTGGGTCCCATTGAAATGAACCCTCGGCGCGTGAACTTCGACCTGTAATCAATCCCAAACTCCGCATGACCACGTTATAAACCGAGACGCACTCGACACCTCCACACGTAATAGCTATTTCGCTGGAATGCTTGCCGACTATCTACAGCCGTACAGATATACGATTGCTTACCGAGATCCCGAGTGCGTGAGACAAAGCTCCGCTATGGTCTTACTTTCCATGAGAACGCTGAACTCTCCGCTTAGCGTTTAACCGCGGGCAAACACTAGAACGAATTTAAACGGTGCTGTTAGTTTGTTGTATCTCGACGTTGACAATCCCCGACCCTGTTGAAGCTTGAGAGCCTCCCCTTCTTTCGCCGGTCTGTCGTTGCGCCTCCTTAAACTCCCGGCCCTATATTCCCTCGGCCATCGTAAATCCCGCTCAAATACAGCTCGTACTCGCTCTACAGTTCTCGTACTTTCCCTCACGCGAAACTATGCCCTCGTGTACGAGTTTTACGACTGTGCACCGACGTTCTCTCTCTCTCTCTCTCTCGCTCGAATTTGCTAGTCTCTCGCTTCCATGACCCAGGCAAAGCTTTTAATGAAGCACCAACGACTGTGTTTCCGTACTCCATGCCGCACAGCCAAGCATCGCACCCTGCTACGCCCTCCGAGTGGAGCGTGAAGAATCGATGTGTGCAGCACGGAAACTATCGCGAAACAATTTCCCACATGCCTAGCTAGATATGATTACCCTCAACGACATTGTTTCTCATTGAAACTGGGACGAATTCCGAGGACGCACGAAGCTCCGAAATTGGGAACGAAGTAAAAGCACCTCGTCAATCGACGATGTATATTTCTAACAAATACGAAGGATAATTGGCCCGATGTTTTAGGTTACTGAGTGACGATGTTACGCGAACTCCCTTCGCCAGATCGTTTCCTCCTATCCGCAGAATCCATCGTGACCGCGGAGTTGAATTCGAGGTAGAAACACCGGATCGAATTCTCGCACTCTCCGGTTAATTTTGAGGCATTCGTATATACCGGGAGCAACATGTGTATGCTGTGAATGTGTAACGCCTCGGGGGTGAAGCATGGGTTCGTACAGAGAGGGAATGCTCATCGCGCGCTTCTCCAGCACCGCCGGCGCTCATCCGGCGAAGAGCTCGCGCGTTTCCATCAGTGGTAACTGCACCGCTACCTCCAGAAGATCCGCCTTCAAGCATATTTAAGCGCGCATACATCGCCCGCACCTCGACCGATCCGTGCGAGTCTCACGACCCTTGGAAGCACGTACGCCGCTGCATAGCTATGCGCCAAGGCGTTTCGCATCCCCACCGGTCCCCGTCGCCACATCTCCGGTTTCCATGACTTCGCGCAATTAAGCAGCCCTCTCACAGCCAAACTCCTCGCGGCTTTCCCAAAATTTGTCATACTCCGGCGTTAATAATACGGCCCTTCGTGAAACACGCCCCACTCCGCTCTCGCAAATATTTTATCCGAGCAGGATTACCGTTTATTATTCTACGAGCGGTTCCGTGATTTTACGCCGTGCCCGGAACTTCATTGCTCGACGCACCGTGTAATTCTCTCGGAAAATTCCGCGGTATTAATTTCAACTTGGGCTTCGAGGAACTCGAGTTAAAACTCGAGTTTCACAGTGGTCGTTGCACGAAGAATTTTCGTTGATTCCGTGTCATGAAATACCGCGCTCCGCTCACGGAAACGGACCCGTCGCTCACAGTTGAAGTTTCAAACTGCGATGAACCATCCACGACCGTAGGTCGCTTCTGACATCATTGACCCTCGCTATTCATCCGGCTCGCGTGTGATATGGCCGGGTTATTCTGTACCAACGTGATCCGGTAGCAGCAGCGCGCGTAACATCCCCGTGCAATTTCTAATCCCGAACAGAGAGGGACGTAAAGAGTACGGCGAGAGTCCGCGATCGACCGTGTTGGCGCCGAGATAAGGTCGAAACCCTCCGCCTCATCCGACAGGGGATCCGGGGAGGGAAAGACGAAGTTAAAGGGCTTGCGAACGAGGGGGCAAGCTCGTGGTTTACGTGGCGACCGCGCAGTCACCCTCACACCCCGTTCTTCTCGTTACATGTTTCCCAGCCGTCTCCCCGCAATAGCCGAGCAACGCTCCGCGGTATCGTCGGCCAGACACACAGCAGTTCCCGTAGATACATAAAGCTCACATCCTCATAAGCTTTCGCCGCCACAATCGAGAATTCACTCTGCCTCCGGGCTTGCCACTACGGCTGGTACTCGGAACTTCGGGGACGGGGCGGAGTAGACGAGCATGTGCGCGCGGTACACGGTTGCGAACCTGTCGACTGTTTGCATTTAATACATTCTACGAACAATGAACGTCGATAACGCGTTTGTCGGAGGCGGGCGAGAGAGCTCCGGCAAAGCTGACGTTGCTTTGGGGAGTTTTCAATTTCGACCTGACACAGTTCGGGCGTTGAAAAAAAAAAAAAAAAAAAAAAAAAAAAAAAAAACCAATGAGAAACACGCGACACGACGAAAAACATTCGCAGATTTGAGACAACGGTGTGTTCGATGAGTAAACGGGTCGTTGTTGAGATAGTGGGAGAGTCGAGAAATGCAATTTGCAAAAAAGAAAGAAAAAAAACCGCGAACGAGCCTATTCATCATCGATGAAGGCGGACGGTGGTGGAAAAGCGTCTGCGATGAGCACGATTTATTTGAAAAAAATGTTCCTTCTCCCACAGCGAGCAATAGTCATCCCCTTTCGGTAGCTCGCTCACCGCCCCTCCCGAGAATAATTACCGACCGGCCGGGCCGAGTAAATGAATCTAATTGCATCTGAAATTTAAATGCCGCTCGCTGTGCGGTGCGGCGAATTTGCATTTAATGCGAACATTCGACCGGACGTCCGCCCCGACGCAGAGGTCGCTGCTGCGTCTCCTCCAGTACAAAAGAGAAAGAAGTAACTTCGGTACACTTTCCGGAGTCGTTTAAAAAATTACCGCGCATTCGATACGCCAGTTTCATCGATCTTGGTCCGTTTCGTGGCGAACCCACTTCAAACCGGAGCGAACCGTGACGGCGATGCCGGTATTATCAGCGCTGAAGCTTGCCGATGCAGCTCCTTCGGTTCCGTGAGCCCGGCAGTTGTGAACCGGCGATAACATTCGCAGTGGCATCTCGGTACGCGTAAACATCATCTTGGTACGATATTATTACAATGCCGCGTTCTCGAAGGGACTTCGGAATTGGAAGCGGTATGTGCGCGCCGCGAATTAAACGAGGCGTGGGTTTCGGGCTGATAAGTCTCGAGAATTGAGTTACGCAATATTGTGATAAAGGAGGAAGCCTGTGGCGGAGACCATTCCGCGACATGCTGAGTAGTGATAAACGCCGTGGGGTTGGCCGGATACGCCGGAGCCCGAGAGAGCCGCGAGTTTCCGAGAGCCAATGTAGCCGAGCCGCTCAGTCGGAGTCAGCGTGCCCGAGCGAGATACACCGTCGGTGGTCTCTGTTCCATGACGTTGCCTGCCGGTAGCGAAGGCAACCACGAGGAGGAGAGACGGAGCGGAGTCTAACGAGGATAAAGGGCCACGGTAATAGACAGGCCACCGGAGTCGGTGCGGAACACGCGCTAAAATTCATGCTCGCTCGCAAGAAAAATTGGACGATGGAGATTGGAAGAAGAGCGGCTTCGCAGAGGTTCCTCACAGCGCGGGCAAAACGCGTGTAATATACAACCCGCAACCGTGAGATATTACGCGAAGGGTTGTATATAATGGTATGATATAACGGGGTATTAGTTACGAAGACGGCGACGGGTGCGCGGGAATGCATTGTGAGGGCGAGAAGAATTCTGGGATCGGGCTTCAGAAATGGAAAAAAAAAAAAAAGGAAAGAGACGATGGTGGATGCGGAACGCGAGGGAAATGAGGAGGAAAAATGACGTGAAATCCTGAAATAGTTAAAGGTGACCGTTCTCAGCCCGATCTCTCACTTTTCTAAGCCTTACACTCTCCCTCTGGAATATCTTCCGCCGACCTCCTCAACTCCCATTTACATTTTCCTCGTCCGTTCTATCATCCCCTCTAGCTCCTCTCCTCCCAACCGTTTCGCGTTATTTTACCGAGCACTATTTCTTCTCCGCCCAGCTTGTCCCACCCTCCGAAAAGAGATCGTCGGGTTCGCTCGAGGCGGCCTTTTTTCTTTGGTTTCTCACCGGCGAGAGAAACTCGGTCTTTCAGCGTCTCCGTGAGCGAGCGGGTTTTCATGGATAATCTCGATTTCTTCCACCCCCTGTCTCTTTCGTTCTTCGCCATCGAACGAATCCGACCGAGCTCATTCCAAAGTATTCTCGCGTTTCTGCGCTTATCTGCTCGGAGCTCACCGTTGACCGGAGGGTGCGACAAAACGGTCCGGACCATTCGGATAAACCTCGACCGGTCGCGGAATCGCGTCGGAATAAAATTTCGTTTGAACCTCATCGAAGCACTGATCCAGTTCACGGGAGTCCGAGCGACCCGCTAGCGTAGCATTTATAATTTCCTTCTCCGCCGCGTCTATTCAACTATTTTCCGCGCGTAACGCGCGATCCCTTGAGCTGCACTTCGGAGCCTCGCATTGAACATCATCGGCCAGCTACACGGCTGACGTTGCACGCGCATCGACACTCACTCGATCAGGCTCACTCTTCCGGTGAATTTACAGAATCCAATCTCTCCGAGCTGGTTCGAGGAGCATCCCCGATATCGATACGTTGATCGACGGTCATCGGCGTCTCCCGGATCGCTACTCCAGCTACAAACATCCCTGCTAATTCACAAGCGCCCCGACTCCGACTCTACTTACTATTCGAGTCCTCAATCGTGCGGAAAAAAAATTTCGAAAATTCCCCGTTCGCCCGGGACATTTTTTTTTTCATTTCCGGGATTGTCAACCCTCCATCGAATTCCAATTTTTTCCATCGACGTCCCCGTTTTGTTATTTATTTTTTCCTGAAAGCTTCCGCTATCAGAACTCGCGCCGGGAACGTCCGATGTGCAAATTGAGTTGGTGAGAGCGTCGCGCGTTCGGTTAAAAAAGTCCTTGGAAAATTTCGAAAGCTCCAAACACGACCGCCACCGTACGTGCACCCTTCGCACGTGTCAACAATAATCGCATTGTTGTCGAATCCCATTTTTTTTTTTTTTTTTTTTTTTTTTTTCGGCTCAGGTACAGCTGGACATATTCACATACCTTGCGGGTTCCTGTGGACTGTTTCCGCGAGAATGGTTCGTTCGCCGACGGATACCGAAATGCTCGGTCCCCGGTGCCGCACATCAAGCGCTAACTGGTCCATCGGGAGCTGGCAAAAAAAAAAAAATTGTATCGACATATTTCCTCTCTTATTTTGTCCGGTCAACGGTGCTCACCCGTTGGCAATAGGCATTGACGGGGGTGGGCCAAGCCGATGTGATAAAATCCCGTAGCGGCGAATGGCCATCGATTTATTCATCGCGGAAATCGAGCGTAACAGCGCACAAAATGCCTCTAAACATTGAGGCCCGGTTCGGATAGCCGGCGTATACTGAGCAGCACGTATCACTCGGCACCGGCGGCAACAACGCGCCGCACATACTCGGCACTGTATAATCTACTCTCGATGGCAAAGCGCACGAAGCCGCTCGTGATTTTGTATTCGTCCCGCCGGTCGCGTATACCTTATCCATCACACGTTTCACCCCAAACTGTGTATCCCAAAATTGATCCAAAGGGCCCCGAGGGTTATTTCATTACGCGGAGAATTTATTTTTCCCAAATTTGTTGACGATTCTTTTTTTTTTTTTTTTTTCTTCTTTTTTTTTTAAACAGGTAAAAGAGTCCAAAGTTACGGGAAATAAAAATTCTTCGGTACGGATCGAGAGTGTCGGAGGAACGACGAGTGGGATTGTGACAAACTGCGAGGGTCGGAATCGCAGGGGGCGGGAGAGACGATTTTAATTATCGGGCGACATTCATATTAGGTGGATATTAACGAGACGTCCGCGCCGCTTTGCATCGGCTGGCGGCCCTCTCTTCCACCGTGGGGAAGTAAAATCATTTGTTTCCGCGACGGCTGGAAGTAATGCCAGTCGTTTGCTCTCGCTCGTTCGTCGGTCCCGCCGGGGAAAGCGGCTAGGACCGCGGGAAGCTACGATCGTATTTCGGCGCGAAGTCGCAACCCCGTGCCCGAGAGAGGTCGCGGCTTTGTCGGAATCCGGAGAACCGATGGGGCTGAGGGAAATCGAATTGGTCAGGTGATTTTGTTGGAAATTATGGACCGCCGAGCGCCGACCGTGTTGCGTTTGTAATGCAAAAGGAACACGTTGTAAAAGCGACAGCGGCGCAACAGAAAAATAAAAACGTAATTCGATTGCGTGCCGATTCAACGATTCAACCTGGCACGTTGATGCGAAAGTTGAAAATTTTTGTAGCGACGTAACCGCCCATGGAAAAATTGTACTTTCGAAACGAACGTCGAATCAGCAGGCAAACGCACACATCGGCGTGCATCGAGCATCGGAGAATACGATGCAACGTGGTTCCTCGTCCGCCTCGCTGCTCTTCGGGCTTTTTACGAAGCCCATCCGCGCGTTACCTGCTCGCTGAACCTGCATTATTCCGCGGCTCTCCTTCTCGTCATGTGTTGAATACAAGAACACGGCCGCGGATAGGTTCCAACTCTGTAATGGTAGTCGCCTCGTCTCTCTCATTATCGATACGGCTTCAACCATCATTTTACTCTTTCTCTTTTAATTTTCATGGTTCCGTTACGCTGAACTCACCCAAGCGACCCCTCCGACTCGGCTCTCCATGCCGGAAACATCCCTGCTCGAACTCTCGCATCATTTTTATTTCCTTCCTTTTACACGCTGTACGAAGTGCAAAGAGAAAGAAAGGTTTGCGTAGGACTTTTGCTAATACCTGTACATATCCCATTTTGCCTATATTCAGCACGTAACCCATTGCCCGGCCTACGTACCGCGCAGAGGTGAATACAATTCCACGGATAATGGCCATTACCTACGGTTCACGGAATGATAATAATACTCATCCACGAGATCCCACGGGAATAGCGAGATTATTTTACCGTGTTCTTTTTTTTCTTCGCCCGGTTGTTTTTTTTTTTTTTTTTTTTTTTTTTTTTTTTTTTTTTTTTACTGCACTCTACTTCTTTTTTTTATTATATTTCTTTTCAAGTCCCACGGTGCTCATAAAACTGCCGCACTGGTACGCTGTACACTCACGGGACCGAACAGTCCAGTCACTTTCAGTCTCTATCTCCCTTTTCTCTCGCACCGAGGGAATTCCGCTTCGAATTAGTCCCTCGGGCACGCGTGCATGCATGGTTATACACGCCAGCACAAAAGTTGCATCTATCCTATATATATATATATATATATATATATACATATATTGAAAACTTAGTCGCTGAGGCTCGGAGAGACACTCGCGGAAACTCTGACGGCGGTAATGGAGGAAATGAAAAGCCAATTCGAAACAAAAATTTTCATGATGGAGATCCTATTAATAAGAGATACGCGTCCTCGTACGAACCTTGTGCAATGCTGGTCTTTCAAATGAACGTGGAGAAAAATATATTTATTTGATTCGCGTAAATATTTATTTTGAACGAGTAAATGGCTTGTAAAATAGAATTACATTTGTCGTTGTCAAATAAATATTTTGCTTGAGTCAAATAACTCGTGGCTGTTATTTATATTATTTTTCTGGGTCCGGAACAGCGTGGGACATCCAAGAATTATTGTCGCATTGAGTTTTGCCCTCGCCGTCCCGTATTTTCCGACTGTGCCATTTTTCATTACAACCAAATCCTCTTCGTTTCGAATTAATTTTTTTTCTTGCATATTTATATTCTGACATTCTCGTTTGTTGCTTTCAGAATACAATTCTACCGCAGGCTGTGCACTTCTGGGAGCGTGCGCTGTTGGTTCGCGAGACCAAGAAAACCATACGACTTAACAGGTAAGCGCCCGAAGTCGATTACAGACGATGACGTCCCGGAGGAGAATAGCAATCGCCAGCTGTGATCGGGAATATTCGTAGCAACGTCGATTGTTAATTGTCGAGTGCAGGCGTTGTTGCACCCTTATCCGTCACTATCGCGGCTGAAACGTCGACGAGCGATCGTACCGTGGGCGATGGCCGGGCTTGTTGCACCCCATCGTGCCACGAACGGTGACGGCAAAGGATCCGAGCGAAGATTTATGCGCAACCCGCCAAGGCAGACCGACACGTCTGCGCGTCTGTGCGAACCGTTGCTCGTGTGAGCCTCGCAGCCCTTCGCTCTCTGCATACCTCATAATGTAAACGTGTACGATACTAACGGAACACAGCCGAGTTAGAGGGTGCGTACTCCAAAACCCACCTCCAAACCCTCGACAAGAACCCGAGAACGTGTGCGTACGTTAGACCGTCGTAAACGATGCGCGTGCCGCGGCTGCCGGCGTGGCCCGCGCTCTGCTCGTACGTCGCTAATTTGCATACAGACCGAAACGTTAAGCAGCTGAACGGGCTTGAATATGTATGGCCCGCGAATGCGTGTTTGTGTTGTCGGCCCGAAAGCTTCCCGAAGCGCCATTCCTCCGCCTTCCCGACCGTTCCCGTACCGGCGAGGATGCATAGCCATCCACCGTACAGCCGGTTTGATTTATCACCGGCGCAGAGACGCAACGCCACACATTATAATGGCTCGGCGAGGTAGGTGGTTGATGGCTACGAGGATTCCCGCTCTCAAAGAGCAGAGTGCCAGACCAGTCTACGTTCGGTTTCCCGCAAGACGACCACTGTTTACGTTTGTAGATGTCGCGACAGTTTCCGATTTCGGAGCACGAGATCATGCGGTTCGATCGACCGACCGGCAATGCTTGATCGTCGGAGCTTTTCGTTTGGAAAATGCGGGTTTTTTGGACGGAATTTCATCGACCCTTTTCGAGAAGTAACGAGACACTCGGAATAACTCGCTTCCGGTTTGAAAAGCGCATTTCGAACCCGGAATGAAAGTCTAAAGATGACGAAGTTGGGCGTCGGTCGCGACAAGCAGACACGAGAGGTTCGTTTCACTTGAAATGTGGATTCGAAATATGGAATATGGAACGACTCGTGCAACGATGATTCAATAATATCGCGGCATCAATTATATCGTCCTGTCCATCTTTCTGTCAATCTATCTTCCTCGATTTTAACGGCGGGATGGAAATATCCGGTGTGTGCCGATGTTGCGGGAAATAAAATTTAACCCGTTCTCATCTTTCTCGCGTAGCCGGTAAACTATTGGAAAACTATGCCAGCTGTTTCTCGCGCGCGTCCGACGATATTTGCATGACATATCGGTTCGACCGACGCTTTAGGGGTCCGCTGCACTCAGCCAGGAACGACCGACGCGTAAATATTCCGAGCATTCGCTCAGCCTATCTTTATGACGTATTTTCTTTATCCGGGATTATCGTTAGTGCTCGTACGCGTGAGCGTAAACGCCAAATTTCATCAACGTTAGCTTCGATTAATCAATGATAAATAAGTTACCGAGTGTTCTCCTTTTTCACGCAATTTATTGGCTGATCGGCGAAGTCCCTCGCCGTCACGTTGAAAAATTAACGTGAAGTAAAAAGATCGAATTCGATCGCTACACGGTTCTCGATTCACCGAGAGTGACAAATCCAATTTGATCGACAAGCACAATTATGTCGACAGTATAATTCGTGCGTGAAAATTATACTGGGATAACAGTTCGACATCACGACGTCCCGGAATGCGAACATCTATCGAGGAATCGCTTGAAACTTTGACTTTGACTAGTCGCGTTTTCGACGGCACTGTTGCGGATCATGTTTAAATCCGACAGGAATCTCGTGGCTCTCGAAGGCATATCGGGCCGGTATCGCGTTTCGGAATCGTCCGTCGACGTCACACGGTCGCCAGTATAACGGCACTTCGGTGGCATCCGAAGTGCGACCAAGTGGGACCGAGAGGTAAAACTCGTTATACGCTCAGACGGTCGAGCGGTCGTAACGTTAGCGGAGTTCCTTGCTGGCCGGATTCCGGAAAGGCTCTTCGAGGGTGCTTGCATCAGCTTCCACGTCCTCGTCCTGTCTCCGTACACGACCATACGCTGTGCCGCGCCGACGACACCCTGTCGCGACACCATCCGACGACGCCTTCCGACTCACGGATATTACGACTTTACCGTACTCCATATATTCACTGCATCGTCCGGAGTCAACTGTTCCGGAGTTTCCCCATCGAACCCACGTCCCATTCGCTGCCCTTCGGCTCTCTTACCACGGAATCATTGTGATCGTGGATTTTAATATTCGGGCCCTCACTCAGAGGCTTCCACGCTCCTATCGTTCGACGTTTCGTGACCGATGCTCGTGCGGTTTTTTTTTTTTTGTCGCACAACTTTCATTGGTCGCCGCTGCTGCTGCACCGTTGTAAATCATTTTCCGCAGCAATTAGAGCCGCCCACCCGCTCGTCGTTTTTCCGATACTACTGCGAGCACTTCCGAAACACCCCGGCGAAACGCTCGACCCTCTTTTAATTACCGGAGCTGCGCGTTTTCCGTGAGCTTTCGAGAAAGCCATTACGGAACCTGACACACAATTCAGTTGTTGGTAAAATGCTCCATCGATCCACTGATTGTCGTAATAATCCCGCGAGAGGAAATGATTCTCGTCAAAAGAAATTTTTGACGCTATCGCGCTACTCCCGTTTCGAAGTTGCGAACGCCAAGAGCGAGTATTTTTTTGTTGATCTGTTTATTTTTTTTTTTTTTTTTTTTTTTTTTTTTTCATTGTCCGTCCCTACCTTGGATTCGTTCGCGCAATCCCGCAGGTGCAGTTTGCGAAAGTATTTCGACCTCTCGACTTTCCTCGGTGTGGAACTTAAGCCAACGAGATATCGAGTCCGATACCCGTCGAGTTTCGATCCGCGACGGCTCATCCTCCGCGTCTAACTTTTTCATCAAAACTTTTCCGGACCTTTGATTCCCGAGCGCGAGAGCAGCCGCGAGATTCCAGAGGTCCGCTCCTCCGCTGACCTTCCCGCTTGGATTTCGATGCGACCCAGCGCTCGAGGAGTCCGCACACTTCTCCCCTTTTTCAACATTCTTTTCCATCCCCTTTCTCTCACCGGACTCGATTCTAGACAGCCCATTCGCTCCGGATTTAGGCCATACGACCGAAACTCTGCTGACGTCTCGTCAGCTCACCACTATCGTGAAGTACAATCGAAGAGACCTCGTCTCGAGGAAAAAAAAAAAAGTGTCCGAGCCAGAGAACTGTGAGAAAGTAATAGAGGAATGCGTGGGATACGATGGGGTGGGACATCGTCTGTTTTCGGCTCTCTTCCAATAAAGGATCATGTCGATAGCAGAAGGAAGCAGCAGAGAAATATAATGATGTGTGTACGTAGTTTCCGGAGCTCCCGAGGCTACAACAGGAGTCGAGTTATCTCGGTCTTTTTATTTCATCCAAGACTCATTCCACATCGTTGCCCATATTTTCTTCATCAATTTTTTTTCTTTTTTGCAAGCTCCACGCTCCTACTTTAGCTTCGTTCGGAAATGTGAGTTTCGAAGCCCGCTGTCCGAGACCGCAGCCAATAGCGAGCCTTCCAACACGCGGCTGCTCGGGAGTGAGCTGACAAATTGATACGTCCATCTCGGGCCGCGGCGCTGCGGGTCCTCAAGGGAATACGAAGGACTTCCGTCTGTTCATCGACGAAGATAAGTCGTCGACGATCAGCCGCAAAAGAGAACGGAACGTAGCGTCTGGACCCGAGATCCGCGCTGTTGGTCCGCCAGACTAAATAGACAACACCCGTCCGGCCACTCACCGCTTGTTCGCGAGACAATTATGCATGTCCGAGTGGAAATTAACGCGGCGTTTTTTTTTTTTTTTTTTTTTTTTTACCGATTAATCCGTACCACCCAAAGTTCCGCGGGGCTCCGTGAAAATAATTGTCATCGACCGCGGGAGGACGTCATCCGCGGACAAGAGTCATTCCCGCGTTGAGTCATCGTTACGAATGTCCGACATTAATTCCCAGCATACACGGGACGTTCTGGCGACTGATCCGAATAAATTACGACCATAGATATGTCGGGCAGGTGAACAAGCGCATTCGCGACGATGCTCGGTCGCATTATCGCGGCATTGACCGTAGCGCGCGGGCGCCGCTCACAGATTTGCATAAGTGTCAATCCGCGAAGCTGTTAGCCGTTAATTAATTCTCGTCGTGACCTCGACCGACTGATTTCCCGTTGGAAGGCCTTCCCGTACCGGAAGGGACTATATATTCGCGCGGGGACTCCGCCTATCTCCGTCTATCGCAATTCTCCCTTCTCCTTCGCCTGTCACACCGCCAGGAATCCGTGGCATCATTAATTACAGGAATTAATTGGAAACTGTGCCGCTCCAGTCTCTCGCACGCACATTGCCGGTACCAGTGAGATACCGGCGCCAGCTACTCCTGGGGCATTAAGTCATACCCATCTCCCGCGAAACCTCTCACTCGCATCCCCGCGTATCATCGCTTCGGCTGACATCCACCTCGCGTATGTCAGAGATTGGCAGCGCGGAGCTCCGATGCCGGAGATGTTCATCGAAGACGTTGACAATTGTATTCCGTGAATAATCGAGTTAATTTTTTTTGTCATTTCAGACGCTACGAATTCATTGTTCGATCGCACAGTGACTTTGATCGCCGAAGATGGTTCATGAGAACGTTTCGTTAATTAACGGAGTAGAAGATTGACAAAGCGGGACGACGGGATTAATCGACGGGTGTGCGATAATTAATTCGTCAATTTTGTTACCGAAGTTCGCTGTCGTGGCTCCCGACCGTCTCGGTGCCTCGATAAAAATTGGGGTAGCATAAACTGGTAGCTTCGTCGCGATGTAATGGAAATATCGTGACGGAAAAGTTATCGGGCTTCCGTCGAACTTCGACGAAAGGAACGGCATGTAGAGTCGGTGCCGCGGAGTGCAAAGTTGCCAGCCATTCAGTAGCAAAACTTTCTCTGAGGATACAGCAGGTGCGTGATAATTAACTGTACAAACAGTCGACAACATCCTCGCTCCTCGACGGTCTCCCTTTCGAGTTCAATGGGAATTCGTCTGTGCATCGAGAACGAAGATGCGAACGACCCGTTGCGAAACCACGGGGAAATAAGAAGAAAAGAAAAAAAGAGGATCGAGTCTCGTCGAAGAATAAAGGGAAAGAACGAACTTGATCGCCTTAACCGTGAGAGGTCTGCGCCTCGTGGCTGCCACCTATACCGTGTCTGCGGTGTCTCGGGAAGTTTGAAAATCCGCCCAAATGCGAAATGCGAAAATATCACGGTATTACGATCCATCCTTTCGCATTGCCACCCTAGGCATTATACGAGATGATGCGAGAGCAGAAGACGAAACCGACGGTCCCTTCGAGGCGTGTGAGTCGCTTTCCCAGCTCCACGCCATCCACACTCTCGTCTTCCTTTGAAGGAAACTTAGTTAGACTGCTTAGTCCATTTCGTTGTATAGCGTATTCGCACGATTTCCATCCATCGATGCTTTCCTATTTCCATCCTCGCGTATTTCAAACTCGTTACCCAAACCAAACCCGATCTGCCCTTTGGCTTCCGCTAACCCTCTTTCGCCTTCGCCTCTTTTCCCTCAACCTCATCCG
The DNA here is from genome assembly GCA_963978505.1 of Listrodromus nycthemerus. NCBI lineage: Eukaryota > Metazoa > Arthropoda > Insecta > Hymenoptera > Ichneumonidae > Listrodromus > Listrodromus nycthemerus. Next base: position 1,533,478 of record OZ021679.1, read on the forward strand.
TACCCGTTCCATAATTTCCGGTCTATTCGACTATCAGCGCGAATCCCCGTGTGAATCAAATGATTCGGTACGTAACCAATACAGAAGCGTCTCTTTTTGCCTCGGTACGTGTAAGGAGATGAAGATTGGGCTTATAGAATCACCGTTCGATTCGCCGCCTCGAGAGCAGGTGGTTTTGAAAAGCGACCGCAATATCGCTGCGTTACCGCACCGGCTGAAGTGTACATCATCCCCCATCTCGATTCATGTGGCATCGAACTCGCTCTCTTTCTCTTCGCTCCCTCCCCCCGAGGCTGAGCCAGGGTATTCGAGGGTTTCCGATAGATGTCTCTCACCGCACGTCGATGTTGACGGAAGCGGCGTCACGTCAAGCATACCAAATGCCTCTTTACACGGGTGTACCATAGCGGCCCGACGCCGGTCTGTGCATCAATAGTACCGCTGTATAATACCACCGCAACGGCAAAAGTATTGGTACTTGTTTGCACAAGTGTACGCCCGCATATACCGCACTCCGATTCGCGAATGTACAACAGTCCGTGATTCCAGTGGCGAGTCCGACTGAGAGGTGGTTTCGCCGGATGCTGCAGATACGCCGGAAGTGTTGTGGAAGAGCATTGAGAACCGTAGCGTTGGAGATACACGAAAAGGGGGAGCGATCCACGCAGACGAAAGAGCAAGGAACTATCGACGTTTGAACTCGTTCGTGACCGAGCTGCTATCGCGAGCGTCGTTTGTTTCTCCATTCTTGCCAATAACCATCCAGTCGGAATTTATGCGCGCACATTCCACGAAGACCTCAGTTTTTATTGTGCCTTCCAGAAGATATTCATCATCGGAGACGGAGTTGACTAGTCGGATCTTTGATCCAACAGCTTCGGAGCATGGCTGAATCGTGATTTGGGTGAAGGGACGCGAATTTTCCAGCCAGGACGCAGAGACAATTCGGCTCGCGGCTGTCGATCCTATTCTACTCGAGCCCGTGTGCGATTCCTTCGCGTCAACAGCGACGACAACCCCGACGAAGCCACGATCACGCGAATACTATTACTTCGTTCGGGGAATGTCTGGATATCCGCTCTATGAAAAGGAAATTTCACTGCGACGTAATATGATCTATTCGTTGCCTCTTCGGCGCTGCAACCCTCGGCGACTCGCAATATAATTGCGCCTCGGAGGTTCCATTCCCAGAATCAGTGAACGAATTCATAGATTCAATATAGTATTTGGGTTATTTCCCCCTCGGGCGGCGGGTCGAGAGTCTCTCCCGTTGTCCGGGACACACGGGAGGATACACGGAATGGAAACGCTCGCCGAATGAGGGAATAAGCCAGAGACAGAAATGACACGAAAGCTCGAAAACGGAGTGGACTGGTAGGCGAACGAACGGACACGGTTGTGCGATCCTGGCAACCGTTCGCCGAACTGCGAGGAGCCGTGTGAGGTGCAAAGGCTCCGGTGGAAAGTGGCGTGTGACGCTTTTACGACCAACGTGCACGCACACCACGAGGAAAATGAAATGTTCGCAATGAAGTGCCCAGCGGCGCTTGAGTTACGGCTGGCCCAATGCAAAAAGCTCCCATATTGCGGATGGACGACGACGACGACGACGACGACGACGACGACGACGACGACGACGACGACGACGACGACGACGTCAGTACACTCACCCTTTCATTTTAACTCGTCGCTTTGATGCATCACGTCGCCGGTTCCGACACTCGTGCACAAACGGAAGTAATGAAATATCCGTGAAACAAGCGGGAGCGCGAGTCTGTCGTCTGTGACGAACAAATTCCCGGGTCTGAGGATGCATCGATGAAATAACGTTATGTAAGTTGAGTGAGGCAATATTGGAACGTAATCGCTTAATTACACGAGCCAAGACGCACGCTGAAGTTCGGGTAAGGAATGACGTGCGTCAATTTGTCTCTCCGTGATAGACGGTCCGCCGCGAAGGGCGAAGGAACGTTCTACAGTTTCGCCTCTTTGCTCGCTCTCGGTTATCAATCTTAATCACCGAACGCATAGATTAGCGGGTCATAACGGAAACTATGTCCGTTAATGGCGGGATGCTTCGCGCCTGATTTCCCGATATTCGCGACATTAATCCACGGTCTTCATGATCGTCACGCGTCAGGCGAGTTGGGTTAGAAAAATTTGCCCCCAACTGCGATGTCTTCTTACTTCTCCGACATCGAAATATCATTATCGTACGTCATCTTCCGTCGATCCTTGGCCTCTTTCGTATGTCACGCAACCTGGTTACTGTCAATAAAAAAAAAAAAAAAAAAAAAAAAAACTCCGGATACGTTCGACTCGGCTGTCGCTCTGTCGAAGACCGCGGGGCAGTCGTCGCCTCCAGATACATCAGAAATTGTTTTACGACCTACGTCCGGATCATAAACCAAGAATGCCGTGGCGCTATCGGCGGTTGGAATCGACGGGTCAACGGTATAAACAATCCTGCGGTCTGTTTTACGGTGAAAGGATGTTATTGTACAGTCCAACTGGACAATCCTGGAGATCGAGTTTGACTCCTGGAATCCCGCGACGTTCGCCGCTGGCCGGTTCGCTGGGACGTCGCCTAAGCTTTTTCCGGGAGTGATTCTCGAGCGGTGTAGGACGAAAACCCAGACGAAGAGAACGAAGTCCCCGATAAATTTGATAAGGAGTCTGATGGAAAAGGGACGAACGTGAGACTCCCCCGTTCTCTCAAGCGGGTGGTAGTTATCGTTCTCGGGGTCGTGGAAGCGAGACTATTGCGCTCCACTCGTGGGTGAGGCTTCGAGAGAAAATGGCGACATAATCGTATTGTCGAAGCTGGGATCCGTCGTGCTCCTCCGCTTCTCTCGCTTCCTCGGCTGTCTCCTCGTACCACAGTTAAGCCCTTTGGCCCCCATCTCGCCCTTCTCTTCTCGGCTCCGTAAATCGATACGACTGTGAGAAGAAGACCCTCGAAAGCTTCTTTGTTTTTCTACCGTGCCGATACCGCGGGTTCGGACAATAAAGAAAAAAAAAAAAAAAAAAAAAAAAAAAAGCTGAAACAATAGAACGCGAAACGTCGAACAGACGTTCTTGTCCGCGATACTCAGTGCCCAGCAGAGCCACGGCGTATCATTTCATAGAAAATTTATATCGAAATTCAATATCCCAAGGGTATCCTTGCACACCCCTTCCCGTTCATTCCTCACCGAGTGACAGTACTTTTTTTTATCCCCCTCGACTAAAGAGAACGGCGTATTGTTAAATTTCACCCGGTTATAAAATGTGTGCGTATTATTTTATTTTTATTTTTTTTCCTTACTTGGCGAATTTATCCTCGAACGTTCGTCACAGTTGCTGCATTACTCGCGACGCGATATTCGGGCTTGACGCGCCATCGTAGAGCATCGATATCGTCCAAGTGAATCGTCCGACGAAAAGTTGGAGTCCATCGAGCCTCTTTTTCGTCAGCGAATTTACCCAGTGACAGCGGTCATTGAAGCTTGCCAAATTCGCTCACACACATTCGTGTATATATATATATAATATATATATATATATCTGATAGTTATACGGTGTTTGCCGATGCCATTGGTACTTCGTGTTAATTACTCCCGTCCTGGGACTCGTGTAAACGCCCCCTAATTTACAGGCCGTCGCGAGAGATATTCCCCAGGGGAATACTCGACGCTGCCCTGCCCCGTCCTGCGCCCTGGCTCAGCTCCGGCGCGTCGCTCTCGTTCGCCGTGAAATTAATGAAACGCCGGACGTGTCGCGACGTCAATCGTAACTTCGAATAGTCGCGCGAAACGCTTGACGTTATTCACGTGCACCGTTATGTGCCCGTCGCCCGTCAGACCACGTTCGATCCCATTGTACCTCACTCTCCGTCCTTCCAACCCTTTCGAAACTTCCCCGTCGCGTCCGTCTATTCCAAAGGACGACTCGCCCCGACGAGCATCCTCCGGCGAGCTCGCTCGCTTCCTGCAACACCGTCGATTTCCCCATCGACGAGACACACGATGTCTGCCTTTCGACGATAGATCCCTCGGATTTTTATTTTCCCCAAACGAGTCCCACTTCTCCTGATTTTTATGACTTCTCGAGGATTCCCGACGGGCACACGTCGCTGGATAATAAAAAAAAAAAAAAAACGGTGGCTCGTCGGAACGAACAGATTTGAATTTAATGCATAATCTCGCCAGGCACTTTTCTCATGATTCCGACGAAGAGACAACGATAATGATTTTCGTTGCCGGAACGTTGCCGTGCATAATTATTCAAATGTCTTCGACCGAACGGTTCGATGCTTCTTGCTGCGCAAGCCGCCGCGATTCGTGGTTCCAACGTCGGTGCCTCTGGTTCCCGTGGCCGCGATTCGACGCCGCGTCGCGGCGCTAAGCTCTCGTTCGCGGGGGTTTTACGATCGTGCGAGCATCGCGCGAATCTGAAAAGGTCTGCTCGCGTCGCTGTCGTGGGATCGTAAAAATTCACCGACTCGCTCACACACTAGCCGGTGCGCTCGCGTCGGTACTCTAAAATCCATTACCCCGACGCAGAGCCGGGCTCTCGGGCCGGGAAAGAAAGCTCCGAGCTTATTCGCACGGCGTCTAACGCCGAAGTCCCGTGTACACGCGTCTCCGCTTTTCCTCTCGACCCTTTCACCCCGACCTTTATCTCGTCACCGTCAAACGTAATTTCTTTTCGTTCGGTAAACGTTACCATTGCGTGCCGTGCTTTTAAGAATTAATTCCACCGCGTTCGCGATCAACCGTTGCCTCTGCAACGTCCAAAGACACGAGGGATCCGGGATAATTGCGAGTGTCTCGGTTTTCATGAACGACAGCGTCGGACACCGCGCGCGTCTCGCTCGGGGAATCCCCGAGCGTTCGTACACGAGCTCATTCCACGGGTGGGTTTACAGCCATTGATCATTCGGCGTTGTTTCCGGACGGGAATGCAATTACCGCGACGAGTCGAGCTCGTCGACAACGGACCGCGAACGGTCGACGTGTACGTGTTAACGACCCCCAAGCCCTTCGACGCTCTCCGATAAAATAAATATCAGAGGCGGAGGAACGGAAAGGTGAGTTAGGAAGTTCGAGAGACGAAAGATACCCCGGCGAAGACTCCCGGAGCTTTTCTCGTGAAATTTTCCAGCAGGTCCTTCTGGTGGTCCGCGTCCTCGAGGAGACTCTCCGAGGACCCATTGTCGGGGAAAAATTTCTCGTCCTCGACACGTGAGTGTAACAAGGTACAAGGAGCGAAGTGTCGGAGGAGCACGTGGACGAGCGGTCTCGAGTCTCACGGCGTCGAGGAGATACGCTTTCCTTTATCAACCCCCCGGCTCGACGGAGGATCCAATAGGGATTACGAGATTCAGAATGGAGTGCCGCTACCAACGAAGCGGAAAGCTCTCACGAGCGTATAAGCAGGAAAGACGCCCATCGTGGAGAACGGCGAAGCGCAGGGGACCGCATCGACGGCGAATCTCCCCCGTCTGCCCGGCCGGATTTTCCTCGGTATCATCTCCTTCGATTCATAAATATCCCTGGGCTATAATACCCTCAATGAAAGAACTGTTCCTCCGCGGGTCGACGACGACGACGACGACGACGACGACGGCGCGACGGCCAGGGCGGCTCGAACAATTCTTTCGGGCGGGCTATTGTTCCGCGCAAAATCGTTATTCCCCCAACGACGTCCCCAGAGACTGAGAGACCGTTCCCAGGGGGTGAATCGGCAGGAAAGGGGATGAAAAAAAATATATAAAAAATCGAAGACGAAGAGGACCACGGGATGGAGAAGGCGGAAGGGGGAAATTGCTTAAAAATTATTCCACCGAGTACTCCGCCGCCCGCTCTTCTATACTCCTCGCGAAAATGTCTTTGAACCTATTTTTCGCGCTCCACCTGTGGAGAAAGATTCGCTCCGGGTACGACTCGAGATCTACTCGAGTAATATCGCTCCGATAAAAACCCAAGACCGTCTCCCGCCTCTCCGTGCTGCGACTTTTAACCCCCGCGAACGTCGCCGAGTGTCTCGATTTTTTTCCCCGAGTATCCGCGATTCGTCTGCTCGAGCTTTTGCCCGAAATTCCGCGAGAACGGACCGTCGTCTCGGCTTTATTATTATTTTCATTATTTCGGCGCTGAGGACCTCGTCGTCGCGTCGTTCCCTCGAACGTAATCCGATCCAGCTTAATAAGTATTTATCGCGAGATCTGTGTTGCGAATTATTTTTTTTATTCCCAGCTGGCGCTATCGCTCCTTCGCGGTTCTTTGTCCGGCGTGCTCGAGTTAGCCGACCCGCACCAGGAACGGAAGCTAGAAGTGTGCGCCGGACAGGCGATCAAAGGGCCGGCGAGAAAAATGAGAGCGCGGCACGCTCGAGCTACCTCCGAAACCCAGACGAAAACAAGGCCCTTGCGCCTAACACACCGGTTCCCTCGTTTGCTGTTTTTCGTCGCTTTGTCCAACTTTTTCGATGATCGGGAAACAGTGGCGTGGAACAAAGTCCCTGGGGGAAAAAAAAAAAAAAAAAAAACTACATTGTCCGGCAACACCGACCCGAGTGAGATTCCGCCCTAAATGGAGTCTTTGAATCCCGGAGTGATTTTTTTCTCATCCGACGTCACTTCGGGTTGAAAAGTGAGATCTTTAATCTCGCGTGACGAGATTTCCAGATGGAAACTGGAATTTCTCGTCACCAAGCGACACTTTCTCGTCCGACGTGTCTGTCGGTTGGAAATTGGGATTTTTAAACTTCGCGCTGCGTTTTTCTCGTGGGCCATTATTTCTCGTTGAAAATAATGTTACGTTGCATCGACAGTGAATTTTTGAAGGAAAGGGTGCAAAATGGTCCAGGATTATGCGCTTATTATGCGAGGCCGCCTGGAACATTCACGAATGACGCTTCTCCGCGATTTATGATTCATAATGATCCGGGTGTTTTCATGCCGTGGGTATCCATCCGTGTTCCCATAGACCAGAGTTCTCTCGTACCTGGACGATATCATTTCGTGTCTCTTTTATTTTAACGGAAATCTCGTGTAAGCCCGGGGTATTTACGCTTAGTTCGCTTCGTCATTATATTCGCCGGAACAATTACGTTCAAGTGTCGCAATTACACGCTCGCACGGTAAAAGCCGCCCGTTTACCATGCCCCGTTCTTCGGGTAACTCCGTCCTTCTCGCTCGCGTCTCGCGCTCGACAACCCTTTCGCAACCCATTCGAGGTAAATGAGACCCTTAGGGAGGAGGAGAAAGCGCTGAGAAAACGAGAGCGGGCCGGTCGAGCGAACTACAGAAAGCAGCTCCGGCGTTCTGACGCCAGTTGGAAACCGGAGTATAATGATGACTTTTCTTTAATTGGCGTAGCTCGTTAAGGCTTCTTCTAACTCGATGCCGGTGGCCTGATTTCATTCTCCCTTTCTTTCCCTTTTTTTTTTTTTTCCTTTTTTTTTTTTGGCTTTCGTCCGTCCAGAACGGAGGCTTTGACCACTTTTAATTCTTAACGACGGAGGGTTTATTTTCAGCTTTCAGCCGGCTGTGCGCTTCCATTACGCGGTTTATAATACTCCCGTTTCATTTTTCAAATGGAGTAAACGTCACTCCGACAGCCGCAATTCCGGCGGATCCGAAACTCATAAAAGCGTCGAGAAAAATTAATGAAAATTACCCTTGCGTACGCTTTTATCCTCGTTGGCAACGCGCACGCGCAGACCCCGAGCTTGTTCGCCGCACGAGTCTCACCGTTTCTTTGGAACGAAACAAGCAATGAAATCCGCGCGCGCGCGCGATAATGAAAGACTACAATTAAGACATTGGTTATTAAAGCATTCGATCAACTTTACGGCGTCAGTTAGAACGCGGCAAGGTCTCTGTTATCAAAGTGCTCGACGCCTTTATTGCCGGTCGTTTGGTTCAAACGTTCAGGCGCGTACCCTTTCGAGCTGTTTCACGTTTGTGTAATATCGCCGTGGAGAGTCGGCCATGCCACGTTCAAGTATTGCATTTTCCGGTTCCGCGGAGCTTCGCCCACCTACGTTTCCCGCCTCGGCATTAGCCCGACGACCAACGGCGCACAGCCAACCTGTAAAACTCGAAACTCCAATGACATAGACGGAGTGTGTCGCTCCCGCGACCGGAAACTCCCGGGGCATTTTAATAACGACCGCGGAGGGGGCGCAAAATTCACACGGGAGGCAAAAATGACCGAGGGACTTTCGACTCGGTCGCAATAAAGCGCGACCGGCTGGGTGTGCGAGTGTGTGAGCAGGATTTGACAAAAAAAAATAAAATAAAAGAGAGACGAAAGACGAACACTTGATATATTAAACAAGCCACGCTGGATAGGTCATAACGCGGTCGCTGCCTTGTCGCGTCGTTGCATTCATCGCGGAAAAAAGCGAAAGAGCGAAAAATACCAAAAAAATTCTACGAGCCGAAATGAATGTTACCCGTTGTTTCGCACACCCCGCTGCTCGCGCCGAACCCCGCGTTTCCACCGGTCCGCGGAGCTCGCTCGTACCATCCGAGCATGGCGTGTTCGCAAAAGCATTAAATATTACGTCATGCATATCGCGGCCCAGTCGTGTACGCGTGTAACGAATAACACTGTTACAACTGCCCCACGATATTTCTCACTGCAACAAATTTCCACCGTCGTGACGTCGTTTTTATGTGACGCTTCTTTTTTTTTTTTTTTTTTTTTCTTTTTTTTTTCCCTCGCATTACACATACACACCGCGCACACCCAACATTCGACGGTGAAACGTCGAGATATTTTTTTCAGAACCTTATTCAGCCACTTCCCTCTTCGTTGCTCGATCATCTCGGACCAACAGAATTCCGTCTTTTTTTTGTTGTTTTTCCTATTTTTTATCCTCCACTCCCTTCCCCTTCTGCCGTCAGCGAAATCCCACGTCACGCAGCATGTTCCTTCGCCCGTCCGCTCGCGGATCTTCTTCTTATACGAGAAGAAGGGACAGCCGGGCGTTGCCTCAGGGCATTAATCTTCCTTGCCGGCGACGTTTGCGTTGTCGCTTCTTATCGCGACGGTATTTTTCCGGGGCAATCGTGAGACTCATCGCGCAATGAAAATTCGTCCGGACGTTCGGTCGGAGTCGTCTGTCATGACGGATGAATCCCGATCGCCCGTTCGCTGCCGGCGAACCGACCGAAATTGTCGCGGTTCGCAGTGCGCGACGGCGAGCCCGAGTGAAATTTTTCGTCGTGTCCAAGAGTCCGCTGTCAACCGCGGCTCACCGAGACCCTCGATCGCCGGGTGGATCGCGAAATTAGTCGGAGAGTTCGATATCCACGGCTCGACGGGGTGGTCGATAAGCCGCTGCATCGAATACAGAGTCTCTCCGACGGAGAACCGAGGGGCATCGATAGGTCAATGCCTGTATGTCATTCCGTGGCCGCTGACGCTGTGCAACTTGGCCGTGAGAGACAGCGATCCGGTCGAACGATCGCTGAAATTGACCGGTCGAAACACCGTCGTACTCGGCGCCGGCTCGTGAGACAGCAATACGACCGGCTTGCTCGTGACTCCGACTCGCGATTCGGCTACTCCGCATTGCCCCGGGCAACATGCGTGCGGAACAAGCCAATATACCGCGGTCTGCATCGTGGACCGACGCAAGCTCGATTCCCGTGTGTGTGCGAACCGGTGAAATCCGCATCTACCGTGGACGCAAACTGACTCTCTTGCCGAGGCTCTCGCTTGTCCGCACGACGAGAATTAATTCTCCGCCTGGTACTCCGTTGCGCGGGGTGTGTTACGCATATGCGATTCTCCCTCCTCCTCCTCCTCCTCCTTCTCCCCCCTGGCCGATAAAGCGCAAGCCAACGCTTAATATCCAATGGTACCGGGAATGTAATTGAACTATTTCGCGGCCGACTGCATTTCCCGCTGCCGTCCACAACCCCGAACGATGGACCGAGCGAATAACTTTACTAACGCGAATAAAACCGCGTCAGAGCGGTCCCGCGAATACCGCGGATCCCGTTCTGCACGCGGAATTCTTCGGGATCGGTGCGGAGGTATGCTTGATTCCATCGTGATTGGATTTTCATGCGTTCCGAGCCTACGATCATTTATTCGCGGAGGCTGTAATACGGCCGAGGGTGATTTCGAACGAATACGCGGGGATTCCCGCGACCCCCGTGCTCGATCACGGGAATGAGAGTCGACGAGGTCGCTGATTGAGCTGTGCGGAGTTACATATTATTCGGAGACTCGGCGTTTCATCGTCGAATAAAAAATAATCGTGAGACCCTTTATTCGAGGATGAAGATTGGGAGTTTCATCGATGCATCGTATCGCCCAACGAAGCCAATAGAAATTTACACGGGCGAGGGTTGCCATCGTTTATTCGTCGTGGAGTCGCGAATGGCTCTGCTCTCGAAGCGGCGGCCGAGCGGGACTTGGACGAGAGGTTCGCGAACCATGGGGGGGTTTACGGATGAATGCTGGAGGCACAGAAATTTCAATGAATTTACATATTCAACCCCGCCAGTTGCGTGTATATTTTTGCATCGACGGACCCGTTCGCTGTACACTCTGCGGGCGCGCGTCCTGTCTCACCGCCTTTCCCCTCTCGGAGCAACACTCGCCTCGCGAAAGCATTCACCAGCATCCCTCCGGCTTCAGGAATTTTTTTTTATCTCGTTTAGGTACAGCGGGTAACTTGATTTTCATGCAACAGCGGACGGAGGGACCTAACGATGTGGCACATCGAACAGGAAAATATGTGTTCTCCCTCGACGTCGGCCGCAATTTCATTTTTTCCTAAACTTTTTTTTCGCCACACTTTTAGGGACGCGGATGACGACGAAACGGTCCGGCAGGGACGCGGGGGTTCTAAAAATATTGCTTCGGTAGACGCGAATCGCCCCGGAAGGTGATTCCGGACGCGCACCGGAACTACCGTCATATACGGCGAGCAGCTTCCCGGTAATGCAGAAAACGTGTACCTCGTCGCAACGAATCAACGCTCCGAGGCGCATTAGCGTGTCTCCCTTGGTTTCTCCCGAGTATCTTTCCGTTGTGCCTCGCACAAGCGCGAAGAGCGAGCGACGTTCTACCCACGGGCATTCCACGGTGATAGAGTCGGCGTCAATTAGCGAGATCCTACCGGGGTAATGCCAATTTCCGCCCGCTCTCTCCGAAGAAGGATACTCGTTAATTTCGGTACCTTCCCGGTCCCGACTTCCCAGACTCGGCGACCTTCGCTGTTCCACCAATTTCCCGTGTCCCTCGTCTTGTTTCAACACAACAGCGACAACTCCCCCCCCCCCCCCCCCCCCCCCCCCGTGGTGCGTTTGAATATTCAAACTTCTCCGGCACTCCGCCAAAGTCGGGACTCGGCTCGGCTTTCTCATCTCCGACGTCAATTTTATCCACACGCGATACGGCAGTCGCGCGTGTTCTGCTCCTCACTGGATCCTCCGCGCTTCCCATAAATTTCTCTTCCCGGCGATATTAAATTCTCACGGTACGGAAACCCATGCGGCTGATACGAAAGCAAACGCTTAACGTCGAGGAAAGAAAAATCGTCGATTACGCTTTTTCTCTTTGAATTTTTTTTATTTATTTTTTTTTATTTTCTACTTTTCCCCAGAAACGATTCGTTTCTTCCCTCTGCGCTTCTCTATATGAACGGCCAGACTCAGTTTCCACGGCGAGGTGGATGCCAGCCGCAACCGAACTCGTTTCTTCGTAAAACAATTGAAGGTAAATCGGAGCGACTAGAGAAATAAAGAAGCCCGGATAACGTCCGGGTTTTCGTTCTCAGTCCCGTCCGCGCCGAGGTGAAACGACCGGAGGAGCCGAACCAAGTAACGCTGCACCGCGGCAGCATCACCGGCAAGCACATATCGTGCGCGTCTGCCCATTCAACCACCTTTACCACTGGCTCCACACGAGCCCGCCAAATACTCCCAAATGCCTTCGAGGCAATTTACCGTCTCGGTTCGCAGCCGATTCCCGCTGTACGGCTCCCAGCTATTCCCTTATCCTTGCCCCATTCCGTTCCTCAAACCAAAATCCACTTCCTATTTCTCTCCTCTCTCGGTAAGTAAGAATCGACGAGTATACCGTACAGACCTCATTCTTATCCCCGCACCCCATGACCCACCCTCTCTCGTCCGCTCCTCTTATTTCCATTCCTCGTTCTCTCTGTCTTCGGCCCACCCGCGCTCAGCCTCTTTTCTATATAGCTCGTTTCTATCTATCCGACGAGGGAGAGCTCGAAACGAAGTAGGAAAACGAGAAAACGAGAATGGGAGGGCGGAGATGCCGAAACGTTTTCCGTTACGAAAACGAGAAACCTATTTATTTCGAGATAGAATCCGACGAGAACAGCCCTCAGCGGCTACCGGTATCGCCGAGGAATTTCCAACGACTCGGCTTGTCTGTCTATGTACACTACGGCCCATTTCCACTTTGCTCGCTCATCGTGTTTGCTACCTCCACGGCCACGGCGAGCCGCTGGAGGTGATTGACTGAAAGCGTCTTCCACCGTTACCGACGACTTTTCACCGAGATTATACCGAGTATCCTCCTCGCGAGGAGAGACTGCACCGAGGGAATTCATTCCATACGGTTGCCTTCCGCATTATTATGCGAAGCTGCTGTGGCTCGGGGCGCCTCGTTTTCGATCGTAGAATTTTAAATCCGGAAATTTGGATTTCCGAAGATTCGCCGAAAGTACGGAATTTCTGGTTTGGAAATTTGATGTTTTTTTTTTTTTTTTTTTTTTTTTTAACCTAAGGCGACGTATCAAGCCGCCGAGGAGGGAAAACAAACGCGGACTTTTCGATGACGATCTTTTCTGATCTTCATTGGGTGACGAGCGTTTTCGTGAATAAAAAAAGTCGCGATAATGAAAATAAAAATAGGGGAGAAGGAGGAATCGATACGGGACGGATCGTACCGTTACAGTTCGGGGTGTCAGTGAATGGCGCGAGGACGAGGGGGAGCGAAAGAGCCCTTCGCCATCGATATTCATCGGTATTCCCGCGTCTATCGTTAAATTTGTATTTACCTATGCCATCGAACGCGCCCTACCGAGCTGAGGGAGAGCGACGAGAATCGCCAATATTTATTCGAACCGATCTGTTCGACGGTGTATTTCGAGGAGATGCAAATAATCGTCTGCGCAATGTTTATTTAGCGAAGTGCATCGGGAGGACGTAACACGTCGAGGCACCTCCTCGGAGTTCGCCTCGACGACGGTGAGACGTATCGAGAAATAACGTAACCGAGCCAGCGCGAAAGTTACGTCGCGACAACTTTTTGCCACGGGTTCGTTGCTTCGCGGCCTCTACGCTCGCCTCGCGAATATATTCCGAGATGGTTCCGTGACGTACTCGCTCGCATTTCGCTTAGTCGCGAGAGGTTGGACCTCCGCGTTATCCTTCCGCGCCACGGGTCCGGGCATTCCCTCGGGGTAACCCATAAACGTATATCCGGTAACTCTCGCGTCTCTTCGTCCGACGCCGTTGAGGCTGTAAAGTCCCTTCCGCTGGGATTTCCCTTCGGGGCTGGTGCGACAGAGAGATAGTGTGAAAACCCAGCGTACCCCAAAAAACCACCCACGACTCCCGCTTCCCCTTTGGCTCTCGCCGTTCCCAACCTCCGCCTCTTCCTTCACCCTCTCAAATCCCTCTTCGTCAATCTCGCTCTTCATCTTTCTTCTTTATTCGCTCAAGATCCACGTGTCCTGGTGCGCTCATCTCGCTCCGAGTCCCACACGAATCCCAAAAGTGCTCCAGAAATTGCCCGTGAATATTCAACGGGTCGCCCCGCTCGACACCCGATGCGCGTCTGTAAAACTTTTAACATAAAGGGGCTCAGTTTTATGCCCGCGGTCCCAACCCTCCCCGGTCTCGCCGTAACCGTAACCCCGTTACCGTTATGCCGCGCTCGGGCGAAGGGCGCGGGTTGGTGAGAAAATAGTGAGGACTTCGCCGGGCCAACAATCCCCTACCTCTTCGTACGAGCATGAACTTTCGCCGCTGTCGTTGCTCGGCACCAACCACGCCACTTTCTTAGTCTTTGGCCGAACACCGACTGGCATCGTTATTGCTGGTCCGGCACATCGTCACACACTGCTCTTCGCTTCTTCGTCGAAACTTTTTCCTGCTCCCGGTGAGTTGGCTAAATGATGCGCTGATATATGTCTCGGGCGAAACCTGAAGTAGCGAAGTTGCTAACGACTGAGAAAATCAAGATACGTCGTTCGTACCTCTATCTGTGCTCTTCCATCGCTGGCTCGCCGAGACTCCCGAAGACTTTGCTTCACGACCACGTGGTGGAATTCCTGTGAGAAGGTTAACGAAAAAATCTTCGCGACAACCGGCGAGAACGCCGCGACAATGATTCACCCTCGAACATGGTATTACCGCACCGTTAATTCGATGCTACTGGGTAAACCACTGGAAACAAAAAAAATAATTAAATAAATGTCACCATGTGATAACATTGCATAGCTAAATTTTTTTATTCCTGAATTGAAAAAAATAAAATAGCCAGCGGAGGAAATTTTTTTTTCTTTTTCTCATTGACTAATCGATGAGACAGAGCGAAATATTAATTTAGTGGAGACGTTTCAGGCGATTTTCAATAGGTCGCCGTCGACGAGACGATGGTTTTTTTTTTTCCTGGTCGTCTTCGGCAGAGGCTTCGGATGGATCGTGCGGCTTTCTTATTTAATACACGCGTCCTATTGTGACTCGAGGTACGGAAGAACCATCCTGCAAGTGGAAGATGCATGTAGTCGCGCATAGATCGTTTTCTCGTCTGCCACGGGCCTACGCGAAGACGTAATTCCGCAGCGGAATTCGTAAGAACTCGCTCTTCAATCCTGCCTCTCGTCTCGGATTATTGTGCCGAAGTCCACCGGAGCAAACTCCTCGAGGAGGGACCCAGGTTGGCCTCGTCTCCGCGAAGATTCCGTTGATCCAGCGACCCCGCCGACACACGGCTCTCCCGCGGTACTCGAGTTCTCCCCGACGAAAAATAGAATTCATGCGCCCTCCACAAAACCAACCCTACGCGATCTTCCGATTTAGTAGTCACGCGATCGTCTCGCCCTACGATGCGCTCGAGCTCTCCTTTCGTATCCTTTTATTTCCGCTCCCGTTTGTGTGGTGTTCCTTCGTGTCGCTCCTCACCGTCACGGGCTTGCGAATCGAGCCCCGCTAAGAGGAAGACACTTTTC
The DNA here is from genome assembly GCA_963978505.1 of Listrodromus nycthemerus. NCBI lineage: Eukaryota > Metazoa > Arthropoda > Insecta > Hymenoptera > Ichneumonidae > Listrodromus > Listrodromus nycthemerus. The sequence continues at coordinate 1,548,697 of OZ021679.1, forward strand.
AGTGAAACGTAACGACGACACGAACCGGAAGTATTATTCTCGATAGAAATACCGTTGGAAGCAGAGAAAACGGCGGGCATCGAAAACCATCCAGAACGAACGTGGTCAGAGCGACGAACCGCGCGAATTTCACCGACCACGAGCGAGAATTTTCACTGGAATAGCGATGGCGTGCAAAACGGGTGGTACGAGAGACATTATTTGATACATGCAGAGCAAGATCTATAAAACGGTTAAGCTTCGCGTCTCGTGAATTCAACAGTTTATGCATCCGCATCGCTCGTCGTTCCCACGGTTCGATTGAACGCAGCGCGCGCTTTGCGAGTCTTTACGACCATTCGGGAATGGGGCGATCTCGAAGGGCTTCCACAGTACTTTCGACTGACAGTGGAACTCCGATGATCCCTTGTACACCAAACATATATCTATATATATGTGTATATATATATGGTCCCGAACGTACGAACAGATAACGATAGGGAGGTAGATAATTTAGTCTTCCCGCCGGCTGTGCTTGGGGTAGGATTTGCAGATTTCACTGAAGCCCTCTGTGCTATAACTCCCGGCTGCTGCTGCTGCTGCTGCTGCTGCTGCTTCTGCTGCTGAAGCAACCTCCCATCGACCTCCCAATTTCCCGCGCTATCTCTCGATTTTCCCTGGGCCAAGCCCACACGGAATTCACGGTCTCGCACCGCGAGATTTAGATGCGAGCGGAGTAGAAACCAATAGAACGTCACGTCGCGTTAGTGGAAGGCCCCGATGGTGCCGGGGTTTTCACATCGGCGTGTCCCCGTGAACGCCTGCGTAGACACACAGAAGTCGTGGCCCAATAGAATTTACAGCGACCCGATATAGTCGATCGTCCGGGCAGCGTTACGACGATCGAGAGCGAGTCCTCGAGTCGAGATACAGAAGCGAGAACGCGGCGAAATCCCATTCCATTTCCCGGTCGCGATAGTCGATCCACTGATTGGCCGTAAAGCCCAGCTGGAATACTAATATTTCAGACGATGTCACCGCGTTTCGACGACGACGACGGCGACGACGACGACGACGAGCCAGGCTCGCCGACGTTTCCTCGCCACGGCTGTATCTAAAGTCGCTCTTTTAATCTGCTTTCAGAAAATGCGAGAGCAGCCAGGTATTCGTAAAGGATGAACACACTCACTGCATCGACACGTGCAGGGCGACGACAATGTGCGGCGAAGTTGTCGTACCAGCGGCCCATCTCGACGTGAGTACAAAATAATATTGTCAAATGAGTGACAAACTTTTTTATTCATTTTTTTTCTTTAATTTAAAAACGTGTCGTTTCATTTTTCGTGTCGGTAATAATTTTACGGCGCACTTTTGTTTGAGAAACACGAGTCTGATGATGGGGTCGTAGGAAAATTGGCGAATAAAAAGTTGGACACATTTGTGGACGAGTTGTGGAAAAAATTACGAATTTTTTCCACTGTGGTTTTCCCCTGAAATTTGTGATCGCTAGGCCGGACCCGGTCGGATTCTTCCTGGGCTTTCGAAGCATTTTTTTTTTTCTCCAGCAGTCGGCAACCAAACTTTACTCGATCCATTGACGTCGTTTTCAATGTTCATTCGAAACTTTCTCACGACCCGATCTGAAGCTTCAAAATTTCTAGCAGAGTTCCCGCTAATTTTGTCCAAGCTCATCGAGTCTGCATGTATAATTTCCTCGGTTCGGAGAACCAGATCCGTCCCACCTTAAATTCTCCAGCGGCCGAATAATGCATCATTATCAGACTTGTAATTATAATGAGGCCGATATGTGTAAGGTTGAGTGCCGCGAATCGACCATTACAACGAGCCGTCTAATTGATTTTCCCGGTACAAGCTGAACGGTTGTTTCGCTGCAAGCTCCAGCCTCGTTCGCGAGACCCTTCGGCTGAACCCTCGTCCACGTATCGATCAACGTGTAATAACGCTAATGAATAGTTGATTGCCACCGCGCAAACTTGAGAGAACGAACGAAAAGGGCGTCAGCGACCCGATGTACCCTCCGGACTCGGAGACCCTTTTCGCCCTCGGATACTTCGCAACTTTCACAATTAAAACTAATCCTCCGTCTCGTTTCACTTTCAGCAAACCCTGCCGTTCGGACGACTCCGTGGAATACCGGCAACGCCGTCGAGAATCCCCCGATTCTAATTTCCTTAAATACGTTCGTAACTTTCGACGATCTCTTTTCGCGTGTCAGTTGCGCTTGGATGGACGATAAGGCGCGACTCCGTTTCGTGGATCTGATGGGGCATTCGCGGCGAACGGACTTGAATCCTCTCGAGCACGGCCATTGTGTCTGTGCATGGTAGGGTTGGTTCAGATTAAATCGCGACTTAATTCACGCACGGCCGGCCGAGCCAAGAATTCCCGTGCGTGAGAAACTGGAACGGATCCGTGCGAGGGTCGCGTTAAGAGCTCGTGGCGAACGCGCCTCATCGCTGTCTTATCGTAATTATCAATCGACTCGCTAAGCGAAGAATACGAGGAGGTCAACCGACACCGGAGGTCGCTGTTTACACGGAACAAATATCACGGCGCTATGTCCGACGACTCGTTATCGTTACAACCTCGAGATTAATGAACGACGCGCCGCGCGTGGAAAATTTCTTCGCCGACGAATCGGCCTCGCGATCGAATCGAAAACGAAATCATTTTTCTGGATTTTTTCTGGATTGTTACGTCATACTGAAAACGCACGACTCCGGTTCGAAAATCATACTTTTCGACTTTTCGACTGGAAGTTACGTCATATCGGAAAAAACGTCACTTCCGGATTGAAAATCAAAATTTCTCAACCGGAAATTACGTCATCCGGAGGAAACGTCGCTGTATGTCGAAAACGAGGGTTTCAAAGTGGAAATGAGTTTTGACTGAAACGAACTTGTCGTGAACGTTTGCGCTATTTGCGGATTTCTCATTTTTCAGTTTTCGAGCTAGTTTTTAACGAATTTAATATTTCGTCACCCTACTGATAAAATTCATGAAAACTAGCCCCGAAAAAAATTGAACATTATTCGGACTATTTTTCATGAATTAAAAACTTCATGAAAACGAGACGAAAAAAAAATTTTCAAAATTTTTTTTTGGGCTGGTTTTAATGAATTTTTAAATTCATGAAGATTCACGAAAATTCGCGGAAATTTCGGAAGTCCTCGAGCCGACCGCGCGGGTCCTTGGATAGTTAATAAGAGGTTCGCCACTGCCGGCTGTCGAGGCGTAAAAGCTTCGCGGAGTGTTAACGAGGGTAATGATCTTAGTTCCTGAAACAGCAGTCGGTTCGTTCGGTGGTCCACTGGCACTGCCACAGGAGTTCGCACTGTCGGATCGTCCTTGCCCTTCTCTTATTTCCGGAAGCATCGTGATTAATGTTACAGTCGCTCCGAGCGCAATTCCGTTCCGGCTGGAAACTTCACTGTCGCTTCCACGTGGAAACGCGCCACTAATCCAATGTCATTAGTACGCGCGTAGCTCATCGGAGACGCCGGTATCCGCTCGACAATCTCCACGCGGAGGCGCGCAAGTCCTGGAGCAGAACAAAAAAAATTACTCCGACCCGAATGCAGCTTACGGCAGTCGGAAGAATTATCCAATATCGGCTTCTCGTCATTAATAATTCTCGTTCAACTGCGGAAACGTGGGAGTACCTGCGCGACAGGGAGAATGACTCGAAGGGTTAAAAGTCTATATACATCGTTATGTGTTTACCTTCTCGGCGTATTGAACTTACCCCGGTTTTAACGAAAAAAAAAAAAAAATTTTAAATAAATATTCGGATATTTGTTCACGGCAGATTTTCACCTTCTCCAATATTCAGCAACTATAAGAGATGATTATCGGAAACTTTTTTTTTTAACCATGGGTAACGAGCTCTAAAAATACTTCCATTTGACACGAATTTCGCAAGATTTTTTTTCTTATTGCGACTCGACGGTCCGGGATGTAACGAAATTTAGATTTCTTCGTGTTGACTTTTAATTTGAATCTTCCGGAATTCGTAACCTCTTTCACATAGCCGTTAGCGACCCACGAAAATGCATTAATTTCTCCGACCCTTTCGCAAGCCGTACTTTATTTTCACACCCCTTTATGATACAAGGTGGTCTCCGGAAAATTAGAAAAAATGTTTCATTCAAAGACCACCGTAAGTACCTCCTTAACAAAAATTACCCCATCGCTAATGCCGCTTCCGTCGGAAATATTTTCTAATATTAGTTCCTCTCCATTAACAATCCTCGAGAAACCGCGCGCCTGCGGTAGAATCTACTAGACATGACCGAAAGGGTTAAATGTGTATGTATACGTTCACATCGGCGAATTCTACTTACACCCTGATCGAGGCTCCTCATTAGTGGTAACCATATTACCAACCACTTACACACTAATTACGTCGATCTCAATCCTCCTCCCTAGCGAACCCTTTCCCCATGTAACCCCGCGAGGCTTCCCTTTCGCCAGGGCAACTAACGACGCGGCCATTAACAGGGCGAACAGCCAACGTCACGTCTTCGACCTTCCATATTTTTTTTTTTGCTCCAGTCGTGTGCGATCTCGACACCGATGTCCAATATCAACGTTTCATCAGAAAATTCTTTTTTTTTTACCCTCGATTTTTCATAACAAGCATGCGTTATTAAATGCGCGATTAATGTTTTCATTCGCACAGCGACACCTGAGCGAGAAAGGCATCCAGGCGAATTAAAAGTTAATTATCGTCCTCGCAATCCCACCGTCTTTTTATAATGCGTCGTAGTTTTGTAGATTTTTTTTTTTTTTTTTTTTCACCCGCCCTGTAAGGTTTTATAATTAAACACGGGGCGCTTTTTATCCGAGCACCACGAACGCCCGAACAAAAGAGTCTCACCGCTCGGCGATTTTTAATAACGACGACAGAAAGTTGATTGTACGTTATTAGCGGGAATTCCTTTTTATTTAGGAATAAATCATTTTTATTTCGAGTGCATTCTGCGATTTTCTTGGTTGACGGTTTTGTTTGATTGTATTGTCATTTTACATTTTGCATTACATTTTGGTTTTTTCCTCCAGGTGTGTCGAACGTGCAACGCGACCGGACACAAGTGCGGGGTCGCCGAGGGCAGCGTCGCCGGTGAAGGACTCGATGGTGCTGATTTTGTTTTCTACGTCTCCGCCATGCAGACCGAGAGGTGTCACAAAGGGTTGACGGTCGCTTATGCGGTGCACTGTCAGCAGGAAGCGGCTCTGGATCGGTTAGTCGGGCAAAAATCCTTCTCACGAGGATCGGCGGATTATGGAAAATAATTCAAACTTCGTAGACTAAGACTCGATAATTGCAAATAAAAAAAAATGTTTTAAACCATCGGTATAAATAATAATGAAATACACGGGAAGATCGTAGACCAAGTCCCGATAATTTTTAATCTAAAAATCGAATGACAACACATTGCAAAAAAAAATTAACAAAAAATGTGGCAATCGCCAGAGAAACGTCCGGTAAATGAAGAAATTACGATCGATCGAGACGTCCCTAAGAATCCGGCGAATAAAAAAAATCTCTCAGGCAATGTGCTCGTAATAACACCTTCTCGAATCCGTGGCTTGCCAAATTCTCTCGAAGGCCTATGATTTCGTTGAAAAAAAAAAAAAAAAAAAAAAAAAAAAGAATAGCTAGACCCAACGTACACGCCCGTCCTTCTCCGGGGATCGACGGATTTTACCTGGCGTCGGAGCCGTTTCAACCATGCACGCGATAACAAAGTCACCCTCACGGTAATGAATGTCATATCGATCCGCGGCGTCCATCGATCAAACGAAAGAATAATGCAACGCCCGAGCTCGAATGGAATATATAGATGGAAATATAGGTGGGAAAGGGACGAAGAGAGGGACGTTCGTTTGGACGAAGGAAAATTATGGTGCAGTCGTGTTCGGTACACTGCGGGTATAAATCATCATTACGCGAGCCCCTCTGGCGTGTTCTCTCGCTGACGTTTTTTTTTTTTTTTTTTTTTTTTTTTTTTTTTTTTTTTTTTTACTTTTCTCCCACCGCTGTCTTTCGTTTTTGCGTGTGTGAGCTTTTTTTTGGTTCTCGGAGTTCGCTCTCGCAGCTTTTTTTCCAGCTCCTGCGGCGAAGTTTCCACCAACCCCTGCGCGATCGCCGATACACTCGGGGGGGAGAGTTTCGCTCATTGTCGGCCGACTCTGATACCGCGCTCGTGTTCTTCCCTCGCTTTGCCTTCTTCGTCGTTCCTCCGTGCCAGGGTGCATGCGGACCTGTTTCACTATCGCGAGGAATTATAACGAGATCGACCGATACAAGTTTCCCCTTCGGCGACGGAAAAACGTTAAAGCTGTATTATCAGAAATTAAAAACGGTTTCAGGTTCGTCGGGCTCGCGCGACCGTGGCTGTGCGAAGCGAGCGTTCCGAATAAACTTTTCTAATTGACAATGGAGGAGAGCGAGGGACACGCGAGGCAACGTCGAGGACGCCGCGGCTTCGCGATCGCGGCAACTCATCCGGCTTTTCGCATAATTAATTTGATTTTTTTTTTTTTTTTTTTTTTTTTTTTTTTTTTTTTTTCCTGTTTTCAAATGGTCTCCAAAAGCTTCGCTCCATTGCGAGGCTCCTTGCTGAAACTCGTCAAGCGAGAGAGCACGGCCGCGGCGGAGAGCTCGAGAGCTCCGGTACGGGTCGTTGCGTTTAAGCGCTTTGTTACGTTGACACGCGAACCGGCGTTGTGCCCAGTCCCGCTTTTTCGCCTTCATTAAAAGTTGTTTCATTATCATTTCACCGTTTCCCACGCCTCTTCATTTGTCTCTTTTTTTGTTTTATTATTTTTTTACATTCCACTCCTTATTCTCTACGGGGCCGTTTCTCAACTCTCCGTCGCGCTCGCGTCAAATTGACGCTAATTATTCGCATCCCCGAACACCGAGTGCAACGAAGCTTTCGAACTTTAAATCCGCGAGATATTCACTCGGACCGGCAAGATATTTTCTCGAAGCCGCGGAATATTTTTTCGTTTCGCCATCATCCGACACGCCGTATCGTTCCCCGGGAACATTCCGGGGCTCGTAGAGCACGAAAGCTGCGACGATTACCGGATTAATTTTCTATTTCTGTCAGCTATGAACTCCCATTTAATTAGTATTTTAATTAAAAACGTACATAAATGCAAAGAAAAATAATGCGGTATGAGAAATATAAATAACTATAAAAATACATACAGGCGCTAATAAGCGTAGCAACCGACATTGGTTCCAGGAACTTGGCGTAATTCTCAAGCAGACGTATCTTAACAATCGCGGCAATTTTTTATTTTATTTTATTTTATTTTATTTTATTTTATTTTTATCGTGCCGTGTATGGATACAATACAATAAATACAGTGCCGAGGGTGATGACGGGGGTTCATTTCAAAAGGGTTATAATATATATTAGTGTTGTATATATATCGCTTCTGTACGTGCTCGCCGGTCCTCGGTCCTGCTTTGTCCCTCAGCCCCAAGGCGAATATTGCAGAGTTTCGATTTATCGCAGGCCAATCGCCGGTCACGCGAACCTCTGCCCTGGAAGCATCAGCACGAAGCCCCAGGAGCTGGAGACCCTGTTGAGTACCGTAAAACACGAGATCCTCCACGCCCTCGGGTTCTCCGTCAGTCTGTACGCATTCTATAGGGACGAGCACGGCGAGCCACGGACTCCCAGACGAAGTGAGACTGGAAAACCATCCCTAAACGAAAAGTAAGTCGAAGCAATCTTATTTATATATATTTTGGAAAATTGGATTTGTCTCATATTTTTTTATGTTTTCATGCCATAACGAGTGGATTCCGAAATTTTGTTTTATAAAAATGAAAATTCTGAAATTATGTTGGATGTAGAATGGACATTCGACTGTCTATTTTGTGGGATAATTTCGAATCTTCGATTTTTATAACATATAAAATGAATTAATTTATATTTTGGACCGTTCTTCCAATATTCACTGTATTAACATTTTTTATAGACTGCAGACCCATCAATGGAGCGAGACCACAATAAAAACCGTCGTCAGACCTCAGTGGCAAGTGCACGGCGGTACCGTAGAAAGATCAATGCAAATGATGGTTACCCCGAGAGTACGGGCTGAGGTGCGGAAGCATTTCGGTTGCCCGTCCCTCGAAGGCGCCGAGCTCGAAGATCAAGGGGAAGATGGTACTGCCTTGACTCACTGGGAAAAGCGAGTCTTTGAGGTAAACCGCTTGAGTTAACATACATATAATACTGGAACACTTCAAAGAGAAATAACATTCCGAATTACCTCTTGCATAATAGATTCCCTCATTCCGCAACACGGGATTAGAAAATTTGTTCGCGAATTTCTTCCTTTACAATGATACACGACTGCACCGTCGTGGTACGATTCCACATTTCCCTTTAAGTAATTCTCTGTAATTTGATTGTGTATGCCTGATTATCAGAACGAGGCCATGACTGGAACACATACTCAGAATCCAGTCTACTCGAGGATAACTCTTGCTCTGATGGAGGACACCGGATGGTACAGGGCAAATTATTCGATGGCACAAGAACTCGGCTGGGGGCGCAATCTTGGGTGCGACTTCGCCAAGAAATCTTGCAAGGAGTGGATATCCACCAAATCTTCGCGATTATCGTGAGTAAATTTTTTCTCTGAATTTACAAATTGAATTCATCCGCTGTGGGATTGTTAAATATTTATTTTGTCGTGTACTTCACGCTTTCATTTGAAAAAGGGATACAAGAGAGCCAAAGTGAGTGGGCCAAACAAACATATAACTATATATATTCACATATATTCATTTCAAATATCATAAATATATTTGATAATCAGAATATATATCGAATTTTTTACATTCGATAATCATTTATGTAATTTGGTAATTTCGTCAGATATCTATATTATTTTTTTCAACAAATGTGTAAGCACCCTTTATTTTTATTTTTTCAGGGGTAAAACGATACATCCCTTCTGCAACAAAGTGAAACAGGATCCTCTGCAAACCGAATGCACCGACGATCGCAGTTCCGTGGCTTTGTGCAATCTCGTCGAGCACGCTACGCCCTTACCGAAGAAATATCAGGTATATGCATAACAATAATAAAAATGTTAATTCATGCGGTACGCTTTACAAAATTATGTTAAATTAAAGCAAATTTATTTATAGAATTTTGATTCGATACCTCACGTCGTTCCCGGTAAGGAACAGTACTACGGTGGATCGGTATCTCTCGCGGACTACTGTCCTTACATCCAAGAATTTACGTGGCGTGCCAAGAACATTGTAGTACGAGGATCGCACTGTTTGTACGAGGAAAATAATCCGCGTAAGTTATTCTCAACTCGGCTCCCGCGATGGATTATCCGCCAACGGCGAGGTACAATCTTATGGAAATTTTATCATGAATTATTTTTTCAGACCCCGAGAAAAATTTTGCTCTGGAAAAATATGGAGTACGCTCGAGATGCTTCGATCATACCAATCAGATGTGGGAGGAGAGGACGTGCAAGCAGGCGAGACAGTGGCAACATTGGGGCTCCGGCTGTTATCAGTACAAGTGTGAAGCTGGCAGGCTGCACATAATGGTCAGTCAAAGGCTAAAATTCCCGAATCGATGGAGTCTACTTTGAGGAAAAAAAAATTATAATTGCAATTGATTTTCTTCTTGCTCATTCGCAGGTAGCCAATTATACGTACACCTGCTACCACTCGGGTCAGGAAATCGCCATTCGAATTATACAGCACGATTGGCTCCACAAGGGTGCGCTAATTTGTCCGCCGTGCAAAGACATCTGTCAGGTAAATAAATTATTAAATTCTCATTTAAAAAATTATAAACGAATGCGTTGACTAATAGATGTGTCTTAATCGTTAGGCCGAGTTGCAAGCCCAAGGAGAATGGTGCAAACCTGGTGACGAGCATCCTCCAGCAACACATTACTACAGAGACAATCTCGATTGCGGTGCAGCGAACCAACTCGTCTCGAGTGTGTTCGCAGTAACTGTGGCGATCCTTCACCTCGTCGTCAGATGATCTGCCGTCGATACGTAGCTAATTTTTTAGTGTTATATCCAAAAGCGAAACAAAAACAGAACTCAAACAAAAATCACAAACTGTAGGCAGCCCCTGTCGAGACTCCGATTGGCGAGTCACGACTACTAATAGTTACCTCTGACTTCTTTCTCAAAGTTCATTTCGAGGAAACTTGGAATTTCGTAACCCAAAAGTCGACGATTTGAGAAAAAAGTGTTAGGATTACAGACTTAGCGCGTGGTTGAGGACCCTTTGCAAGTGGGTTTTTTTAACGTAAAGAAAAAAAAAATAACCCGTACATAATCACTTCTCGGGGCTCCTTCCCGAGTTACCTCAAACCTAATATTTCACTCGAATTATCGTATTCGAGAGTTTGTTTTATTTCCATATCGCTGTCGATTTATTAATTAATTGATGTCCATCGGTGTAACCGATGTATTATTGGAAACGGTGCTGAAGAAAAAATTCAGTTGAAGCCCAACCGCTCTTCTCCTGTGCTTATCCACGACATGCTTCGATTCTAAGCGACATTTAACATTTGTATTTGCAACGATAATGTTACCATTACATACTCAGGTTTAAAAAATTTCTTTCGGAATTCGGATATTTGCCAAACGGCGACGATCGAGAAAGCTGTCTATGTACGACAATTTGCCCTTATCTTTTTTTGGTTCGATTAGTCGTAAAAAAAAACCGAGGACAAATAGCTCTATGAGGAGCAGCGTTCTTGTGAAATGGAGAAGGGATGAGGTTAATGGCGACTGGAAGACGGTATAGGTGAGATTGAGTCTTGTGATACAAGGTGCGGCAGCGCTGCAAATCACTTGCGTAAAAATCATATCGATAAAATTAGAAGAAAAAGAAATAAAATTGAGTACTGAGTCGAATAACCGAGGTACGCAACGAATCCAAATGAAAAAATCCGGATCGTGGAAGCTCGCTGGACTAAATAAGAAGCATCATGGTATAAACTATTAAGCGATATACGAAGTAAAATATGGTTGTACATAATTTTTAAAACAAAAATGAGAAAAAATAACTAAAACAAAACATGAAAATATTACCTATAAGAATATATGGGCCATCGAGGGTGAGCTCACAATACACTGCGACTTAGATACACGATGACTGTACATCGTTGATGTTAGAAATATTGTTTTCATTTTGATTTTACAATATCTACGAAAAAATTAACAAGCGGATATTCATAAAGAGACTGCGTACGCGCGTTCGAAATACGTACGACAAAATACGAATTTGATTTTATAATCGAGTATACTTTGTACGATACGACGCCAAGGCATTTCCTATTTTTGGAAAAACAACTGTACATACCAGAAGTATTCAACGACACTTCCCGGCCATTACGGATATAAGATTCACTATTATTTTTCGCATAATGGGGCGTCGAATTTTTTTATTTTTTTTTGCGGAAACGTAGATTACAATTGTTGTAAAAGATTAAATCATTTCTTTATAAATTTACAAGTTGCAATTAGCGGCTTACTGTTTTCGGAATCCAAGTCGATTCCTCCTTTGATCAAACATTCCGCAATACGTAAATGCTTGACATTCCACATTCGAGGATATATATTGTCCCAGTTTTCAACGAGATGCCCAATTTTTATATACGTATCGGATTTTAGTTTGAATGATCAGCCAGAAGAAGACTCTTAAACATGGACGTTGATTTCTTTTATTTCGCAGTTAGTGCTCTTCGATGCGTTACCATAATATATATATATATGTAGTATATATATAAATATACGAGAGTTAGTGAGATAGGTATGAAAATCAGAGAGAATGCGCGCGTGAGCGAGATATTGTTACTAATCGTGTGAGAATCACTTGTAATAAAGTGCTTCCTTTGTGATTAAACTATATTATAATAATATTTCAATTTTTTTTCTCACTGAGTACCTCACCATCCGGCGCTCGAAAAATCAATGTCGTATTCACTCTCTCAGCGTTTTCCTTTTATTCCGACCGTCAGTAAAGACACAGCTGATTTCACTATAGATTGGGGACGAAGGTAATTTTCCGCAGTTGACAAATAAATCGAATACAGTATTTGTAGATCAATCAATTTATTAATTCATAACTAAGAATACGCTATCAGTGAACGTTACATTTCGTTAGTAAGTATTTTCTTTTTCTTATCGTCGACGTTTAACAGCCGAGACCTCCGTTGGTATTCGTTTGGAGGGGTTCCCGCGGAAAGCAGCTTTCTTCGAGGTTTGAACAATTATCAGCTGAACGATAGTATTCGTTCCCACAAAGAAAAGACCGTCAGTCGATAACACACGTTCGTACAGCCGGTCGCTTGGAAACGAAGACCAACGGAGATAATAAAACGTTCGATAACATCGGCTGAAAAAAAATTGTTTGTGGATTCCACGGCAATGTTCGAATCCCCCGACATTGTTCACCGAATTTCGGACATCGCACTTAGTTCACAATCTCCGAATGAAAATTCATCTCACATAAATTCGATCGCTTCTCATACATTTAGTGCTACTCGAAAAATTCATCCTCAAAAAATTCGCACGCTGGTTTTTCATTATTATGTTATTTTCTTTATGTTTTTATCCGTTTCTTTAGAAAACCTTTTTATCAACTATATAGCCTAGTAGTAAACTACAAGATAATTATCTCTACATACGCTTCAGTTACACGACAGAATATTCATTCACCCGATCGATCTTGCGCTTTTAACTTTCGACGATTAATCATTAATTGGTAGAAAAAAAAGGAAGTCTTCGTGCTCGTCCGTTTTCGTATGTACGTCGAATTTTACATATTCCTCGTGAACTAAGATGATCAACGATCCGCGATATCAGTTGTTTACAATAAATATAAATAGTACAATTATTTTTGTTCGTGTTTTTTTTTCTGCGCCTCGCATATTTCTTCCGAGTTGTTCGCCGATGCGAAAAGCAACAGAGAGTGAACGACTTTACGAGCTGCCCTCGACGAGAGGTAATCCACCGGATCGCTGAAATGTTTCACCTCGCGTCGCTCGTTATTTGTTCCAACGTGCAAAAATCCAACATTGCCACGTTCGTGTACTGGCATCATTCGGAACTTCTCTAGATGGGACAAGCGCAACGACAAATACACTATCACCCTCTCGTTTTCATATAACGCTGCAGTATACTCACGCTCGTTTGCATCCTAACGCAGCGCGAATTTCCTGCCTATCCCCATTTTTACGTCGCTTCATTTCCCTCCTCTCGACGTTCGTACCAATATTTTCTGGTATGAAGTCTAATGGACCGTATCCTGAATCACGCTCGAGATATTACGTGTTTGCGATTGAAATAATAATAAAAAAGCGAGCACTCTTTCAGCGAAATCATTCGGCGCAAGGTGGATAGTCCCGTTATTTGCCATGTACGCCAAGTTAGTTTGAAATAGGATACAAACTCGTATGGCTCGCTCCTATAGGAATTAAGCTTTATTTAATTTCAAATGTAACCCCGGGAGTGAGTAAAAAATAATTACGCTCGAAATAATTTCGTCTGGTTGTATCTTCTAAAAAGTTGATTTATCGCGATATACAGTGACCTTCCACGGAAAGTGAGGTCACGAATATCGTTGTGACGTTTTCGGTTTGGAAAAATTCATTTTTCCACCGGCAATGACGTCATATGCAACCGAAAATGATTTATTTCTGGCATAACGTCACTTCCGATCGAAGGACCAATATTTTCAAACGGGAAGTCGCGTTACAAAGATTTTTCACAAAGAAAGCCAGCGACAGAAACGAATAATTTGAGGAACAAACGACAAGCGCTTCAGGTCCAACATAACGCAGCTGTCCGCGATATAATGTAGTTGAAAACTTAAAGATCCCGTTTTGGTTGCAGTATTCCGATACTTATCGACGTATCGGATGGAGCAGTTGATAATTTACTCGCGATCCGCAACGCTCAAACGTACTGCAGTTCTCGTTACCGACTCAGTCTCTTGAACATCGCATCAACGCATGTAACGCATCCGTCGGATCATCGAATACCCGTCTCTGTCCGTCTTTTAGACCGAATCAACATCCCTGAGAAGATCGGGTAGACTCTTGAACCACGCGTATTCGAAGCGACGTCTCTGACGTTGAAGTCGCCGTCCTCTTCGAGGCTGATTCCTCCGAGGAGCGTGACAGAAGTCTCGGCAACAATCCTGGGATCGGCTCGCGTTCCATAAAACGTCCGACGATCGACGATCGTCGCGTTGATCCCGACGTATCCAGTGAGACTCCAAAGATCTCGCCGCCACGCGATACTAACTGTTATCGTCCGGTGATCCTGGATCCTCGGTTTGCGTGGCGGCGTCCCTGCCTCACGTGCACGGCACGTCGTTGCAGATCGCGTGGCCGGTTTCCCACGGCAGTGGCGGTGGAGTGTGGACGAGCGACGGCGTGGAACATCGTGCCATCGAACATCGGTCCATCGAGCAACGATCCATACCTGAGGACAGCCAAGGATGTAGAATATTGAGTAACGAATAGCGCGTATCGTATTAATAGTCTAAGTGTATAATGTGTCTCTTCCGAGTGGCGGAATGGCAGCCTTTGTCGGAGCGATCTGTCCTATCGCTCATGAGGGAGACCTTTGGACACTGACCGGTCGATGGTCTAACTTTGTTAGTTGCACCACTCATCGACGTTGATTGCACAGAATCGTCAGACACAAGGTTCTTCGGGACCTCCGGAAAATTATCACAGAAAACGGACGATGGTCGATGTTCACGAACATAATTACTGCAATTTAGTTAAGGGAGTGAACAAAAAAAAATTAAAACATTCCGAATGAATGGGCGAACACAGGTTTTTTTTTTTAATAGTGGAAATTTATGATCATCCAGATTTTCGTGTCGACTGATGCGACGAAAAAAAATGTCTCGTTTCGTCGGAAAAAAATAAACGCGTTTTCATTAGTTAAGCGAAAAAAAAAAGAAATAATTTGTCTCTGAAATTTTGGTTTACCTGATAAATCTAATCCCCCGATACTGCAGACGTCGAGTCCGCCGGTGCTCGTCGCACAGCAGTGTTGCTTCGTGTTCAGCGGCTTTTGTCTGCACAGTATCTGAAAAAAATACCGGAAGCATTAGCGTTGCGCCGGTGAATTTCACGATAATAAAAAATTCACTAATTTTCATATTTTTTATTCTCGCGTACCTTGGTGTAGAAAATCTCTCGGGATATACGGCGGAAGTGATTGTTGAGCAGCCAGTAAAGAAAGGGATTCCAAAAGCTGTTTGAGAGGGCGAGCCACGTTGCGAGGAAGTCGAGGAACGGCGGTGGTTTGCTTCCTGTGCAGGCTGCCACAACTTCCTGTATGGTCCACGGCGTGACCATCACGATGAAACCGAGGCTCATCGCTGCCATTGTTCGCGATGCCGAGGTCGACAGTCGTCTCTCGTGCGCCACAAGCTGCAAAACCCAAGCGGGAACCCGGTCGAAACGGGAGACATTAATTCTACGACTGTCAGCGATTTCCCTCAGCTCCAAAATGAACGCCGAACGATTTGCATCGTATTATATTACTGTACATTTCGATTCTCCGGTGGGATAAAAGAGCGGAGCAAACCGGACAATTTTTACCAATTTTTCTTCCAGACAAGACATTAATAACAAAAAAGATCCTGGCGGGAATGAGCACTGGTCCGTTTTGCCCCTTGCTTCGCCTATTATGTTTATATTTATTCTTTTCATTTCCCACCATCACGGTACGCGACCAACAAGAATGGAGCGTGAAGAATTTAAAACGTCTCCGAGAGAACCCCGGAAAAATCGTAAATAAATTACGTGTTTTTATCATTTTTTTTGCTTTCAACCCTATTTTATTTGCCGACCCGCGGGATAACGGGACAAACAGCGAGCGGAGATACGGCGAGCAGACTGCAGTCCAGCGTCTAACTCTAGGGAATCCCTTTGCCTCGCTGGCCCCTTCGCCGCTAGGTGAAGGATTACAGAACTTCGCGTCCGCGATCCCGAGTCCTCGTGGTCCGTCTTCGTCGCGCCGTTACCACTGAATCCGTTCGGGAACCAGGATTAGCTTCTCATCCCTCGAGCTCCCATTTCTTCCCGTTTCAGTCGCTCTTTTCTTGACTCTAAATCCTTTAAAAAAGTTCGCCTGAATTTAGCGAACGACACAAATAAAATAAGTCTCGGCCGATTTTACCCTCTCGCATATTTTATTTGTCACAGTCGCGACAATTTTTTTTCACCCGACCTCGGTAAAACCCTTGCGTATGCATTATGTAATGCGAAGAAAAAAAAAAGCGGCGTAATAACTTCCGGCGCTGCGGTACGGAACCGACCGGAAACCGAGACGGTACCACGAAATCAAGCAATCTCGGGGGAAACGCGAAGAAGAAACGCGGACGACGGTAAAGCCGTCGTGGAACGAGCGGCACACGTACGTCTCTCCACAATTTAATGTCTCCGTCGTATTCCATCATGCCCCCTTCGTTTCCAGCCAAGGATAGCAGCGTCTCCCAGCGACAGCGGAACGGAGCGTGCCAACGTCGAATCACAGAGAGCTTCGAAGAAGGAGATGTTTCCAGATCGCGCATTCCTCCGGGGTTTACCTTTCAGGAGAAAATCGCGAATTCCACTCATCAACCCTGTCTAGTCGATGTTTTATAAACTCGCTCCTCTATCCTGAATAATTCATGGAGCTTGATGACAGTCTCGTCCTCGAAAGCCCCGACAACTTCTTCTGGACGTTCGTAATCCTTTTACGTATATATGTGTGCATGTTCTTTTTTTTTTTTTTTTTTTTAATTTTATTTTATTTCATTTCCCGTTCTACCCGTTCGGAGTAACCTTTCGAAATCCTCTCGGGCCTGCGACGCTTCTCAGACAGTCAGAAAGGACTAAGAGTATTAAGCGAGCGAAGGACGGCCCAGCTGGATGAACCGAGAGACGAGTGAAACGGAAGCCATCCGAGAAGGAGAGACATTGGCACCCCAGGGATAATCCGGGATAAAGACGCCTCGTTGCAGCTCAACAGAATGGCTCTTATCCTGATTCCTCACCCTTGCCGCCTTTTCCCGCCCCATATAAACCTACCTCATATATACACGTATAATGCCCGTGCTCCACATCTGCCACATTCATGTTATCGGATAACGTGACACGTTCTAAGATATTGCTTCTCGACAAATTTCGTGGCTACTTTATCTCGTCCCATAAATGTAACAATTATGATCCCGCCTCAAATCTCCAAATTAATAATAATGATAAGAACAACATAATCCTTATGATCTTCCGACCTCTGCTTTTTTTTTTTGAGTCTAGGAATTTTGCACTGCATATAGAATGGTTTTCGAAAAAAAAAAAACATTTCGAGATATGGACTTAAAACCGATTTTTCTTGGAAAACAAAAAATTTGGAGAATTTTTTCGCTCGTATTTTCGGTTGGGAATCGTGCCATTCTGTGTGCTGATACAATTTGTCATTCGAAAAGAGCGATCCGTAGAATAAATTGAATTGATATGAGAGAAAAATTGATAGCAATAATGACGATAAAAAATAATGAGAATCTTCGATGGTGGAGAAAGTAGGGAGTAATAATCCTGTTGGTAATGATATCAACGTGGCAGGTAAAAGGCTTTGAAAAAGTAACGACAGCAGTCGCCAGTAAATCGGATCTCCCGTCGGTTGAACGAGCGTCCTGGTTTGTCGAAAGGAGGGACCATCGAGGCGGAAGTACGTTGAGAAGAGACGTCGTCGGTAGCGACCTCAGAGTCCTAACCGGTCGTCCTAGTCGAGGTAATTACCGCCCTTCCATTTAGCCTCCTCGCCTCCGCCTCCCGTCGCCTATCTTTGGCTTCGTCGCTCCAGACTACACTTCCGTCTATTGCGCTCCGGCTGCAGCAACGACGCGGGCCAACCTCTCTTCCTCTTCCGGTGATCGAAGAGTTTTACACCCAGGACGTCGACGCGACCCGCGCGACACCGTCGACAGCAAGTTTCTCCACACCCCGACGACCTTGTCCCTGTCGATATCCGAAGCTGCGAAAGACGTTCTCTCGTCGTCCCTTTCTCCCTTTGCCACCCTCTCTCTCTCTCTCTCTCTCGGTCCGTCCCCATTGACGTATAATGACATCGCGCGATGTACGAGGCCGCTTCGATGTCACCGCTACTGCCATCCGACTGATAAATCAACCCTCCTCCGGCCTCCACGACATTGCCCATTATCGTCGGGCGAGGGAGTAAGGACGATACCGAAGATTGATGAAGAGACCGCATTCACGCGACAGCCAAGTTATCATGGTACTGCTGAAAATAAAAAATCAAATAATAAAATGTTGTTCAAAGTGAAAAACGTCTCTTTCGAAAACTCGGCAAGCTTCACCGGTGCGAATCTCAATAATTTCGTGAGTCGATGCCGCAGATTTATAGTACATTTTTTTTAGGCCAGAAAAATTTAATGAGATATTTTTTTTTTAACGAAGTTTCATGGAACCTTCTTTGCGGAGAGTTCCGAGTCGGTGGTGACTCGAACTTCGCCAATCCGACTGTTCGGAATGTAAATAAAATTGACTGTAACCGGGGAGAGACGAGCGAGCGATTCAAACGATTTCGACGAGAATCGCTCAAGTACCTTCTCGATGAGAAGTCGAACGATATCGTTCGCATTGATAGCCGCTTCCGCTCCGTCTCGAGTCCGAGTTGCAAAAGGATTCTCGCGGTAATTGGCCGAAAATCCGCAGCTCATTAACGCGCTCACCCCGCTTTATGTCGCTCGCCCTTAACGCTTCGTCCATTTTCTTGAGTTTCGTCCCGGAGTCGGTGGCTTCCGGACATTAAGCTGGGAATAAGTCGATGCACAGAGGAAGATGTAAAATAGAGGTCGAGTGGATGGTCGTAAAAAAATTAAAAAAAATTGATGGAAGGTACACGAAACAGCAAGACGGCGAGACAATTTCCCAAGACCGCTGCTCTCCCATCCATCCAACTAGACACTTCGTACCCGGCAACCCACCCTGGCCACTTCCGTACTTCGCTCCCAGCAATAAGTGGACTTCCAAGATTTCTAGAGGCTCTCTCCTCCTGCTCTGTTCTCTTTCACCCACTTGAGTTTCTTCGATCAACTCCGGGGCTTCCATTTTAGTAAACTCGATTACGCTTTACCCAAACTTCGCAACAACTATGCAGAGGTATTTCTGCCACGATTGTTCAGCTTGGTCATTGAAAATACCTCCTTTGTTCGAACACGATTGGAAACTCCCACGATTTTCGTTGAAAGCCTGCGCGAAGTTAGAGGAAAAAATTGTCAATTTAAATTTTGTCAAAAATAATGACATTTTTTGCGATATATATTTTTCGGTTTTTTTTTATAGACATTTTATAGCATCCAGTCGAACAGGCCAGTAGCGAGATTGCTCGACAATCCTACCGCGTGTACGTGGGGAACGACGAAATGCAAAAAAAGAATTTGTTGATTTTTTTTGAGGCAAAAAATTTTGTTCGATCGACGGGAACGAAAAAACGCTTCCGCGGTGCCTCTCCGTTACCTGTTTCGTCCATGCGAGACCAGAACTCCATGGTTGTTGCAAACGCTGTTGAATCTTTTCTCTTTAGCACGTCTTTACCTCGCGTTTTGGGGCGAGAGAGAACCGCATTGTTATTCTTTTTCATGGGAGGAAAACGGCGGCTGTGCAGAGAACCGCGAACGAAGTAGAACACGGACGCCCGAAACAAGTTGAATTAACGACGTATCCGGAGTTTCCACCGGTAGGTATAGAGCCAGCCCGGTTGGCTTCCGTGCTGGATACCGGCCGACCGTCCCGACCGATAAATTCCCCAACCGGCAGCCGCCTCGGCAATCCGAACGGGAGAGAGCCTGGGAGATAGAAAGACAGGATGTGAGATAGAAAAAAGAAAAAAAAAAAAAAAAACGGAGCAGGCAGGAAAATCGAGGGAATACAGAATCGCTGGTTATCGGCGAGGAAAAGCTGAGAGCCTTGGAAGGGGATTTACCAAAAACGGAAATGACCTGCAAACGTCGATTAATTTTATTGCTATAACTCGATCCGAGCCGCCACGTCGGGCTGAACGAAGGGCGAATGGGACCATCGACGGGACGATCGCTCCCGATTGAAAAATAATCGACGCTTCGGCGTTGCCGAAAAATAGCGATGCAATAATGGTTACACATATATTTGTGTAAGGGGACCAAAAAAGCTGGCGGTGCGAGATCGAGAGCCAGCTACGGTCTCTGTTTTTCCGTGTTTCACGAAAAATTCGCATCCACCGCCGGAGGGTCCTCCCGACTCCAAAATACCACTGTCTAATGTCGACGAGATAAATGTGATTTTCACGCTGCTCTGGGTAAGCGAAGCGTGCTCGAGAAAAATATATTGTTTGCGGTGAAAACTGGGGCGCCGTTCAACCCCTGACACCGTACTCAGTCGGGTGGTCTCGAATGCCGCCGTTGGGATATTTTGCCGCCGCTTGGCTATTTTGCCGGTATAAAACCGGATACCGACGGGAAGGAGGAGCGAGGGAAAGTTGAGCTTGCCAAATTTAGCGAACAGCGCGCTTGCCCCGATCGGGGCGAACTTTTTGGAAGTCGTGTGTACAATGCGAGGAAGAACAACCCTCCCTCACCGTCTCGCACTCGCCAACATAAGGCGAGACAACCGGCAGAAAAAGTTTTCTCTCGCGTCATTGCGGATACTCGATATGTACGTTTCAAGATATTTTCTGTGTTTTTTTTTACAATTTTTTTTGCAGCGCGTATAAAAAAGAAATCGAAGCATTTCCGGTTTATCGACTTCTGGAGTGTTGAGATATATTTTCGTCGACAATAAAAACTGTGCTGACTACCACTTTGGGATCGCAGAATGGCCGAGAAAAAAAATAATCCATTTCCTGCGGAATTGACGAACGCGAGGGAAAATTTTCTTCTTCCTCGGCCATCAGCGATCTCGAAACGCGGTTCGGTGTAGTTTGACACACGGGCACGGAATTATTATCCGTTAAAAAAATTTAGACTCTTGGAATTAAAAATCTCATCTCTTCCTTTTAATTGCTCGATACTTATGGCGTCACTATTTAATTTTTTTTTTTTTTATCGGAGAGTTGTTTTGGAGTTAAAATATCGTTGAGGCGAAGGCAAACGAGATGGGGTGTGGAAGATACGTCGAAGACGGTTTGCTGACTGTTTCAGCGACGACGGCCCGTCCAAGGTCGCCGTCAAGACTTCTGGAACAGCGATATCTCTTCTTCGCGCAAAGTTTGGCCTCAAGAGTCGTGGCAAAGTTATCCTCCTCGACGGAGTGCGGAAGTAGACGATCATTCGAGTAGATACGAGATGGAGCGGGTGCGACTACTGTCACAATCGGAGAGTGTTGCCCGTCGGGGGGAAACTCTGCGGGAAGACGCCCACCGTCGTGAAGGATTTCTCAAAGTTTGCGTCCCGAAGCGAGCAGCCCGGATGATGAAGTCGAGTGGGAACGATCGGTGCAATACGATACTCCTGGCCGAGATGCTCGTTCGAATGGAAACACGATCCACTGTAATGACTAAAACAAAAAATTAACGAAAAAAAGCAACGGCGCCGTCTCGCGGTACAGGAAGTACGCCATTTCCCATTAAAAAATAAATAAAAATAAAAATAAGATCTCGAAACTGGGAGTTGAACATTTCCGATAAATATCCGAAAATAAAAATGAGCAATTCTTCTAATCTCGTCGCTTTCGGTCGAAAATAAAAATTTTACTCCAGAAATAAAAATTCCAGGTTCTCGAATTCCGGAATTCATAGCGAGGTTGTGCAATGCCCGGGCTGCAAGAAACTAAAGAGGTAGTTAAATAGTTTGATAGCAGTTTCATTAACGATATCGTTTCGCGCGATTAAATTTTCATCGGCATTGAGCTGTTTCCATCCGTCTGTTCGTCGCGCGAAATATAACGAATTACGGTGAGTTAATTGCCCCCTCCCCATCCTACCCGTCAGGCTCAATTAGCACGAGTGCCGAACGTGAGGTTTCGACGAGGATGGAAGGAGTTGCTGTGTACGCCGTTTAAAGACGAACGCGAAGCTACCTCGTTGAGCATGAATCGGCCGAAGCAAACGTTTGCGTGCCTTTTCCCTCATCGGAATTCTACCACAACAGTTGAGACTGCGGATACTGAGTCGGCAACGAGTTAAAGATGTGTTGGTAAGTAAAAAAAATGAAAGGACACGAGGCGGAAAGTGTACGAGATAAGCGTAGCTACAGCACTTCATAACAGCCCTGGACAAAGGTCCGCCTCTTAATTAATTAAGAGCTGACTCGTCGTCGGGCTTCATATCGGGTCGTTGCAGCCGAGGTTTCTTTTAACCCTGGGATGAACGTCACGAATAACTCCAGACAACAGTGAATCGGTGGTCTCGTCCATATTCGGAATCCTCCTGACAATTGATTTGAAGATTGATTTTTATTTTTCCTTATACCTGTTAACTAATAATGGTGATTAAAAAGTAACACTTTTCGTGCCTGCCGAGAGTGCAGAAATTTTGCTCCAAATAAAACTGAACAATCGGCGCATGCGCATATACAGTTCGAACTTACTTTACGCACGCTTCCACGTGCGTAAAATGCAACGCGCAGTGGGCCTGTATAAAAATGTTTTGCCATAGAATTACGGTGCAGCAAATATTACGTCAACTGCATCGCACTCATCGCACTTCACTGCATGCGTATAAAGTTCGCTTCATCACACTTGTTTCGCAAATTATTATTTTTACCTGCACGGGTAGGAGAAGTGAGTTTGCGTTTGAATTTTCGTGCCAGTAAATACTCACTCGTTCGAGATTCGCACCGCTGACGACCTCCGGCGTGTTAACGCACACGACTCTCTTGAGACGCAGTTTGTTCACGTGGAACGCCGATCCGTAGCAATACATCAGGACCATCGTCGTCGGAAAGTAAAAACAGCAGCACGCGAGAATCCTGAGGAAAAACGTTGAATATTTGAATAAGGGAAAAAGACTCAAAAAAAAAAAAAAATTGGAAAAAAATATTGCGTACCTACCTGAACGAGGCCTTGGCGAAAAATGGATCGCAGGCGAGCAGGCCTGAGCCATTGAAGTAGTAACCACCGCTCGGTAGAACGAGACTGCCGAATATCGCGACGCTCGCTATCCACGTAGTCGACATTACCGCCATGCAACCCTGCCGCATGTAGTACTGCAATCAGAACAAGTCGACGAGTTAAATTATTAAAATTAAATCTTTCTCTCGTCGAGCTGCAAAAGAACGACCCTCGAGTACATAGATATATCGTGAGACAAAAATGCGAGAGACTTGACCTGACGGGAACTATTCATTGGACGGTCCACAAATAACGAATAGAGGAGGCAACGAACAAACGAATGAAGGTTCGCGATTCAGCGATTCATTAAATTCTCCGCTTTCTCTTTTTGGTCCTTTTCGATGCGCTTCTGTGCTCACGGCAGCTCATCTGCCATTCGCTTTTTTAAATCCCCCGACGAAACAACGATACGATTCGTCGAGAGAGCCGTTCGCCACAGACCAATCTTGCTGTGCAGGGTGAAATAAGAACCGCGAATTTCCGAGCTCGACCAACGCTCCCGAAAAAAGAATTTCATTCGGATCTCCGACTGTTGGATTTATATCGTTGTAGCGTTTCGCCCACAGAGCGGAGAACCAAGTGTACATGACGAGCCAGACATAAATTGTGCGGTCAGATTTTTCCTTTTCATTTTTTGGCTAGCAAAAAAATTAAAATAAAATAAATTTATCGGAGCACTAGACGGACCCGAGTGGGTTGGAGATCTCCCCGCGGAAACGATAAAATGATCGATGGTGCGGGCGGATCCGCTCCTAGTAGCAATACCGTTCGAATTACCTCGATAAACTCACCATCGGGAACGCCCTCACGAAAATATATTTGCCCGGATGAGAGAGAGAGAGACGCGAAACAGTGAGCCAGGGCTCTGTCCTGCGGCACCGAAAATCCACCACTGTTCCATAAACAATGATAATAATTAAATAACAATAAAGCTTGTTTATCGATAAATGATGATAATTCGTCGAACAATGCCGGCAGCCGCAGCCACAAATAATGAATTTTTTTTTTAAATATATAAATGTCTCTTCATTGAAAAGTTTGCCCGACCACGGAAGCTCGTCAGGGAGCGCGGGAGGGTGCAACGTTCCTCGATCAATTGTTATCACAAGGGACAGAACGGAGCACTATCGCCCCAGGGCAAAAATAGTAGCAAAGCCATTCGAGTCTCTCGACTATGTTTATCGAATGTTTAATGAGCTTGGGACATTACTCAATCGGGTGAGAGGTCGCGACTGTTTGCGCTGGGAAGTCGACGAGGGAGCTGAGGAACTGTGCCGTGTCTCACCCCCTCGTTCTCCGCGGTTGCCACCCTCAGGTTCGAATCTCGTCTCGCGAAATGATTAATTTACCGCCACCCTTTTACCTCGATATAGTGTACATCCCCATCGAGCCGCTTCTCCCGGTGCGACCGCTCGTTTCGCCCGGAGCTTGATTCGGCTCTTTGCATTTTAATCCGCTATCAAATCTCGCCTATTATAACGACGATTCGGGTTTTTCCGTCCGTGGAAAAGCCCCCGAGCCGCGACCGCGAGCCCACGCTCCTTCGTAGATCGATGCTTTAAAGCGGAACTAAAATTCGAGGCCGATCGCCAGCGAGCTTTCCGGACGAGGGAAACCGGGGCAAAACGGTCGTTAAATTTCTGTGGCTAACTGAATGGCTTCGCGGCTGAACCCACCACCGAAAGGCATTTACGCGGTAAACCTCCGCTAAACGCTTCCGCGTTGGTCCCGTTGTTGTTGCGAGTGGTCGTCCAGCGACCGCCGATTGTCGCAATCAATCCCGATACCGATCGGCGTACTCGACTGCCGTCGAGCATCGGCTCGTTCGATATTTTGATCCCTCGATATAAATTATGCCGGAATCGAGAGCGTCCAATCGGGAAATTGCACGAGAGCGATAAACGTTTCCTGCTTTGGCACGATGAGCAATAAATATAGAAACTTATTATAATTTCAAATATTACGCACTTTCATCGACAAATGGGAATAACGATTCTATCCGGAAGGCTTTTGGACGTTCGGCAATCGGCGATTTTCAGCCCTTGATACAAAAGATAGGGTTGTCGGGAGCGTCCAATCGGCAAATTATTATAATAATTATTCTCAAAAATCATAAAAATCACTACGATAAATAAATTGGATCGACTCTTCCGTCCCAGTGAATTCGCACCGCTCCGATTTCTTATCCCGCCCGATTCTCTTGCAGCGATTTCCACCGATAATCCTTCCATGTAATACCCAAAAGAATCCAACCTCTCCGGCCCGTCGATCCAACCCCGATGAGCGAACTCGCAGCGAATCGTTACTCTCAATCTGCCGACTCCGTTTGGTCCATGAAATAAAAAAAAAATACATATTACAAAAACGAAAAAAAAAAAACGAAAAAAGAAAACAAACAAAAAAAATTTAATCTACCATCGAACTCTGGAGATCCGAGGGAGAGGTAGATAAGGAGAGAGCAGCCGGGGTCTGGAAGCAAAATACAGACAAATCGTTGAACGAAGCGAGTTGAAAAGGAGGTCGTCGATCGAGTTTTCAATTTGCCGGTGCACAGCCGCAGCCCGCGACTCTCGGATACGAAGGATTCGGCTTTATTCTCCGACTGTTCGTCCTCGATATCGAATCGCGTCGTTTTGAGATAGACGCTCCATATACACAGTAAGAAATAAAAAAATAAAAAAAAACGCGAAATAAACGGTGACGAATATTATTTTTCTGTCCCTCCGACTGGAAATCTCAACGATACATAAATCGTGAAATTATTTGCTTCACGGAATAATCGGAGCGAGAAGAATATGATCCGATATGGACATTGGTAAGCGACCGGGTGCGATGGGGGGAGGGGGGGGGGGACGTTAGAAGACAAAGTGCAGAAAGGCAAAGGGGAGAAAATAACTTTTGACACGTGTACAAAAAGTACCATGGCCGTTTAGGTAAACGAGAAGCAAAATGGAAATGCTGACTTGAATGCACAGACGCATCTATTGTTTTCAGCGGTGAATACGCCCTCGTCATTTTGCCCGGTGCTCTGGTGTGAAAGCCTTTCTGTCACGCAGTGAGATTTGTTCCACGTTCCTCGTTGCGCACACATCGTAGGATGCGGCGATTCATTAAATCCAGACCAGACCGGAGCAGACATCGTCATCGTCGATTATAATCTAAAAAAAAAAAAAAGAAAAAAAAAATTATCACTCCCGCTATGGTCGTTGGAGAATCGTGAAAAACGCTTCCAATGGCTCATTTCGCGCTATCTCTTGTCATCAAGGGTATGGAAGGTTTGTAGTGGAGGAATTAAAATGTAGCATTGAAAAATGCACAGTTGCAAAAATAATCTTTACTTTAACTGTTGCCTCTTCACATGAGAGCTTTATCGTCGAGTTTCGCGAGTACGACTCGATCGTCTTGGCATGATAGCTTCCCGCACTCGCCATGGAATTCCCGGCAGCCAACGGCGAGCCAGAAAATCTTCGGATTTTAGGGATTCATGAACATTTTTTTTTTTTTTTTTTTTTTTTCCGCGTTCACTTCGTTGCTGGCTGGTCAATGCGAAATTGACCGAGTTACCAGGTCGATGTAATATTGACTCGGGGGGTTTTTTTTTTTTTTTTTTTGTGCTCCGGGACCGTGCGCGGAATTTCGGGCAGCCCGCCTAGGGTAGTAATTCGGCGGAGCCACGAAATGCGACATGCAATGCGGTGGCGTAATAATCCCCTTGATTTTGGAGGCTGCCGCGCACGTGGAAAGATAGGGGTGAGTCGGGAGTGCGACATATTTTAGCGTCAACGGCACTCTCGTTCTCCCGGATGCTGCACGATACTCCGGCACAACCAGCTCGTTCACGAGGCAGCCCTACAAGCTGAATACCGCGTATAGCTGTGCGTTCCGTACAAATAGGTGGAACAGAAAATTTCAACCCGTTTGAAACGTTGAAGCTTCGGCCGAGAGGGCGGCTTTTAATAGCCGTAAAAATTTTCCGAACACGCGAGCCGAGCGACGCTGAATTTGTCGGATGTGACGAATGCGCGGTGAATGGGACGTTATAATTGTATCGGAATGCACCCGCAAACCGACCGAGTGAAATTTGTTCGGTAAAGTGATTTTTTTTTTGTCGGGACCGTCGACGAGCAGTTGAAATTTCATTACGTTCGGTTAAAACGCGACGCGATTCACATGCCGGAAGTCGTTGCATTTCGGGACGATGATTGGAGTCTCGGTTCGCTGGATGAGACGACAAGTCGTACGAGACTCGCGCATCCTCCGCTGAGAAATGCTTTCAAGGAATTTCGATAAATCGAAGGAACGACGAAACGTAATAGCGGACGATAGAAATTTGTTACGAGAGAACTGGATCTGCAGCGAACCGGAGGACGGATAACTACAATACATCGAGCCATTAGTCGGCAGAACAGCGAAACGATCGCGAGGAACTTTTATAGCCGAGGAATGTCGGCTAATAGGCACTCGTATAAAGCACTCGCGAGGATCATGACGCGAAAATTCAATCGATTGAAACAAGAGACGGAGCGTGAATAAAGGGAATCGACGAATCGAATCGTTCGCCGAAAATCCACTCGTCGCGCGTTTATCCATTCGATGGGATGAACTTGGGAAATAAAAAAATTTACAGGACAGCACTTTTAGGTAGCGAGATATCCGAACGGTGATGCAACGTCATCGGCGGTATTTGACGATGCCGGGAATATCATAATTTCTGGTACGCATAGTGGGCTGTTTCCAGACGGTGGCAAAGGGATTCTATCGCGGAGAATTTCTCTGAGGAAATTCTCGTTTGTATAGCATCGATCCTAGTTCGACCTGGCGCCGGACTAAGCGAGCGCATTAGAAGCGGCGATTCAAAGGGATTCCATTGGCTGGCGAAGTTTGGCTCGTAAGCCTCATTTGCAAAATATTCGATGCGTTGCGAAACCACCATTTATGATAAGTCGCTGCTTTCGTGTTACAGCAATGATATCGGCTGGAGTGTAATTTCGGCTCGTTCGATGACTTCATTTTTTTTCCCCATGAATCCGGTATCAGAAAATTGCGGCGTGACTGTTGACTCGTAATTAAATTAATCGACAAAGATGCCACGTCGGTCCGTCGATCGATTCGCTGAAGCCATTATTGGTCGAAGTACTCCGGCGTTCAGCAGTATTTATTCACTTAATTTCCTCACGGTCGTGGTCGGCCATCAATGCTACACTGCTATGTCGGTGTTGTCCAGTTTTTTTCGTTTCTCTCTTCACCCACCTTTTTGGAGGAATGTCGATGATAGCGATGGGGGTGGAGCATACACACGTAACGGTCGATGGCCATGCAAACGAGAATGACCGCGCTCTGTTGAGTGAGAGCACCTCTCAGTAATGCCTGCAACATAATAAACAATATTAATATTCTCCTTGTCATTTTTCTTATCCATAAATATATTTACACCATTCTATGAGCAGTTACCAAAATTTCAGATATATTTACTGTTACCAAAAAATTTAAAAGTTTGTCAATGTTATCTTTTTATGAATTTCATTTTTCACGACAAACATGCAAGACAACGAATAAATTTAAAAATATATATATATAAGAATACATATTCCGAAGGAGTTTCGCGGGAACATTTCGTAATTTATCGCGCATAAAAACGTGGGGCATCGTGAAATTTATTTCGCATGAGACTACGAACGTATTCTGATTCGTTGCGCAAGGTCCATCAGCGATGCATGCGCCGTGTAACCATCACGTTCGACGAAACGTGAAACATATCGAAGAACCCGCGCGTGACATAATTAACCTGTCACGAGTCGTGAGCTTTGCTCGGGGGCGGGCAGGTGGGTGGATGGTTGTGGTGGTTTTGTGCTCGCATTCCCATCTCCCCGCGGTAATCTCGCGTCAAAAGTTCGGTGTTCGGCCGCGCCTCGTACGCAGAACCTCCAGCTGTGCGCATCCAGAACACGGAAGATTATGCGGAATTTTTAATCTCGACTGCTCGCTCGTCCGTATTCATATTTAATATCGCGGCCTCGATCCGCGAACGTCGGCATCGTTTCCACCCTGTAAACTATCTCACCTTCGCTAGCTCCATATTTTCCGTGATTTAATAATGAACACAGTGTAAAAATGCGTTCTAAAGGTGCGAGCGAATGCGTAACGCGAAGAAGAGGGAAAAAAGAAGTCTCCGAATCTGCTGACAATTTCATATTGTTATTTTAGATTTTTTTTTTCCTAGAGTTCCTTCGGCCGAATGTCACCCCTGGGAAATAGCGTTATAGCGGTCAACGGAGCACCCGGTGAGATGAAAAGACGATGCTTTCGCACGCGCCTCGTGAGCAAGAGCAGCATCGAACGAGAAAAAAAAGACACGGAAGAATACGAAGAGTAAAAAGAAGGGAAGGCAAAGAGGTGAATCGTGCGACTCTATACGACAGGCCGGCCAGCTACCGGTGCAGCCATAAAGCAAGTGAGAAACGCTTGAGGATGGTCGGAGAGCGCGCCGGAGGACGAGCGTTGGCTTGAAGCCAGTAAAAAAAAAAAATTAAAAAAAAAAGAGAGAGAGATAATCCGGAGGGCCGCAGGATCAGCCTCTGGCCTCGTTTCGAGCGAGCAACGCTACCAATGTGTGTAGTACGAACCACTGGAGCGACGACCAAAAGGAAAATGCGAGGGAGAAATGCCGAGAAAGACCTTCACCCAATATTAACGCGTACTCTGCCGTCCTCCCGGATGCGCTCCTCCAACGTGGCATCTCCGCGAAAATATTATCTCCGCCTCGTTATTTATCGGCCGACACTTGAACGAACAGTTTTCGCGTTAGTGTCGCCTGTCTGACCATACACACAGATCCTGGCCGCGACTACTTCGACTGCGAACCCACCTACTTTTAAGAGTAGACATGAATTTTTAATCAGACTGACGCTGGTCGGGCACTTTCGCCCTGTACGAATGACACCACCCAAAACCGTAATGGAAGGGAACTGACAGAGTCGAAGAATCACCATTTCAATTGATTTTTAACACCGTCTCAAGATCGCTGATGCGCTACGCACTTTGATAGAGAATACAAATGGGAAACAAAAATATTTAACGGTATCCGAAAGTTCATTGGAAATTAACTTCGAGGACTAGTTTTTATAGAAGAGCTGGTGATATTTCGGATCGTTCGCTTGAGTATTCTTTCCGGAAGCAGCAATACAGGCAACGGACATAAGTTCGGAGTAGGAAGTGGAGGAGAGACGAGAAATTCCGTGACGCGAGCCCTAACAAGAAATCACTTCCAAGGATAGCGAATGAAAAACGAGGAAGCTCCGAAAAAGTACACGAAACACTTGGCGACTCTCGGTGAAGCGAAAAGTTTTTCGTTCGCCACGACTGGAGAAGCACGGAGACAGAGAATGGTGGAGGACTTGAGAAGACGCGAAAATTCGCGTGAGTGCCGTGAGTTCGGAGAGTGAACGATAAATTTATATAGAAAATGGAGGAACGGTGTGAAAACCGGAAGTTCGTCAGTGGCCACTGTAGTAGGTACGGAGAGTCCGTGTACCACGAAGATTCTCGTTGGCTAGCCGACGACCTAGACGACGGAGACCAGAGACGACGGGAGAGCAAGGGACAGGAAATTCTGAGATGTATTCCAGCCCGAAACCGGAACGATGTATACCCCCGAGACCTGGCGGTTGCATCCGCCCTATGACGACGTCCGTATTCATTATACGCTCTCTCATCTCTCGAGTAAAATTAACACCGTGTACTCCGATGATTGGAACGTCTGTACAGGGACCACGATACGATGTTCTCGTTACTGTGATTATAATTAATTGAGCAAGCTGATGCAAATTCATTCGGCCGACACGAGTCATCGAGCAGGGCTATCGTTGAGCCTCGAGAGAATCACTGATGAAATTCTCAAAATCATTATTTTCATTAGTATTTTTGATGAAAAAAAAAAAAAAAAATTTAATTGCACTCGATCGGATTGCCACGTTATCGGAGCGCGGGTCTTTGAGCGATGAATTTCTCAACGAGCGTGTCCTCGCTGCCTTCGTTCGTTCAATTTCCAAACCGACTTCCGTGCCAACTTATCACCCGTATATTCCACTCGCTTGCCACTGTAAGTTCTCGCAGGGTATAATTCCGGAACGATGAATAACGTCGATACGTGCAGGTTCCTCGGGACCAGACGTAACAACGGTTACCATAAACCGGGACTGAATTATTGAGTTCTCGCGGCGAAACTCGCCACTGTTTCACCGTGACAAATGCCTCGCGACAAGGGTATCGGAACGGCGTGTGCCCGCGGGCTCGCTCCGGGCCACGGTCACGGATAGCTCGCGTGTAAATTGCGCGGAGCAGAGTGGAGGACATTCCACGATGGGAAAATTACGAAATATCGCTTCCACGGGCGCAAATCATTTTACAAATCGGGACTCGAAGGAGAAACGCGGTTGTATCGTCACTGGTGCAATAACAGCCACGCGAACTCGATAACCCTCCGAATACATCGAGGGCCCGGCGAGCGCGAGTACGAAAGCCGGATGCGTCGCTGGTTCCTGTGCTGCGATTTGCTTCCCCCCGATCGAGCAGATCTCTCGGGAATGAATATTGCGTTAATGGATACTGCTGCCAAGGCAACTCTCATTCCCTCGGGGTTCCACGGACGTTTAATCATTTTAAAGCCGCGGTTATGCGATCGGGATTATATTGCAGACGAGATTGTTCGGAAAATTACAAAAATGTATATGTATATGCTGTGTGGATTTTCTGTCATCGTTGTTGCACACGCGCCGATAATCGATTACAAATGTAGATTCAATCTGCGGTAAAAATTAATTTTCATATAAAGAGAATATTATAAAAGCATAATATTAACTGGTGTAATATAGATTAATATAGATATCGGTGTACTAAAGGTCTTTTAAGTGCGCGTGCTCACCTGAAACGTGTACCAAGAAGCGCACACTCATCATTCGCTCACCTGAATCTGGCAGACGACTTCACCGTACGGCCAGCAACCATAAACAGCCGGTAGGAACCCGAAGGGCGTAACGAGAACTCCGATTGCAAGGTCGTTGCTAGCGAGGCTCGTCAGCAGGTACTTAGGCTGCAAAAAAAAAAAGAAGTTTCAGAGATTTTATCGATTCGCTAATGATCACGTTCAAAGTCGTGACTTTAGGTTTCCTTTGGAAAGACAGTCAACGAGCATGACCTCCGTATATGTTCCAACACACAAGAAATCTTCAATGATTCGCAATGTAATACAAGCTAATGTCATTATGTCACCAATCTATTGACTCAGCGTGTCGTAGAAAAATGAGGTTGAAGAAGTTTTTTCAGAAATACTCATTGGCACATACAGAGGTAGTTTACTCAGTTTTAGGAAAAAGCATTTTTGTCATTGGTTACTCGTGTCTCAATTCACAACGATGAATCGTTCCACGAGAGCAACGCTCGAGCCCTAACGAGTTCCTTTTTTCATCCCTGCACCAACTGTGCTGCTGTCGCGTTCCATCCGGTGGCCTCCAGACTCGTCAACCTCTTCCGCTCCCAAAGCAGTTTACAGAATGCTCGTTGCTTTCGATGACGGTAGTTTTTGATAGCGTTTCTGAGTCTATGTATCTCAGGAAATCCAGACCAAAGAAGCCTCCGAGGGAGGTCGCTTCTCGCTGAGCCGCCCTGTATTCACCTGTATTTAGCAGGCTTTTTGGTATTTGCATATTCATGAGCTCCGCCGCTTTTGGCTCGGCAGAGCGAATACCACTCGAAGCACGCGGCAGTTATAGACTTCCCTGTGTATTTCCGGTGCCCAAGACAAAAGGAAGGAGCAAGAATGTCCGCGGCGCGAGAACGAAAGGGTTCCAGGAACAAGACGATTCACTAAACGTGGTTTCATAAGTTGGCACATCACCGTCTCTTTCCGTTCAGTACGTTTCGTACGTCATTCGTCGTCGAACGGTCAATGACTGCGAAATTGCTGACAATCATCCCAACCATCAGCGCGGCGTGGAAAGGTTTTGATCTCTACTGCCACGGGGGAAGGAGAGAGCATCCGGACTCCGGAATGAGAATGGGAACGCTGGCGGTCATAAATGTGTAATCCGATGCTAATGAATTCATAGCACGATCGTTGGTGCTTCGGCAGCGCGAATACAAGTTCCTCTTTCCATATCTCTCCTCACCTCCTTCTCGCGTTTGACATGTCTACACAACGGCGGGGAAACAGCCTGTTTGAATACCAAAGTTATTCGCCTCACCTGTGCGTGAATGTATTTGCTGTATCGGCGACTATTGATAACGCAAATGACGAGCAGATTGGCGAACAGTATGCCGAGGCTGAGCAGCAGTATGAGAGTAGCGCGGAGAAGCTCCCCCGGCCCCGGGGTTGTCCACAGCATCTTCGTCGAGCCATCGGGCCAACAGCTACTGTTGTTCAGAGCCGGTGGCAACAGCGTCGGCGTCTGATGCTCTAACATCATTAGCGATTCCGTGATTGCTTCGTCGGGTGGATCGTTCCGAGATCCTCTCCTCTCACGATGGGGCCGAAATTTTTTGTTCGCTAAGATGAGACACTTGGTTTTGCATTGTGATACTGGCTGCTTCTACCACCGATGCTGCTGACGATGATGACGCTGCTGGATGCACGATCAGGGTCGGCTACCGCAGCTCCGTTCTTCGTCGGCCGGCGATTCGGCCTCGTCAACGCTCTCGACATTGTGAACCCGGCTAGCGGCGCACAACGACGTACCCAGCAAATTATCGAGCGTTTTGAAATGTCGAACCGAAGAGTCCCCTTGCCGATTCTCACTGCCGAGTCCGACGATCTCTACGACGAGGAATTTATTGAATCCGGATTCTCCGAGAACGCCGAGCCTGGCACGGCGATCATCTCGTGACGGAATGCACCCTTGAAGCTGCGAGAACCGCTCATTTCGATTTTTTTTTTTAATTATCCAGGTTCCACAGTCGCAACGATGAACCTGCAACAGAATAGAGAAAAAGAAGTATTACATATCCGGAATCTCGGAACGGGTGAAAATAGTGTGGAATGGAGCAGACTTTTACGTCGAATAGCCCAGAGTAAGAATACCCTTAAAATTAAATGGTCCACCGCTATGGTCTCTCGCTTGTTCGCCGTCCCCCAATTCGGCCCGAGTACATCGCCGGCCTTGTCGCTAATGGCATTAAATCCTAAATTGTTGGGGTTTAATTCGAGCGCTAACCAGCCGAGACAGGGGGGTTGGCAATGGTAGAAGAGACCGGGCAGGATGTACCTCTGAAAGGGCTTGTAAGCTCCCGTGGCGCAGAGCCGTTATCCCCAGAAGTTGGTATAATATCATAGTCGGTTACGACGAGTTATCTGGGCCGAGTCTGACCAACCGTGGCGCGATGTAACTCGGGCTGTTCTCGGCCTCGAATCGCTGTAATATTAAAAGCTTGTTACCAACGTTATCCAAGAGCCTCGAGTCAATGAATCGTCCAATACCCAGTAAGATTCATGGTAGTCGGGTGTCAGCAATGAAATATCATTCCGCTACGTAAATCCCAGGTGCCGTTAACACTCTGCTGGCTCTCGTAATGATGATTAATTAATCCCAATTTTTTTTTGTCACCCGCTCACCGAGCGGTGGAACGTAGAATCCGGTCGTTTCGGGATTCCGCCTCGGTAGCCTGACTCTGACAGAGTTCGCGACGACTTCGGGCGAACGTGCTTCCGAGGTTGGTAGGAGGTGGACAGAGAAAAAAAATTTAATACCCGCACGAAACGAAATCCGAGCTTGTATTCAGTCACCTCGACCAGGCAGACTACTATTCAGCCGAGTTTTCTCCCGCATACGAGACTCCCCGTGAGGGTTTTTTGCAATTACTCCGCGCAGCTCGCGCAGGACGACCGGTAATCGTTTTTTGGTGTACGTTCTCCATCGTGGTTCCAGAAACTCCCCACGAGCCCTTCGACTGTTCACCTGGTACTCAAGACGACATTTTCCTGAACGCGGCCAACTCGGTATCGACTGTCGCGTTGATATTTCGCAGTGAAAAGGTCGATGGAGAAGCGGGTCGATGGAGAATTAAGACGTCGCGAAAGTGGAGCAAGAATCGGAGGAACAGACGAAGCGCACGGGAAGAGTCCGCGGTGAAGTCGCGGTACGTATATATCGGGTTCGGGGAGACTTCCCGATGCGAGCCGGTAATAATGAGGTGGGGTAGTTAACGAGAGAACGGAGCCGCGGGAGAGAGAGTGCAGTTGGAAGTACGCGATGATAGACTCTGCACCAACGGTGCGGCAATAATTAAAGCGCACCAGCTGCTGCGCTCGTGTATCCAGAAATCGGTACATTCAACAGCGTCGGCGCTCGCGATCATGCGCCTTCACACTTTTTCATCCGTAATTTTATTCGCGACCCCCGACTTGCTTCCCGGCGATCCTCGAGGGAAGATTCCTCCGGTTGGACCAACGAACGTCCGCTTAACCGGCATTACGCGGTGGCATATTCGCGACGGGCGTTCATCAACTTCCCATCCTGCAGTCGCAGCGTCCATTTCCCGCGCAAGCCCCTATTTTCCCCCGGTGCGACTCGGCCGCG
Source organism: Listrodromus nycthemerus (assembly GCA_963978505.1). NCBI lineage: Eukaryota > Metazoa > Arthropoda > Insecta > Hymenoptera > Ichneumonidae > Listrodromus > Listrodromus nycthemerus. The sequence continues at coordinate 1,584,405 of OZ021679.1, forward strand.
ATTTTCCTATCTCGTGAAAAACTCTTTCCGGGAATGTCGCGGTAAAAAAAAAAATCGTCCGAATGATTATTCATATTCCATTCCGCGAACTTCCGACTTTTCGAAGCTCCCTCGCCTCGTCCCTTTCGCGTCGTTTTTACTGGCTCGGTCGCAGTTCGCCCTATCATTCGAATACGAATAGCTTTTCTCCCTGGTGGGCGCGATTCCCGTTTCTATAATACTCTCTCGCTTTTCCCCTCGCATCGGCGAGTCCGCGTATGGATTTCACCGACGCCCATCTACACAGTTCCGGATAACCGACGTTCCGTATCAAAATGTTCTGGTCGGTGAGAGTCGAGGAAAAATTAATCTTGAAGACATTGTGATAAATTATGCGTAAAGAGTTTCGATTGCCACGAGTGGAACATTAACGCTCATTACCGCGCTCTCCAGATTCGTTCAGTTTTAGGAGACCTCGCTAATTAGAGTCCGTGACGATGGTAACCAGTTAAGCCAGAATCGCCAATTCCACGAGTCCGCGGATGAATTTCATCGATCTTCGTCTCCGTGGCTCCGAGAAATTTACGTTCCACACACAAAAGTCCCGAACGGTGAGGGTTGGAGAAAAATCAATCTTCAAACAAACGTGATCTTGACGAGTGAAGACTTTCGACCGCTATGCGTGTGGAACTCCGACCAGTCCACCTTCCAGATTCGTCAAATTTTGGGAGACCACGCCAATTAGGTTTCATTTACAAGGGTGACCACTCAAGCCAGTGCCGCACCAGATTCAGCGAGTCAGCTCATGGATTTCACCGATGCTCGTCTGTGGAAGGAAAAAATGAATTTTAAGAACAAATTTGGTCATTGATGGGCAAAGGGTTTCGACTGCTATGTGTGGAAATCTCATTAACGCAAGCTTCAGATTCGTTCAGTTTTAGGAAACCTCACCAATCAGCGTTCGTTTACGGGGTAAGCCAGTTAAGCCGCTGCCACCCCAGGGTCGCTGTGAGAAGCGAAGTTGGACACGGATTGGACCGTGTCACAGTTGGCTGGAGTAGGAGTGCGGATAATTGCGAGCGTTGGCGCGTGCACTCGCTCTGGTGGCAAACGAACGCCGCGATTTACAGGTGAAGAGTACTCAATGTGCGGTCGACCTGCGAGCTTCAAAGCGACGGTTGTTAATCCGGACCCGAATGTACAACAGAAGCAACCGGCGTAAAGAAAGGCGATGGAGTTGGGACAAAGCACGTTTCTCTTCTTTTTCACCTCCGGCAAATTAATATGTGTGTCCATAACAGTTAATGCCAGCTCACAAAGGCGTAAGGGATGTTCCGATGATTTCGCCATTGTTCGAAAATTCCCTGGAGGAGACAACCGAACGGGCGAACGCGTGCACGCCGGATGCTCGGCTTCGAGGCTGGAATTTAATTGTGGATCTTGAAAGCGAAACCGTGGTGGTCCGACCATTATCCCGTAAGCAAAACGTTTTCGTTGCTGATATCCGCAGCGTTTTCCACTCGCACCCGGTGCCACTCTGAGCACGGATGAACGCACGGATTTAATCGCATGAGTGGAATTGAATCGTATAGAATAAATTGGTAATTATGCGGAATATTCAACACAGTGCTCGGCACGTCCAGCCACTTTGTTCCCGAGCATTTCGTTATTGGTCGGATTTGTAAAACGCTCTCGAACCAGAGAGGGGTTGCACACTTCGAGGATCGAACGGAACGAAAAAGTTCTGATTCGCAAACTCGAGGGAATCGGCGCCGGTTATCTGGACCGATTTTCAAAGGTCGGCTGATCGGGCGAAACCTCTCCAGACGGCAACTCGCGAAAGGATAATTGAAAGAATGGAATTGCTCGGAGGCTTATCTACATCGACGTTCACCTCCCGTTGGTGCCGTTTCCTCTCCCGTTTTCAGCCTTCTTCGGCGACACGAGAAGTGAGAAATCGGAAACGTAATTACATTCCGAGCTGGTGAACGAGGTGCAATAACTCGTGGAAGCAACGCGGGTTACCTCGCCAGCTCCGAATCTGTATATCTGTATGAATCGTCACTCGGCACTGTCCTTCTCGCTACCGTTATCCTTTACCGGCTCGATTTTTCCACGACTATGCTCGTATAAATCGTAATTAAGATTTTGCACCGAGGATCGAGGTGTACAAAATTCAAGGAAATCAGGCGAACTGCACTGCTGCGACGAATCAATGAGCACCGAAGGCGAAACTCCAATGTCGCTGGTGCTCTCTGTATTTACTTAGATCGATTAGATTAAATTCAGTAAAAAAATAAAAGTAGTTGCATCCGAAAAATGGAATTTGCACGATGAAACTTCATCGTGCTATTCGCTCACCCTCTCACCTCTATTATTTTCATAACTGTTGTTTTCCTTCTAACATTATTTTCACTATGCTTGTTCTAATTTTCTACACTGAGAAAAAATGGCATGGTGAAAGCAACAATACTGACATTTTACTTTGTCTCTGTGCATCGTGTTGCAGGCTGTTCTTAGGTAGCAGAAGACGCGAAAAACGAATCAACCTATCAATCTATTCACCCATGTACTTGTCTCCTCACGGTATAAATATTCCGGATTATTTGGCCGTATTCCGTATCGTCCTGTCGCCGACACTCCAGCCGAATTTTTCCACGTCGTAGCCACTTTGTATCGCTGCATCATCCCGCCGTCTATCCGCGACGCCTTCTGCACGTCCGACCAATACGTGCTCGAACCACTTGCCACGAAACGGTCTTCCGTCAGAGTATTCGAGCACTCCGGGTTCGCTCGCAGCTCAGAGTGGTGTACGGAGGAATCGAGCCGACGTCTGTGCGTTGAACCCCCTAAAATTCGGTACAGCACGGTGTGTGGCCGGGCAGTAACGAAAGTCTCGATTTCTCGCGGAAGGCTCCGGGCTTGCGTACAGTCGAAGCCAGCGAGAGGTGAAGGAGCCGGTGTACGGGGATTAAGTCCGAATGGCTTTATTATGTCTGAAAGTACGCTGTCCCCGGTAACGGCGCGAACTTTTGCGACGATTTAGCCACCACGCCGGATGCATTTAGATGGCGAAATTAGGATTTTTCATGAATGGTACGAGGCGGTCCACGAACCTGCGGTGGGGGAGAAGGTAGCTAGAGAATTAGGGGGTCGAGGCTCCTCGGCGCTGGAAGACCTGGCAGGGTTGGAAAGAGGATAACTGGCCGAAAGATGCGAGATATATACGCTCTAGCGCTCTTCATCCTCTTTTCTCCCTCTGCGCCCTCGCGCCACCTTGTCGCTTATATCGCAACGCGCGCCACTCTGTAACCGCGCGCAGTGCGATCGGAGGATAGTACGGAGGCTTCCGAGCTTCCCGCACGACTTACGAGGATCGTTAGGCGTAATGGCACCGGGACGATCCTTTCCCTTTTTCCGTTTTTTATTTTTGCTGAGAGCGTATCTACATCCCCCTGCCGTTCGTCGCCGGTCGGATGGCTCCTCTCGTTTCGGGATATCGTCGGAACGACGATCGTGAATCCTTTCGCTCTCGATCGCCGGCCGGCTCGTCCGGCTCTCCGACGCCGTCACGGCGTCTCTGGGGATTCATTCTCAACCCCCGCTCGGTGCTCGATTTACGAGGCGACAAATCCGATGGTTCCACGCGCACGAGAATTACGCCTCGGGATAACAGTGTACGCCGTAAGTACAATCCGGTTTAACAGTCGGGTTCGCGAATCTGCTCAAAGCCCTTCGGGCTGTACGAGCGGCCGCGGTCGAGAGTCGGATGGAAAAAAGGTTGACGGTCGAGGGTGGAAATTAGATATAACCCTCAAGATATCTACATGAGACTGAATATCGTGAAGTTGGTACGATTGTATTTCACCTCGAATTAAGTCTTCAAGTGAAGAATTCGATTTTCCTCCTAAACCGTTGCATCGACAGAGTCTGGCCAGAGATGAATTTCGATATCATGAAGATATCTTCGGATTGATAATTGGTCACCAGAGGAAGCCGAGGAAAAACAAGGAAAAATATTGTCAAGCAAGAGTAATTGGACCGAGAAATCCAGCGGGTCTCTTATTGAGCTGCGATACGTCATCGCGTCAATCCACGTTTTCCGGATACGTGACTCAGCGTTTTCTCCGCCGCTCCCGCAGGTTTCTACCGCGAGACGGAGCCGACTTTAATTCGCGAGCTGAATTAACGAGACAACTTGCACGAAAATGTTCTACGTGTGTTCATTGGACGAAGAGACGAGAGATGTATCGTCGCGTGCGGGTCGCGGAGCCGCGTCTCCTCCGGCCACACCGGAGATGCCAATCGCGTTTTCCCGTACGTGACTTTCGGCGTTGCGGGACTTATCATTGCCGCGATGGAACGTGGGCAAACACACCCGAGTTCCGACGAGAAAATATATTTTAATAAAGAGGAAGGAAAAAATGGAAAACACGCGAAAACTTTTTCAATCCGATTCCCACCCCCATTGTCATCGCGGCTTTCCGAGTTACCCGAGGGTGCGAGTACTCTCGTGGAAGTCGGTTGGCCGAAGTCGAGGAGTAAAACTCAACGAGCGGAGACAAGCGAGACGGGGCCGAGATGCTCGTCGTGTTTGCTCCCACCGCGGGTTCACGATGAGATCGTAAAGGGAACGGAACCAGCGCGCCACCGAGGCCTCCGAGTTCCGGATGGAAAGAGAATGATGAATGTCGAGAACACGACGAGTGTGTCGGGGCGATGGAACTCTCCCCTTTCCGTCGTCGTTGTCGTCGTCGTAACCGTGGAGCCAGAGTCGTGACGGTGCACAAGAGCTAAGGTAGGCTCGTCGTCGAACTACTCCATACGATGAGCCCACGTGTAGGTGAAGTCCGTGAACTCGATACCGGGATTTGGATCGACGAGCGATGAAAACCATTTCTTTGGATCACTGATGGAAAAATTCATTTTAAAAATCTATTTTAAATATATTATTATTATTATTATTAACTCATAGCTTTTATACGTCTATGACATGTGTCGGATGTGTCTCGTGAACCGGAATTAATTCGTAGCCGGTGGCTGTTTGCTCCGAATGGCAAAGAGGAGGTTCGCGGGTGGCCGCGCGCTTCAACGAGCAGCTGAGCGAGTTCGAAATTAAAGTCAACGCGGTGACGTTGAGATATCCCAATGCCAAAGGAGATGCAGCTCGCGCAGTGAGGAGCGCCCCGTTACAGCCCGTGGACTCAATTTACCTTAGGCACTTACGAAGTACCGACTCCACATGCACCTCAGAAGCGAGTCTTGCACTCCCGCGTATAGCAACCGTTGTGTGAAGACGGAGCCCGGCCACGAGACACGGTAGATAAAGCGTTCTCTCACGAGGATACTTACCTAAACTAAGCGGCGTTACACAGTCTACGAGCTCGCATCTCATTGCCAGGAAGATAGGGGGCGAGAGATGGAAGAAGGTGTGCACGGTGGAAACACCGGCCTTTCAACACTCCCTTCGGTACATTGCAAGCGGCCTTTCATCTCCTAAATAAGGAAAAACTTTGCATCTCCTTGCCGCGCTGGTGTAAAATGGAAAATGAGTAACTTTCCACGTGGTGCGTTTTACGGTGTGTCGGACCTGAAAAAATAAAAAATAAATATGTTAGCCCGGCTTATAAAGTGGAGCGATGCATTCTTTTTCTTTCTCAAGTGCACGGTGCTTCAAAGACTGTCCGTTAATAAAATAACAGGCTGAATAACGTGCGAAAATGAAAAATATCAATGAGGTACGAGATATGAATTTTCTCGGTGGCTTGGGAATAAAGACTTTGAACGCTAGAAGGCTACTCGTGTACGGTGTATATTCTACCGAGCTTCTTCGGCAACGCGGATTTTCCGTTCGCTTTTTTTACTTCTCAGGCGGATTTATTTTGTTTCGTCGAGGACTCTGCGTGTCGTCTTCGCCGCCTCTGTATTGCGTCCCGAACGTTGAGTTTCCCGTTGGGCGCTTGCGATAGAAATTTATGTCGTAATGGCCCAGACGTTGAACAAACAAGCAAAGTTCCCAGACGATGGAAACAGAGAGCAGGTTCAGGGGGGTGTTGAAGGTGAGAACAGGGAAAAGGCGAAACAGAGGACAAAGTGGATGAGGCAAGGAAAGAACGTTCGGGATGATCGTGCAACGCAGGGAAAACCTTACGTGCCGTGGAAACTTATTTTTCTTCTTTTACTTTATTGTTTTTCACTCGGTGCGAGCGAAAGACGCGAGTTCACCGGGGGATTCAGCCGGGGGTGAGGGAGAAACTCACTTCCGGCGTGTATCGGCGATTTTTTGCCGGGCGAGCTCGCCGTTTTTCACAGTTGAACTTTAACGCCCAGGCTGCGTACAATGCACGCGGTGTACAGCGGAGTTCCCAACTTTTTTGACAAGATGAAACTTTGTGAGCGAAGATCGGTCAACGTCAATATTGTCGATATGAAACTGCGGATATTTTTTATTTTTTCGTAATGTGCTTGGTTTTTAATTAAAAAAGCTTCCTCCGCGAGGAAGCAGAAAAATAATCGGCGCATCTATTGACGCTTTGCCGGCGATCTTGTTTTATTACGTTTTTTTTTTTCATTTTCCGTTCTCGGTCCGGAATTAACGCTGACCGAAATGCTCCGGACCGACGAGAGCATATAATGCAGCGTCGAAGATACAATCCTGTACTTGCCCCTTCACAACGCGCCAAAGTATTTCACCTCGCCCAGACCGAAAGACAAACCTCTCTCTTTTACTCGGATTATTTTTTTTTTTTTTTTTTTTTTTTTCTTCGTGAATATTCAAAGAGCCACGGAGATGAGCGCGGTGGCGAAAGGGTGAACGGGGGATGTGCGTAGCCCGAGGGGGTTTTTCACCGCGGAGTGTAAAAGTAAACGGCAACTTTTTGCTCCCCGCGAAGGGGAAAAGTTATAACGAAATTTCGCGAATTCAGAGCCGGAGCGAGGCGCAGCTCACTCCAACGGATGTGTATCAACTAGCCGGGCTTTACTTTACCGCTGAATAGTATTTCTATCGAATTGGAGATGCACTGTATGCTCCGTAAACTCTGCCTCGCGCCGCGGCATCGGAGGTGCTACATTATATCGGTATTCGAGGGTGAAAAATTCGCGAATGAAAGAGGAAGAAAAAGCTGGAAAAAAAGGGGCGCGGAGGTGTGGTTGTGTAACGAATGGTTTTCGGGTTTTGCAGAGCCAGTGGTAATCTTTTGGTGGTAAACAAACGACGAACCCTTGCGCAACTATGCTCCCTCGTGCCGCCGGTAACGCTGAATTTTTTTTTTTTTTTTTTTTTTGCCGACTTGCACCCACTTCAGAAGACTTCCGGAACGTGGGCTGCACGCGGTGGCAAAACGAACCGTGCACTGCTGAATGTGCACCGCTCGAGTTTCAGCGAGCATATTTATGCTATGGAATCTTATTTTTGTTTCTCCAGCGGGTAATCGAATTTTTTTATAGCGTTTCGTCGCAAAAATTGGAAATTCAAATTGTCATATCGCTTCCTCGAGAAAGTTTACTGAAAATTTCGGTTTCGGCGATAAAAACATTCTCGAGACGTTTTCACAAAAATCTCGAATACTTTTATGTCGCCATAGGAAAACTTTCTCTGTGAGAAAGCGAAAAGATTAAAAAAAAAAAAAACTTAACAATTTTTTCGTTCCGACCGAATTGAAACTTTGGCGTGAGCGTTTAAGATTGACGGCTGTCCGTCAATTCGGCGAATGATTTCGCAGCGATTGCAAAGACCTTTTAGACACACTTTATTTTCGCAAAGAGCATCTTTAAAATTTACCGAAAAATTATTATTCGCAGGGCAACGTTCACCGCGTCTGCGTGTTATATTCAGGTCGGTTTTACATTCATCGCCTCTCGCGTGCTTACTCAAAAGTACTTTGACAGCATGGAGTTCCGCTGCCCAGGTGGAAAAAGAATTTAAAAGGACGCCGCTTTTTTTTTCATTCTGGATCTGGTGTGAAAGAAGTCGCTTTATTTCTCCTGGCAAGCTTTGCCCGAACAAGCGTGAATCCACGGCGAGCAAAAAGAACGGTGGGGCGGGTGAAATAGAAAACGACTGTTATAAAAAGGGGAGGAAAGAAATCCTCAACCACCTGTAAAGTGGACTTCGAGCGCAGCATACGAATCGCAGTCTGGAAAGAAGTCGGCGCCAGTACAGTAGAAAAGGTCTTTTGTTAATTCGACCGATCGGGAGACTTTGGTCGTTCTCAAGCAGGAAAAAACGAGCGATTCCTGACATAAATAAATACACAAATCGACCAACGCTATTTCCTGAGATAAGACTTGCTTAAAAAAAAAAACCGAAAAATATTGTCGTAAATTCTGATGGAACCAAAAGGCTTTCCACTGTAGCTGCGACCTGCGCCTTATGGAAGGTCATTAACCGTGAAAAAAAAAGTACAGCATAGTTTCCGTGAAAAAAAAAAGTGTGTTGAGCAACTGAAACTTCGGAGTGGTTGGAGTTGCTCGTAAACAGGCGGTCTGCCACAGAGCCGAAGCCCAGATGATTGTTAGCGAAAAGTTCGAGTGTCGATAATATTGGGAAATTTTTCGTCGCTATATTAAATTGCGATAATAATGGAACGCTCACTGTACAGCACGAAAAACACTTGCCGGATCATGGACGAGTACTCGATCGAGGCTTCGAGATTTTCTCGAAGGGTTGGAGTAAGAAAAAGTGCGAAAGATTTCGCATAAAGATTCGCGAAGGGGATATTCGCCGCTGTACAAAAGAGCTCGTACAATCCGCCACTCCATTATAGCGCGGGTCGACGCAATGAGGGTTCGAGATACGAACGGTAGTGAGATGGTCCGACCACACCGAGTTGAGATTCTTTATTCGACTAACGAGCGCTCCGAAGCTCATCGACGTCAATTTATCTCACGGCCGTCCCATTCATTACTCGATCCTCGTTCACTCCGCGAAGAAATATCTCGCACTCGCGGACTCGTCGCGCACAAGTTTCACGATGCATGGAACATTTTTGTGGAAACGTACCGTTGAACGGGTTACGCAAAATGTCGACAAATATCGTAACAGAAGTGACCAGTAGTTCGAGTACCAACAGTGAGTACTAAGGCGCAAATACTTGCGCAATTTTGACTTTGGACTTCCCTCGCAAAGTGAAAAAAATAGCCGACTGAATTGAAAGTTCAGTTAAAAAAATACTTTATATTTTGTATATTATAATGGTACTTTGAGTACCCTAATTACTTTTTATTTAAATTACTCGCGGTAATCAGTACTCAGCACTTTGGTTGTACATTGACGAAACAATTATTTTCCCTACATATTGAAGTACCAATTATTTTTTGTATCGAGTACTTCAAATTCCCAACTGTTTTCTCTGGCCTGATCGCAACGCTCCTTTCATAAACTTTCATTGTTGTCGTTATAGCCAATAACGAGCATCCATAGAGCTGACAAAGGAGTAATAGAAGTGGTCCGAAGGAAAACTACGATGTGGGGAGCCGTTCGATGGATACATTGGCAAAGGTTTGTAAAAGGTATCCGAAACGAATGCCCGTACGATCCCATGAACATCTCATACATCCAAGATTCGGTCTTCGTGGCGCTACCGTACGGGCGAACAATATCGAACGCTACCAGGTTGTAATCTCCGAGGACTTAGCTCGCTTCCCGATGTAAACCGGCACGGTGAATTTTCTCGATCGACTGTACGAGCTCGTACAAAGTCACGTAGCGCCTTCCTCTTTATCCGACGAACCCGCCAATCTCTATCATCCTTCGTCACCCTTTTCTTCTCTTTTCTCTTGCTTTCTTTTCTTTTTTTTTTTCTCACCCGCTCTCGATCTCTGTGCTTTAACCTCCGGCGCCATTCACCTCATTGCCGGCAAAAGATTTCTTCCGGCGAATGTGCGCGAAACGCATTGTGGCGTTACGCCGACCAAAAGAGTCGCTTCAACGTCCACCACCTTATTTCTTCGCCAGCTCACAATGCCCTATCTTTTTTTAAATAATTTCGCCTTTTTATTTTCCGCTCCACCTTTCGGCGCGGTACTTTGCGAGCAGCAGCTGGGTACGGTTGTGTGGCGCGAGAAAATTTTACATGCCGCGGGACGATCGTGGTACGGCCAGGATAATGGAGGATGCATTCGCGGAAACTAAGCGGGCAACGCTCGCAGAGATGAACGTGCCGAGATTGCTCGATGAAACACCCGGGAGACACACATGCACGTACACGTGTCGAGCGGAACGGAACGGAGCGGGTGTTTATGAGTCCTGGAAGTTAAATTTTCCTACGCACAAAACCAACGAACGATATTCTCGCTCGTAAAGTCCGCTCGCGCACGTAGCCGACAAATGTTCTCGGGCGAACCTTTTTATTATTAATAAAAGAAAAACATACGACTTGGAGGCGGCAAAGGCGGGAATTAAAAAAAAAATGACATTCCCGAGCGTGGCGCTGAAATTTTTACAACGACGATGAAAATATATTTCGTGCGAAGTTGATCGCGAAGCCGACTGGTTCGGTGCGGATATTCGGGCCGAGTGGTTACTGTGCGTGCGTGGACGGACACTCCAGTGGAAACAGTCCTGGCCGACACTGTGCCAACACTGGTCCCGTGTTGTTCTCTCGCTAGGACGATGGAGGTCGGGGTTTTTTTTAAACCACTCCTGGGAAAGCTGCCAAACTCGCGACGAGACGTTTCGCCTTCCCGGTGTGTCGCGGCGCGAGGGAAAGCCATCGGCAAAAGGGTTCAGCGATTCCAGCGATAAAACTGTGCATTATCATCGAGTCGCGAACGAATAACGACCGGACACTGCGAAGCTATTTTTCCAAGATTCGCTCTTTCGGAAAATCCGTGAATTTCCCATTTTTTTATGGGCATTTTTCATCGCCCAAAACCATTCGCACTCGGCGAACCTGACGGCCTGCCGGATGTCCTCGCGGCTCGAATCGTCGCGCAACTTCGTACTCGTGCTCGCGGTTACACCGCGGCCTCGGCGCGCAGGTGGATCGTTGGCAATTCTGGTCCCGAGGGCGAGATCCTTCAGACACATATCTAAACGGATTCCCTCCTCCCGGGCCTCGCGTACAGCCTGCGCACGATAAACTCGAACGGGTTGAACCACCAGACCGAACATTCGAACGAGAAACTAAACTCGAGCTGGCAATCAATCACTCCGCGCAACCCGCCTATCCGCCTCAAACTATTCTGCGAACAGCGAGAAATATATCGGGCAACTTAATGGCAACGATGAACCGCATTCACGAACAACGCACTGCGCCGCTGTTCGAACATTCGTCGAAACGGATCGCTAATGCAATCTGCTTTCGGGAAATGTACCACGTCGTTCAGCTGCACCGAGTCTTTCTTCCTACCCAGAATTCTCCTCGAGTGAGAGTTTGTCAGTTCTGATGGTTAAGTTGTTTTTTTTTTTTAGTTTCTTTTTTTTTACATCAGTCGCTCCCAGGAGTTTAATAGGCGATTTACGTCCATGGAATTTTTTCATATTTTGTTTTGTTCTGTCTTTTTGGAAGTCAGGGTTACGGCTGTGAGCTGCTGGTTCGCATACGCACTCGTCGTCTATCCAGAAGTTTTCGTTCGGAAACGAGTGGCGATTATCGTGAAATAAAGTGCGGAACTCGTAAAGCAAGCCAACGGGGAAGCTCTAGGTTCTTCCTCATCGACTTAGTGTCCAATGAAAATAGCGAGGTAGATAAAGAAACGTAGGACATGGGTCGTTCGCGGGGTGGTTTATTTTTACGTCGTTTTTTTTTTTTTTTTTTTTTTACACCGCACTTTTACGATCCCGAGTCGCGAGCAGACACACAACGACCAACCGCTGGATGGAACGGGAGCTCTGTAGGTATCGACGAGCCAGATAAACTTCTTGCTATTCGCGCTCGTGGAGTTTTGTCGGTTCCCGGCGAACTCGACTTTCCCCCGTCCCCATTTTATTTTCTTTCGCCCGAGGGGGAGAGATCGGCTTGCGAACTCTTAACCACTTTTGGTATACGACGAAGGCACGTCGTGTTACTGCTGCTTCGCCGTGCATTAAAGCGTATAAAGGTACGTGAGAAGCTCGCTTTTTAAACGACAGGCGCCGAACTACCGAATGTACAACGACGTCTCATCAGCGACGGTAAATTAAAAATAACAACGGCGAAGAGAAAAAAAATATTAATCGTTCCTCTCGGTTTCCGAAGAAGGTAACGAAGTTTAAAGTACGACAGTTCTCATCTTCGTCGTCGTGTCTCTGGAAGAGCCACTTAAACTTTGCATTTTTATTTTTAATGTAGATCGGATTCCGACGTGGATGAGTCTCAGAGCTTTTCCGTTCGAAACGAATTTTGTTTCCAGGACCAGGAATCGCTAAGAAAAATCGGGTCCGAGTGGTCGACCGATTCTGCGCACGACCGGTTAAAGTCTCCGGACCACTCGTAGCGGAAGTTCGGATTCCCTGTTTGCCTAGTTCCGTCGTTGAGCGTATTCGACAGAATGTCCGCAACCGTGAGGGAGTCCTTCGGGCAGTCTGTCTCATGCGCCTGGGAGCAAAACTCCTGGCAGCTCTGGCATGACAAACAAAACTTATCCGGAAACAAACCGCCCAAAATATACACGTTGCGTTGGACAACGTTCGCAGGCAAAGTTGCACAGGCCTATTGACCCTTCCACACAGTGAGGCTCAGGAACAAGTTCGGCAACCACGCATTCCAAAAGTCCTTCATCGTTTTCCATAAAATTTCGTTCCCGAAGTTGGTTCGTGGATTGGAAGCGACGACGAAGAGCCACGAAAGATGGAAGCCAGAAGACGACGGTGAGATAGAGGAAGACGTTTTGAACTTCCGGTTGTTCAGAACCATTCATGCTGGTACATTTCATGAGAAACCACTCGCGTCTTCTCTATCCGACATTTATGGCTCTCGAGCCAACGTACGTACTTTCGCTCTCGCGAGTTTATTGCTTCCCTCTGTCGCATCTCGGGATCATGCCATTGAAATTCTTTTCATCTTTCGTGCGCAATATCGCAGCGCGATTTAATTTCGGTAGATCAGCGGTAAATCGCTTACTCCAACTGCGGATAAACTCTCAGCAGTGGTTGCTGAATCGAGTTTCGGAGTATCTCACGTAGGCTAAAGTGGCGAATCTCCCTCGATGTTGCTTCGCGCGATTCAAAGCTCCGTTTTACCTTTATGTAATTTTCTGCTATGTCGGCCAACCGTAGCGATTGAACGAATAACAACGGTCGGAGAAAAGACACTCCATTCAGAAATTAACGACGACCACGACGGTTGGGTGCAGGAAGTTGCGGAGCTTTGTCTGGCACGTAAACGTCCGATGTTGGGCATTCTACGAGCCACCTGGGAAGCAATAATGTTCACGGTCGGGTGTCGAAATGGACCGTTAAAATACAACGTTCGCCAGTCCCGCGAGGCCATCATCTGGGACACATCTTGCGTCTTGCAGTGTGAAGTGTGTTGGAGTATGGTCGTACTCGTTTCGTTGCGCCACTCCTGTTCACCAGCTCCCGTTTAACGCTCTCACATGCGGCCGGGGTTGAATGAGAGGGGATTCTTCCCAGCTTGACACTCGACGAGCGAGGCGCGGCCTTCACCGCACCACCTCGATGATTTCCACCGGAGCTTTCTCGCACGAGCATCATCCAGCATTGTAGACAAGCAGCCCGCAAAAGCGTGTTCGCCTAAAAGTAGGACATTCACTTCGGCTCCGGCAAATCGCGAGATAGGTGAGAAAGCTCTTGCAACTTCTCGAAACTGTGCAATTATTGGAGACATACAGTTTTGTCATTAACCGGTGGAGAGCCGCCAGAAAGAATCGTCGGATCACAAATCTGATGAGAAAAAAAATATCTGCATTATTATCACATACCAGTTATAATTGAATTAATGCGACGTTAATTCTCCGACTACGTTCACGAACCGTGAACATTGCATCCAACTTTCTTTAATTACGGCAAACTTGTGCCGTTGAGATTTTAATTAAGTGCGCAGCGAATCGAAAAGTGGCTTTAATCCCCGCGCGTAACTCCTGCGAGCTTGGAAAAGAGGGTACAAAAATATGGATGATGTATAGTGAAAATTGAGTGAAAATTATTTTTAGGGCCTTCGCTATCGTGCATTTTATCGCTGCTCGTTGTCCTCTGAGTTTCACCAGAGTGCACACTTCTCAGCTAACAAAATTGCTCCGGTTTCATGAAAAATAAATAAAAATTCTTTCTCACCGCTCAGAGCGCGCTGGGCTTCGCATCGATTTACCAGTGCTATCGGTGTATTAAATTTATGTTACGGACGTATGCGCAACGGACAGTGTACCGGAATTTCGTCTATAGGAAAACACGTAATGCGGACGAGCTCGACAGTTCGACGATAAATTGTTACAAACGCTTCACGAGGAGAGAAACGACAGATCGCTAAACAATGAAAATCGATCAAGCATATACGCCTACTGCATACTTGTACAACCACGCTGGAGGTGGAACACAGACCTGGTGTATATTCCATGCCACATCATCATTGTTACGTCAAATTATCTCATACGGTTTTTTTTTCATTTTTATTATTATTTTTAGTACTTCTATTACTACTACCACTATTATTATTATTGTTATTATTATTATTATTGTTGTTGTTGTTATTCTACTGGCGAATGCTTAAGCGTTTTTTTATATTTATTTCACGGCTTTACCGATGTATTTGCCCGGAGAGCTTACTTCGCAGATTGAAAGACGTATTATTTTTTTTATAGCGTATACTTTTTGCAGATTATTTTTCACGATTTTTTATTTGTTTGTTTTTCATCGTAAAAAAAATCTACTTTGCGACAAGGAATTTCCAGTGTTATCCATTATGGATTAGATGGGAGCTTGAAATTGCAAAAGCCGAGGTAAACAGCCTGAAAGCCTGCTCTAACAATTCAATTCGCAGGACTTCGCGGAGTGAGGGTGTATCGAGGTTGATACTCCGAACGAGGTTTCCGTAATAGCGGAGACCCGGGTAACTGAAACTCTCGAAAAATGTTACTCCGTCGAATCGCGGGAGGGAAGTTTGGCTTCGCCGGACAAGGAGAAAAACTTTTTAGCGAAGGGCATTATAGGCGACTTCTAAGAATCGTCAATTCGCGACACAGATCCACCGTGCGAACGTTCCCAGATCGATTTTCGGTGCGTATCACGCCGAGTGTCGAAATAGCGAGATTGTACAAAGTTTCATGGAACTTTGAAATAAGTTTTGAAAAAATGGAAAAAAATAATTGAATAAATAAATAAAAATATTGACTGGCTCGAAGTTAAGCATTGTATAATCGGGCTTTGTACGAACCGGCTATGTCTCTCGGGATCGAGATACCGAAGATCGAACGGAGGCGGGTCCAGCTAAGTTCGAATTCTCAGCAATCAGGAACCCAGGCTGTTAAGCCTTTCTTGACTCGTTCGGTCAATCTTCCTCCGTAAAACGCCGATATAAAAACATCGTGTGTCTTATATCTTACAATTGTACGAAACTCGTCTAACACACCGGAAACACTAGGGCCGAGACACGCCCGCCAATTAATTAATTTCAAACTAACGTCTCGGTGAACAGACTCGAGCTCATCGAACCGCGAATGAACCGGATTTACTCGTTTCAGTGACATTCAGTGTGTTTCACTCGGTTGATTTGTCCGTTTTTTTTTTCTTAATTTTTAACAAGTTTGTGCGTCTACAATTATTATTATGGATTTAAAAAATTTAATTTAAGATTTGTTTCCTAGATTTTTTTTTTTTTTTTTTTAGTGTCGCTCAGATATTTTTCTTCCGACGAGAGAACGCGCGTGTCGCCCGCGAGACGCGCTGCCAGAGCGTGTGCAGTTGCACCGGGCGTCGAGGTTGGCGGCGTCGTGACGTTGCGGAGGCTCACGACGCACTGACTCGTCTGCCACGGCGCCCATGCCAATGTCTCCCCGGAGCTGCCGAGAAGCGCACCGCTGTTGTCCGCGCGGGCGATTGTCCAAAAGCCAAAATCGTCGCTACTCTCCGGGGCGCTGTGCACGAGAATCCGGGATTCTCCAGAACTACGATACTACCTCGGGGGCGCCTCCGAGTCCGACTACCTCATGCCACGTCTCGAGACACAGAGCGTTTTCCTGAGGGACAAAAAAAAATCCAGAGAATCAATGGTTCTTTTTTTTTTTGAGGAATTAATATCGGTCGGTAAATAAATTTATGAACCGGAGCGAAAAAAGTAGTTTGTCGCTTCCAGGTGTAAAAACCTAATTTTTGTTAATGCAAGTGGTACAGCAAATTTACTTATCACACGTTTCTGTCGTACCGTAGAATTAAACCCACCCTTATCAGGCCTTTCATCGACTGAGCTACCGCTTTATACGAGGGCGTCAACTTGTTTCTGAAGCGACCACATCACAGCTCGCATATAATGTACGGTTTACCGTACTCGCATCACAAAGTACCGTTATCCCCCTGCATTTACCGCTGACAAAATGGAACCTGTATCGTGAAACTTACGAAGGAACCACACCGAAGAACCCTCGGAGCCGAGTAGTTGGTTGCGAACCGGTTAACGAATTTCTCGCATAATTAGTCCGATCACTTCTCCATTGGGGCTGCGATTGGCTCGGCCACTGGAATTCAGGTATAAAGTGGGACTAAAGACGAGAGAATGCTCCTGTACATCAGGAATGTTATCGTATCGTCCTGGCAGCATCGAAACTGTGGCTGGCCTGTTGGCTATCGCTCGGCTATCGAACGTATCGCTCGGTGCATGATATAGGGACTTATTTTACGTTCTATTATCGGATAATAATGATCCGTTTCGTCCGTGAAACACGATGGACTATCTGCGCCAATGATAAGCTGATTTGGTGGCCACGCTCTGCGATAGCATCATTTGCATCGGGTAGCAAATTGCAGTAGCGGAACAAACATCGAGTGGAAGCAGGACAAATATCGAGGACAAGCAGGACAAACATCGAGAGGAAACTGGACAAACATCGAGGGGAAATTTGATTTGCCGTTGGCACGGAATACGTTTTTTTCCCATCTCCAGGACGTTATTGCTTTTTTGGTTGAAAAAAATATGTTTAAGAAATGACTCTGAATTTATGCAAAGTGGATCAATCATGAGGGAACGATGGATGATCGGATCATCTCAGGGAAACCATGCACATGTTCCCATATCAATTTGTATCTATCTAATTAAAATCTTTATTCACTGAACACTCCCCCGTAGACCTCGCGCTCTCGGCAGATATCGTCGATTCTGGGCCTCAAATTCCCGGTTAAATTACACCAGACGGCGTATCTATGTCGCTCCGAGAAATCCCGAAGCGAAATCTCCGCGTTACGTAATTAATTTAAGACGTACGCTCGCGTTATCCGACTTCCGAAATCTCATTTCCACTCATAGCCACCGGCTGCTGCAATATATATATCCGGCAAAGTTTCAAGATTTACAATTATGCTTTAGACATATATCTTATATGCACGAATTCAATTTTTAACGATATAGTAGGTTCCCGTGCGATTACTTCGAGAATTCAAGCTTCATAAAAATAATAATTTATAAATATTGATAAATCAGGAATTGGACCCGGTGTTCCACATTGGTTCGTCAGAATTTGGGGCGATTCCATTAACAATGCTAATGGGATCTCTCCGGGGTTCCGATTCAGCGTAGACGATCTCGCCTCGGTGTACAGAGAGTAGACGCTTATTAACTCAGTGCCGGCAGGCAGGAGATACCTCAAAGTTTGGCCCCATCGATTCTCCCGGATCACATTATATAATCGGAAGTTGCACTCGAGTGGAGAACACAGGCTAAGGTTGAGGGACAAAGTCTCTCGGGGACGCCGGAGAGAGCCCGGCAAAGTCTCCTTCAGTTTCCTCCTCGTCACTTCGGCTTTGGGTTTCTCTCGCGTTGTGCGTCGCGAGGAACAGCGACGAGCGGCGGCGAGGAATCGGACGAGAGCCGGCGATAAGCCGCGATCGACTATATCCTGTCGGAAACTCCGGGGAGCTTCGGCGCCTCCAACTCTTATCGCCACCAGTTCATATTTCTCACTTACGTTCGCCACTGCACCGAGCTTCTCGGCCAGCGATGTATCGACTGGCGACGCCTCTCTCGTCTCTCTCCCCGCCGGAAATGAATTCGAATTTCACCAGGTAGGAAACGAGAGGCGAAACCAAAGCCGTCTCTTCTCCCGATACTCTCGGAGCGAATTTGCTTCCGGGAACGACTTTTCTCCAGGTTCCAAAAAAAAAAAAAAAAAAAAAAAAACTACGCTGCACTTCGATCCGTGTATCGACAAAATGTGCAGGAGTGTTGACGCACTGATACAGTCTGGCATTGAGGAAATCTCTGTCCGGGGACAAAATCCCCCCCGGATGGCCGAGAAAATACCTCGCCCACGTCTTCGTCTCGATATATTTGATCGGCAATGGTCGACCGACTATTTTCCGTCCGAGGAAACGAAAGAGGCGTCGAGAAGTTCAACGCCATACATTTTTCATGAATTCGTGGGCGCTCTAACGAAAAATCTTGCGTTCCTATATCCATATTATGCAGGTGGCATAAACAGTGTATCGAGATAGGGAATGCGAGCTCGAGATTCCACTGGTGGGAAATAAATCTCGAGATTTTCGAGCGTGTACGCAAATCGAGCGACGATCCACCGGCTGACGCTTCCGGTTATGAAATGCCAGCGTCCGACCGGAAGTCACGTCGTTCGCGATACCGTTATTTCCACATTAATAATCTCAGCTTTCGACCGGAAGTGTCGCCGTAAAAGAAATCGTTACTTCCGGCTCGAAAATCACATTTTTTTTTCCACCGGAAATATTTCAATCTGACGGACTTCATTTTTTGTCGATAATTTATTTTTCACGGGGCACACGCTTAAGATGCTGAAGCACGCTTACCCGAGTAGTCAGTCGGCGCGGCACTCGGTACTTCGATACTCGAGTCCTGCCCGGTACTTCAGGTACTCGACGGCCCAATGCATGCACCGAGTACTCGAAGTGTCTCACCGGCTCTTTTGAAAGACCATCGTTGCACCGGCTCTGGACAATATACCGGCGACTTGCCAATGAACTTGCTCCCTCAACGTTTTCCATTGAAGGCGGCACTAAAGCCGCGAGTAAGCATCGCCGGAGTTTTACGATTGACTCTCAAGTCCGTTATATATTTAGTCGTTTCCATCTACTCCGCGGAACATGCAAAAGGCGTCATCCACACTCAGGCTCGAAGCCGCGGGCCGGGACCTCGGATACACGCGAGTTACCGCAACCCTCGCT
The DNA here is from genome assembly GCA_963978505.1 of Listrodromus nycthemerus. Taxonomy (NCBI): domain Eukaryota; kingdom Metazoa; phylum Arthropoda; class Insecta; order Hymenoptera; family Ichneumonidae; genus Listrodromus; species Listrodromus nycthemerus. The sequence continues at coordinate 1,603,666 of OZ021679.1, forward strand.
GAACGAGAGATTCTTGCGGTTGTATGGAAACGCGAGGCTTGCAAAAGGTCTGTATTATCCGGGCCATCAGCGTCTACTCGCCCGGCCATAAACAACCTACGGGACTTTGGCTTACCCGGGGCAAAAGAGAACACTGTTTTACCAAGTTCCGGCAGGTACGTGCACAGAGAAACGATGTTGCGTGCGTTCTCTTTCTTGCACGAAACGCTAAGCCGCGCGATAGCAGTGGGGCGGAAGTGGCCGGGTGCGATGACCAAAAACCCGTAAATACGTGGAAGCAACCAGAGCCTCTAACTTTTTAACGTCTTTCCGTCGTAACGTTGGAATTTCGACCTGAGCGTTATCAAGTTTTTAGTTCAAAGTTCCCGAGAATATTCGTGGGACCGAAAAGCTCGGGAGGAAAGTAGAGCCAGGGGTTGTTCGGGCTCTCGCGACGAGACTCCAATGGTACCGAAGAGCGGAACGTGGAAGCGTTACCGAACCGTTAATAATTTTCGCGCCCAGCACCCACGCAATAGTCACACCGTGGTCGGCGATTTTCCTCTCGCGAGAAATCGTACCAAACCGAACGCGCATTCACTCCGATGCGCCTCCATCGAGTAACCCAGTTTAGTTACCCCAGCCGCACCTCCCGCCGGTGTCTTCTTCCGCACCCCGTACACGCTCGTTGAAACTCAATTGGCGAATGTATAGGCGACCTCTCTCGCGTTCTCATTCTCAACTGTCCTCTCCTGGTTTTCCCCCTTTATCTTTTTCTCCTCTCCCCACTCGCGCGAGCCGCAAGCACCAGTTGGTATATAACCAACCAGGGTTCGACAACACTTGAGTTTGTGGGGTTTCCGCATGAAGCCTCAACGAGCCCTCGAAATGACAGTCTGCTCGGAGCCCCGCGGCTCAACAAAACTGCGAATCTCGACTCGTTCGCTCGTCGTGTATTATAATATTTTGTGCCCTTTCGATTTAACGAAGAGGTGACACGCCGATAGTTAAACAAATATTACGTGAAAGACAGCAAACTGGATCGTTGTCGGCTGAGCATTATGCCAACGATTATTCGAGGCACGTGCAAAATCGTCACGTAAGGTGGCTTTAACGGAAAACAGTTCGACATTTTTTTTTCCCCCGTTCTGAGAGAGCTTTGACATTATCTTTTGCTTCAAAGAATACCGAAGTGGAGTTACGTTTACAGGGTGAAAAAAACGCCGCATAACGTAGAGAAAAAGATTTCGAGATATTGGAAGTTTCATTCATATAACTACGTGCTGTTTCCGAGAGCTCTTGACGAGTCTGCGATTTTTTTTTTTTTTCTATAATTTTTTACTTTCTGCCTCTGGTATGAAAATAAATATGTACACGGAGTACGACGATAACTCACATTTTTAAGTTGGAGATTCTACGGCGCCTCCCATTTCTCCTCCTGCGACCCCAACTCCTGTTACTTCTCATTCTTCCGCTGCCAGAGGGTCGTCCGTTTTACCGCTCGTTCTCGATTGCTGTTGCAGGCATCGCGTTGCTGATCCTCGGGTCGTTGAACGCCCACGGGCTTCCCCAGCGGGATTCGCCGGAGCTTCTCGTACTTCCGGACTCGACGACCTCCTGGAACTGCAACTGCTCGACCACCGAAAGTCCTCCGACTCTTCGTCCGCCGCCCGGAAACGAGGCGAACGCGAGGGTGCTCGCCGATGACGCAGAATCGCCTCCGGCAGTGAATCCCGATGTCGTCAACACAAACGTGTCGCACCTGAAGACATTCAGCATGCCGAAAGACTGGGACAACTCCAAGCCCACCCTGAAATTTCCCAAGACATCGCCCGAGGAACGTTACAAAATGGCCAGCCTTCACTTGGACAAGGGCATATTCGCTTTCGATTTCTTACGAAACTTTCTCAACACCGTACAACCGAACGACGTTCCGCTCGGTAAATCCGCACGACCATCCGTCTATGGATTTATTTTCTCCTCTTGTTTGGATCTATGTTTCCATCGACAATTTTTGTATCCATAGATCTGATGAAGGATGTCATGGAGAATCGAATAACCGCATTCAAACTCCTATCCGAGGTAAAGCCAAAGCGTTTCCCCGTTTATAGTCATCCCTGAACTGGGTTATATACGGCATTACATTATCTACTTTATGTATATGTTCCACGGATATATTTCAACGTTCCAGTCCATGCATATGGAGGTCGGATTCGTGGCTCTCGTAGGCGTTTGCTGTGTTCTGGCGTGCGTGATTCCTGGCACGGAACTCTGGCTCGCCTGTCGTCCGATCAGAGAGGATTACAAGCCCTCCCAGCATCCTGGATTTCTAGCCTTCCTTCTGTCCGTCTCGGTCTTTATTCTCGGGTACGTTCTCTCTAATCCCATACGAAGCGAATGCTCTACATACTGCTCCGATCTCCCGGCCGGACTCGGGCCTCCGTCCGTGTACGTCCTCCGATTCCTCGCCAGTCGGATCAGAATTATCACAGACTTTCTCCCTACTCCGCTCCCTCGGTTCCTTGGAGAATTTCCCTGGCAAAGCCAAATGAAACATACGAAGCGCCTCGCAACGACGCTCGTACCGGTAGCTTTACGGTACCGGGTAGCTGTTTTGTGTATGTATAAGGGTGGACAACTATTCTCTTTTACAACCATGTAGGGCCGGCATGATCGCGATGCTCGTGTGCAACGAGGCGAGCAGCACCGGGATCGAGAAAATCCCCCTCGTAGTGGAAACGGCTCTTCAGGATCTCAGCGATTATCATAGCGGGACGACCGTCCAGCTGAGGCAGTGCCTGACCAGGAGTCTCGACGTCGCGAGCGAAGCGATCCTCGCCGACTTGGACAGTGAGTATTTTTGACCCATTCACTTTGAATCCATATGGAATGTACTGTTTTCCGAATCCTCTATCTGTAAGGTTCAAAAAAAAGACAGTTAAAATTTTTTTTTTACTTGAAACAATGATACTCATTGATTGCATGGAAAAAAGACAAGTGTTACATTTTTCTTTAATTAAAATTAAGAAAAAAAAAATTCTGATAAATATAGTAAATTCAATTTCGTCAATGAAGTCTCTATCGATAGCAACGACCATTTCTGATGAATGTGACGAGCGTCGGTCACCCTCGAGGTGACCCCGATCTTGTCCACACAGTTGCCTCGCGACAGGACGTCCGCTAATGCAGTAGTGGTCCCTTGTCCATTCGGTAAATCGAGACCGAGAGCGTTAATGCCCGGGTTGTCGGGAACGTCTAATGAAGGTCGGTTCTCGCCGCTGAAACGGAGAGAGACGTATAGCCGCCGGCTAATGAGTGCTATCGCTGCCGAGTGAATATATACGGGCGAGCGACAGCATTGCAATGGAGCATCGTCGGGCGTTAATAACCGACCAGGGTGCGATTCGATGATATTAGCATAACTCCTTGGCTGTTATGGACTCGCTAACGATTGTCCATTATCGGAGCGAGGGATCGGACGAGCATTTCGTTGGTCGGTGTCGAGGCCAGAACGGGCGATTCGATTGCCAGGATAACAGTATAGAAATACCGTTCCTCGTTACTTCAACGCACGGTATCGGGCGAGCTATTACCGGTGGCCAAAATAAATGTATAAGCTAGTCAGATCGGATAAAAAAATAAGACCCAAACTAAAAGAGCGGTTTTTCTCTTTTTAGAGAAGAAACATTAATTTCCGTTTCCCACATTGACCGAAATGACGGAGGAGAAAAACATCACCGAAGGAGGGTACATAAAAAAGTACCGCACGCGACACGTTAACCCGGGTTAGCCGGAAATTCCTATCAGATACCGATAACGAGATACGTTATTGGAGCGGATAAATTATTGCCCGAAGGGAGAGTCGAAACGACGTGACGAGATTTACAATGTGTGTCGTTTCGCGTCGTCAATTGACGAATCGTACGATAGTTACTCTTCATACATCGTATCCGCGTGCATTTGTACCGACGAAACTGAGAGATAAGCCCGCGGAAATGGAGAGTGGGCGAGAGATTAACGGTCTACAATGAATTCTCGTTTATCGATTGCAGATGTCGAAGAACTGTTGGGAAGACCGGTGCAGATCGACTTGGCCACGGAAACCGGACTGGACGTTGCACTCGACGCCCTCCTCGATGTCGCCAATGGTGATAATTAAACACCCCCACTAAATCCCCGATCTGCCTTAGTGTGCATACAATGCTTCCAATAAATTCGCCACCGTAGAGTGCTTGAGATTTTTGCTCCCCGACAGTTATCGAGTACAGTGTCAATCCCAGAGATCGATGAGTAAGCAGACGGATCTTCCGTTATTCTATACACCGTTGTGCTGCGACACTGGGTTGGAGAGTCAGAGTCGGGGAGAGCACCGAGTGTCAATATTGTCACAATGATTTGATCGAGTGGCAGCTCGTGGTTCGACCAAATATTTGCATATTCATAACCGATGTGTACAACCGTAGTGCCACGCTCGAGTCTTCCAGAGTGCTTCCTCTCTGTGTCGCAACCCTCCGTTACCGGAATCGATAGTAATTTGAGCCAAGACCACCGAGCGGTTCAATAGGGAATCACCCCCGCTGCGCGACGTCGTTGGCTTATCGTCTTATGCATGGACATTTGTATCCCATAATGGTCCTCGCTCTACGGAACGACGATGACGCGGCACACACCACTCCGCGCCGTCAATGGGCTAACGTATTCCCGAACCGATAGCCGGGAGCGCAGTAGTCAACGCCGTTTATAGTCAGACCGGCCGCACCGAGGAGGTTCGGCTCGCTCGCGATAATCCGACCCTCGGTGAGAGCCTCAAATTTATTCGGCGCGACTGTATCGTTCATGGGCAATGCCACGCTTCGCATCAAAATTGCCCCGATTAGCGACAAACGCGCCTTAAGACAAACCAACTGGGAATTATAATTTGGCAACGATCCTTATCTTCGGAGCTCTTCGACCGTCCGACTTGGCTCCGAAACCGGGCACGGCAGCACGATGCGACTGCTGAGTCATTCGAAATTGGTTTAAAAAATCCTTGTATCGGATCTGAAAAAATAAAAATTGTCAAATTAACGATATTCATTAGAAACACGCGATCACAATTCGACATAAAAATCGTTTGAGTCGAGTTAATAAGTAGCTTTGAATTTAAAAAATGTACAAATATCACCAGCCAAGCGATATCACCCAGAATCAACCTACAACTATGAGCTCGAACACTCGTGTAGGTAAGTCGACCCTATACGTATATATTTCCAAACTGGGTATCGCACGAGAGAGGTACTCTTGTCAAGTTGCCTGTGAAGTGACCTCCGAGCAGCGTGGACCATCACTTAGACGCGCCACTTCGTAGTGAATCGTTAACTGAATATTAACTAAATTAGTACGTACAGCCGTGGTCGTGCACCCGTACGAGCTGGATCGGTTCTACGTAGTTGCGCACATACGGAGCCACATAGAAGCTTGTGTCCCTTGGAGTTCCACCGGGCATGCAGTGTCGTCCCTCTTTCACCTCCGACCACCATACACAGCCATGGTCTAATACGAGGGTCTATCTCGAGATTAGAAATTGCGGGCGGATCGCTGATCGTGCTCAGGCTTCGTAGATTTTCCAAACGGATATGCAAGCACTTCCAGCCCAATTCCAAGCTTCGTACTTCCGGTGCACAATTCCTCCTTCGTACGACCGTGTGTAGCTGATACCTTCGACGCCGTGAAGTGCCTGAAGACAGAAAAACAAAACAAAAATTAGATACGTCCCAACGCTATATTGACAAAAGGGCGTCGTAATCTCGACTCCGGTTTCTGGAGCACGTTGAGCCCGCGGTTTCATTATTCTTACCACTATCTCAGCCGATATCCCCGGGGCGAGATCTTGTCGCATCCGGGACCGCTGAACTCTGTGTAAATTGTGTTTCGCAGTGACTCAGGACCTTTCGACGAGGGCCGAGGCGTTGCTGAAGGATGGCGATCGGGCCAGCGAGCGAGCACTCGAATTGAGCCGGGAGGTCGACGGTCTTGGGCGACAACTCGACGCTGCAGTGAGGGACTGCCCGACCAAGGATCGGCCGCTCTGCGCCACTCTCAACCCCGCCGGACTCGGCGTGGCTCTTCGCCTCGATAGAGTGAGTATGCGGAAGACCATTATGCTCGAAATATTTTCTTTTCCCGAGGTCTCGTCGATGAGAAGCACTTGAAAATGTAATTGTCGTTCGAAGACGTCTTCACGGGTGATCGAATTCGGATTGTTTCGAAACAGTGTCCGGCAACTCTTTTAAGGACGATCAAGGAATCCGATGGCAAAGCGACCAATGGAGACCAAAGTTTACACTGTCCTCTGCACGGATTTTCACCCCCTATCTTCCATTTCCCACGTAGTTCATCCCTAGAGTGTGAGAAGAGAGTACAAAAAGACGGAGGATGAGAAGGTCGAAAGTTTTCGAGGGCGCCCTTATAGAAGGGAGATGGAGAAGCTGTATAGAATACCCGCATCGGCACTGACCTACCTAAGGCGAATTCGGTCGAGTCTCGGTTTTTCTCTTAATTGGTACCGAAAAATAAATCACCACTGCCCGACAAACTTCGCTTTCTCCCACGCTATCTCGTACACCCTTCTCTACCATCTTCTCTTCACTCCTTGGTAGGAAAGAGCTCAGTCATGAGTGGCGCCGAGAAGAAACGAAAAAAAGAGCGCCGAAACGATCCAATCTCAGCCGGAAACGTTTCCCGGATCTTATCTACCGTACCGCTCCTCGCATCCGGCAACTCGATCTTTCAGTCCTCCGGAGTACTTAGTTCTTTCGCCACCTAGAACAAAAATCATGGTTTTAACCGGGATTCTCTGAAGATACCAATTTTTGTTGTTACAGCTTTTGAGAGACGATCGGCTTCTGCGCTTACGGAGCACCGTTAAGGACAATCTCACCGAAGCCGCACGCCAAGCTCGAGGAGAATACCTTTACGTGCCCAACCATGTTGCTAGAAATACTCTCGATGTACGAAATCGTAAGTGAGACCTTAAAAACTACCATAAAAAATAGCCAGTTTGAAACCTCACGAGAACGCAGAAAACTGTTGCATTCTACCGAACTCGTTAGTGTGCACGATAATCGATTAATCGTTGACAAAGTCAATCTCTCTTTCCTGGTCAATGCCAGCCTGCACATTACACACACCAATCGATAGGACGTAAAATAAAATAAAATGAGAAAAAAAGTATCTCAAACGTACACTCCAGTGCGATTACAACTGGGCTGTCGATCCTTAAATTACTCACGAACATAGACACGCGCCACATTGGGATAATGAGAGTGCCTGTAACAGCTTGCGGTACATTTTGCGATTGGCGCGTTTAATGTTTATGCCTCGTTGGGGCAATAAAAGTCCCTGAGTAGTCCATGGCGCACTCAATGAATCCGCAGGTAATAAAGTAGTGGCGTAAAAAAGGGTGGGCATCTTTATCAAATCGTTTGATACCAATGCATATGAGAACAGATTAAATTATTTAATAATGAAGGGTAATCAGATTTGACGAATCTTCTCCATCTTGCCGAAGCGATATTCTCGCCGGCATCGAATTCATGTTTCGAGAATGAAAAAACAGGAGGATTGTCCGGTGCAGGTAAGTGAGGAAGGTTGGTAGTTCGTGGGAACTGTCGTGTCTGAGATCCACCGCGGTTTCTCGCACCCACACCGAGGGCCGTGGAGATAAAGACAGAGTATAAAAGTGTCTCAAGTCGGCATTATCGCAGGGAGTAGATAGAGGCAAGACCGTCGGAGCCTCAGCCGGGCGACGTTTGTGGCCTGCGGTCGAGAACCAGCGGTGGGTAAGATAAGGGAGGGTCGAGGCGGGACGTTACTCTGGAAAACCGGGTCAGCGTACCGGCGTTAAAGTGACGACGAAGATCGGAGCGCACCGAAAAAGCTCCCCCGGATAGGAACCAGTCCCGGTATACACTGACGAATTCTATGAGGAGCTTTTCACGAACAGACACAGCACCGGCGGGTCGCACGGTTCTCCACGTAGGGAGGTTCAATGAGTCGATCCTAATATCCTTATAATTCTATAGGAAGGATCCTCTCGCCTCGTTTTTTATTCTTCACGTTAGCGTGTGACTCTTCTCACTTCCGACGATTTTCGCTTTTTCTTTTTCTTCCTTGCATCGGACGGAGAGGCAGGGCTTACGCTATCGGGTCGACAGCTGTGCTTAATAATATCCCTCTCTCCGTTGCTCACTCGTCTCTCTTCTCTTCATTTTTTTCTTCCTTTAGTTTCCCGTACGGCCTCCGCAGATTGGAGCACCGAGCGCCGCGGCAGCCGGGAACTCTCGTGGAAAATTCATTTCGTGCCATAGTTCCTCGGTACGTTCGAATTAATCGGCAGAAGCACCGCGGCCCACAGTTCTCTTCTATTGCCACCCCGGATGGGATATATCGTGAAATGTTCCGTGGCGAACCGAAGGAACCGCCGATCGCGCTCGAAACGAGCGAAAGGATAATATATATCGCCGCCGACGCTGAGAGACGCTTTTCCTCGTGCCGGGTTATAAACAAGTGCACCGTCGCTCGGATCCCGTGTAGGAAATCTGGAAAAGAAAGAAAAAGCTATGAAACAGTGGCGTGGAGAAATCGAAGAGGACGAATGAATCTGAGCACCATTTGCCACGATTAAACTGTAGTCTACGACGAAGGATTCTCGTTTTGTTCGGGTCGGTCGATGTCCCTGGCGAAAAAACCCTATTGGTACATAAAACTTGAACATTAATTTTCACCGTTCCCGTAGCGATCATAAATTGCGAACAAAATTTCTTTTCGCGGCTGCGGTATATTAAGCAATTTTCCTTCGCCTATGAGATTGCAACGAGGGAATGAAAAAATGTGCAAAAAATATCTTACATCAACCGGGGACACCCATTATACCGGAGCGAGGATATTAGGAGCGGTCGTTAATAGATAAAACCTGAGACGGTAAATGGCCTCGGGGGACAAACAGAAGGGTAGTTTCTCGAGCAAGAGGGTGGATGGAGGGAACAGTCGGTAAAGAGACTAAACGAGAATCCATTCGTCCACCGTCTCGATCCAGCCGGATGGAAGGCTTGATCGATGGGAATGAGAGACGTTACGCGTTTGTTCGGATATCGTGTCTGGCAGACTCCTCTGTGTACCAGTCCTGTTCTATACCCTCGTCTATATCAATATATCTATGTGTATGTCTGTGTGTGTATATTGGGATGGATGGCTTGAAGGAACGGTGTGCGCGTTTCATACTAAATACATCCACCACATATGTCGGCGTTTGCGAGCATTTCGAGCAGTACAGCAATAAAGGGGTGACGATATGGCTAATGGGAAATCCATATCGTGTTTTTATTGCGACGCTGGATGAGTGTAAAACGCGAGTGAAGATTCCTGATATTTTTCATGCCGATAACGCGACGAATAACTTCGAAGGCGACGAGCACCGAACACGGCTCGCAGCTGGAAACTGTGATCCATTTTATTTTCTCTATCTCGTGTTTTCAGATATACGCCGGGAAATAAGCAGCGTACGTTCGAGAATTTTCGAGGAGGCGAGAACCATAGAATCCAGCAATTCCGAGCTCACGAGGCAGCTCGAATCCACGAGAAGAGTAACGAATTACGTCGTACCGTATATCACGGCTTTCGAGCAAAGCAAGTGGTACATCGGTATAGGTGAGTTCTCGCTTCTGTCTGTCTCAATTAAATTGATAAGACGTTTTTTTCCTATTTATTATTTTTAGTGAGTAAAAAGTTTGGTATTGATCCGTCGGATTAATCAAATGATTAATTCACCGATCTTTTACTGTTAATTAAATTTGTCCGTCGGTATCGTTAATAGGTACGATTCTGTCGATTTTCCTCGTATGGATATTTCTGATCGGTGCTCTCTGTTGCCGATGCGGTTCTTCGGAGCACAGAGTTCGTCCGACCCTATTATGGTAAATTTCGTCGGAATTCAAGTACGACGGGACTCATAGTCGTAATTTTGATGCTCCAATGCTATTTCAAATTGTAGCGGAGTCCTGATGAGTTGTGTCGTCTCCGTTGGATTGTGGGCGGTTCTCGTCTCCGCTCTCGCCGTCTCGAGTCACACGGAGATGCTGCTCTGTAGGCCGTTACACGATCCTGAATATCGCACCTTGGAAGCCATTCTGGAGAGTCGAGCATTTCTTGGAAAACGCCTAAGTGTTCCTCTGAAGGATCTCTTCGAGTACGAAGCAATGGATTTTATTCTGATGAGTTGTTCCTGAAAATGAGAAATTCAGATTTAAATTAACAGTTATTAAATTAAAGTCAAGGTGGAAAATGAACATACGCAAAACATACAAAATACGGGCGATGTAATTTGCATATGAGTTCCTCGTTTGTTATAATTTTGCACCGCGTTTTCCCTCTGTGAAAGTTCGTTGATTTTACATTCGTTGGTTTACTCACAAGGGAAACTGTGCGCAAAGTTGTAACGAATGCGGGAAATGTGCAAATTATTTTACAACTTTTTTCGCAACATAAAAAAAATTACGAAATTCCACAAATCCGAAAACACAAATATTTACCGCAAAATTTATTGCATGTAACATCGAGTATTGCTTCAGCAGGATTGAAACTTAATCATTAATTAATTTATCCCTCGTATTGGCATTGATCAATAACATGGCACGATTGCATCTAGGAAGTGCAAAGGGAACGAGCCAGCCTATCCGGCGTTCCAATTAGGCAACTCAATGAAACTGGAGCAGCTGACGGCCCACTGGACATGGACAAGGTTATCGAGCTCCTTGTCGAACCTCAAGGTAGACCTCAAAGGTCTCAGGATCCTGACACCGAGTTTACAGGAGAAACTGCAGACTCTCTTGTACTCCTGCGGTCCGAATTTTACCGAACACAAGACCATGGTGAGTAATCGAATTATTCGATCATCTCCCAACATAATTCCAAAAACGAATGCAAAAATTCTACGTTATTAATCATCGACAGATCCGCGGACCAATTCTCAGCAAGGATCTCACTGCTCTGTCTGACCAAGTTTACAATGTCGCGAGACAATTAACAGATCGCAGAAGCGCTCGGGCCCTCGAGGACATCGGCTCGACAATGCGAGTCATGATGTCCCGAAGAGTCGCACCGCTGATGAAGCTTCAGGGCGAACTTGTCGATCGTCTCACCGCACTCGAGCTGCATCTCCAGCCTCTTCAACGCCAAGTCAACCAGTCGATCTCACACCTCAAGACAATTCAGTACTACATCGATAATCAAGGAGAGAAAATTGCCCAATTGGCACGTATCAATATTTCCACATAATGTAACTGTGCTGTTTTTTTTTTTACTGTACTATCATTTTTGTATGTTGACAGAAATCAAAAAAGTACTCCGAACGTCTGAGCAGTTATTTGGATCAGTGGCGAGTTCACGTGCTCACAGAGATGGGAACCGAAGTGGCCAAGTGTCGACCACTGTGGGATATTCTTCAGGGTCTAAGATTACTTCTGTGCCAGCACATATTGGGACCGATGGACGGTTTTTGGTTCGCCACTCTTGTCTGCGCAGTGGTAATGATGTTCAGCACTCCGATCGCTCATACTTTGGCCTCGGTCTACAGAAAGGAGTCGTCCGGAAAGCATTTGGCACTTCTGCCGTCGAGAGAGTGAGTTAATCGTGTAGCTTCGTTTTTTTTTCCATATTCAAACTATTCTGCATTTCTTCTTCAGCGGTAGCCCCGACACTATGGTTATAGACCGCGAAACCTGGAGAACTCCCGCGTAAGTCTTTTAAACTAAAAGTCTCGACCACATTATATGTATGTATTGTATTCAATAGTAAAATTCACAACTCCTTGATTTCTACAGCCCACCGCCACGAGAGGACTCTTGGTGAAAAGTGATCAAGATCAATCGATGAAGCGAGGAGAGGCGGTAACACGTGCTTATTTTTTTCAAAACTACTAGCAGGCCCTATCGATACGACGATAAACATTGTTGCCATAATCGAACGGTACCGTTATGAAATCCGGGCAGTTTAGAATATTCTCTCATTATAATTATTATATTCATAATGAAAATATGTTTTTAAACTAATGTCCATCTTCTTAAGGATAAGTAAATCTTCAATGTGGTATAAAATCCTACAAAATATTTGATTTTATAAAAAAAAAAACGGAAACATTAATACAACGTAATACCAGGGGATTAAGATTCGAAGAGATTAAAAAAAATCGAACGCTTTTGCAGTTTTTTTTGTTCGTTGTGTCTCGGCTGGAATATCGCGAAAGCGTTTACAGGAGAGACACGAATGCATCGGTACTGGCCTGGCCGATAGTGTTGTTGGCGATGCAGTGATACGTTCCAACATGCGCCTCGGAGAGTCGTGCCAATTGCAACCAAGATGTTCGCATGAGAGACTCGGGACCGTCGCTCGTGTGAACTGAGGCTTCGTGCTCCTCGCCTGAAATCAGATTTGTCTATGAAGAAAAATTCACCGTGAAAAATTGTTCATGCATGAATTAAAAAAAAAATTAATGTTTTTTTTTTCGTTCCCCGCTGCATACTTGGCAATTTTACAACCCGATGTCCTACGGCGGAGTGGAACTCCCAGAAGATTTCGGGCACGGGGAATCCCTTGACCTCGCAGTTGAGAGCGACTCTCTGTCCAAAAGCCGATGAAACGTCCTCGAGGGGTGACAGTATCCAAGGCCGACTGAGACACGGTCCGAGATGTTGCAGTATCAGAGATGAATTTTTCTGCCTCATAGCCTCCTCATGGAGAGCACACGGTGTCGCGTACGTCTCATTGTTGTTGCCGCAGGCTGTACTCTGCTCCATACAGGTGCAGACCGCTTCGGGCTCGTCCTAGGTATTTTCTGCCAATGAAATCTATTCTATCGCTTTATCGTACCTTATCTTTAACGCTCTACTTTCGAACTAAAAAAAATATCCTAAACGCGAATCTGCTAGTGTCTGTGAATTCTGTTTGAGTGTATCGGTCCGAGTGACCAATTGACACGTACTATTATTAGTACCTTGCTTATTGCCACGTGCATATACATTTCTTTTCCCTATTTCGCAAAATGAAAACCCAGCGACGAGGACTTTTTACTTCGACAGTAGTGCAGTTACACAGTACGCCGAGTGCACGTGGTCTGATTGTTTGATTGGGCAGCGTTTAACAACCCAACGCGCGACCCACGCCGCGAGGAACGAAGTGACCCGAGAATCACGGGTCAGCGACACTCAGGCACTCCTACCTCGCGCCCCCGACACGTTGCAATTAACTATTTGTCGGTCGTTAGCGTGTAGGAGTCTGAAGAATCGCCGCTGGAGCACAGTGGACGATGGATCTTTTTTTTACGTCGCTGAACTTTCGTCACTAGAAGGAAATATAACTTTAAGAATTAATTTTTTTTTAATGTGTAATTTACCTCGACCTGAAGATCCGTCCGCAATTGGCAAAGGTAATTTCTAGCGCAGAAACCCTCGTGCCGGCTCGTCGATGGCAATCGAGAAATACTGGCGTTCCAGCAGGCTTCCCCGTCCAGTTTAGCGCAAAGACCACCAGGACAACACTCACAGGAATCCGGCACGGATCCCAGCAGACACTTGCTGCTGTCTTCAGGACACCTAGTTTCAGAAATTTTTTTTTTTTAGGATATGAAAAGCTTGATCAATTTTTTCTTCCAGATACAAGAACCCTACTAATAAAACTCAATGGAATCGTTATTCAAATAAAATGAATAGTGAAAACATAAAGTCCATTCCATTGAGCTTTACCATTAAAAAATTAGCGATATTGAATAAATATTTGTATTTAAAAAATTATTCTGGTCTCGGATTGTCCTTCGTAGTAAATCCTTTCGTGTGTATAAAATCGTAAAAATTTTATTGACCCTAGCAATGTAATTATTTTTTATTGTAAATAACCGCAGAATAACCGAAAATGATTACGGACTCTTCATAGAGAGCTGGACAAATAAACTAAACACTTCAAGTACGTTCAAAAATAAATTGTTCACTCGCAGAATTTTAATCTCCAAGTGAAATTCTCCGAGCGAAGTTTGTACGATGGACAACACAGCTGTTATAACTATGAAATTTACTCTCATGCAGATGTCAAGGTCACCTTAATTCGAGGTCAAGTAATTCGAGTACAAGTACTTTGTATTTTAATCTGCGTACTTAACGCATACTTCTAGTGCTCAATCTATTTGCCCAGTTCTCGTAAAGTGACTTTTTTCTCCATAGAAATAATCGATAAACTAACCGTATTTCAAATTTTGAATATCCGCGTTTATATTGCTGTCGTTATTTTTTCCGCTACTCAAACGAAAATCGCCCGTAGGCAGGCATGAGCCGCGTGAGCTCTCACACGCGCATGCGCAGCAGTTGGGATATGAATATTTTTGTGGTTACTTTGATGGAAATCGACCGTGATTTATTTCGGTTATTTTTATGGTTGCCGACAATGCTGGGAAAGTTATCAACCAATAATAATTGCGTATCCGGAATACTCGGATTGCTATTGGCCGTACCTGTAGTGTCCGCACGCGCCGCAGCCATCGATTCTCGTAACGTCCGTTTCGTTTCCTTGGTTCTCGTCGGTGACGCCGTAAGTCCGTCCGTACAGCGCGAGGAGCAAGATCGCCAGTTGATACACGCTTATCCGCATCATTGTACCGACTGAACTGACCGAAGAGGCCCAAGTCTCCGGTTCTTAACTTCGCCAATTTAATGGGTACGCTATCACTGTGTATAACAGTCCGGGCTTCGCAATGCGTACGACGGAGAAGGGAGGATGTATTTAATGGCGTTGCGAAGACGCGTCGGTGATAATCATTCCCGCTTGATCCGTTTCTACGCTCGGAAACGCTCAAGAAACACACATTTGCGAAGAAACCGCGGCGTTTCGACACTGTCAGCCGAAACAGGCGATATATTTTAGGTCAATCGAATTCCTCCTCGAGCTCTCAATGCACTTGACTGATCTTATCTCGAAAGGTTAGTCGAAGTCTTGGCACTTTTCCGACTCGGATAATTTTACGAATAAACAGACAACTCTTACGAGTCGTCATTTTGTCGTCCGGAGTCAAGCGTTATTTTTAATATGATTTTTAAATAACAGCTTGTCGGGCATTTCTCGTAAAATACGCAAGCAAAACGAGTGCGGAAGCACCCTCGTTCCGAACGCAGTCGCTCTGCGTTTGGACAGACATACGCATTTTAAGCAAAGTTTGCACATCATGCATTAGTCTGAAAAATATGTCGACGGTCACCTTAGTTCCATTCCTAAATAGCTATATTGTACGAAAGTTTTCTAAACGGGTCACGAATGTCTATCTGGTTAATAAAATTGTCCAGTCGAACATATGTAACTCTTTGAAATCAATTTATTTTATAACTAATTTTTGTGCCACCTGTGCAGCGCTAAATCTTACGCAAACGTGAAGGACTCAAGATATCAATTAGTAAATTTCACATCGTAACTTACCGTTAGGACGAAATAAACGACACCTTCCTCTGTGTTTTGCACTCTTAACACCGTGTCCCTTCAGACAATGGAGATCACGTGACCGAAGAATTACGACTCGAGAATACAGCGATCCGACAGATAAAATGGTCAGCGACGCGGTTTAATCGTGTACATTTTCAGCAAAAACTCGACGAAACAAATAGATTAAACAATCCAAACCTCGCGATATCACTCAAACATCTCGAACAATGGAAACTGTCTTTTGAAAACAACCAAACTCCGCGACGGTCCATAAACATTTTGAGCGAAAAGAACTGTTTTTTTTACTTTCCGGAAAACGACTAAAGCCGCCGATTCGGACGCTGCCGCGAACACTGACGAGCCGTAAACAATGACGCTTCGTGTACGACGGTTGGTACACGAGTGCGCAATTCAGTCTGCGCCACGCAGTGATTGGGCCATCGTACCGCAAGATGGCGGTTGCGGATGGTTCTCTTCTCACTCGTGCCTCAAACCGTAGGCCTATCGTTTTGGTCCAATGTTCTTTATACCATTCTAGCTTGGCATACGAGTTTGACGTGTTATCGGAAAGATTACTCGTATACATTCGATTACAGCCACATTAGTAACGATAATAGCGAAGAAAGTGCGAGTGATTCTGGGCTCCAAAACGACCAAATGGCCGGTCACAATTACATCAGTGATCCAAAGAATCCGTTCTTTTCCTTGGAGGACGATGTCGACGACGAAACGTTTCTCGGGAGTGCCCCGCCGAGGACGTCCGCCCCCTCGGGTTACTATTCCAACAATCATTTCAATAATTACGACGACGAACTCGAACGTCAGCACCAGCAACTCGTAGAGCGCAGAAAAATCATCGAGGAGAGAACCATACAGTCGTCCGAGAGATCCATATCGCTGCTCAGAGATTCCGAACAAATTGGTGCGGCAACAGCTGAGGTACAAACATTACATTACATTTTCTCACGTGTCAGAGCTCAAGGTTTCGTTGATTTTCTATATACGAACAATGCAATGCATATCT
This sequence comes from Listrodromus nycthemerus, assembly GCA_963978505.1. NCBI lineage: Eukaryota > Metazoa > Arthropoda > Insecta > Hymenoptera > Ichneumonidae > Listrodromus > Listrodromus nycthemerus. The sequence continues at coordinate 1,620,161 of OZ021679.1, forward strand.
AACCGATTTATCAGAGTTCTGTGAAATGTACGTGTCACAACGAATGTTGTTTACACGCTCGCATTAATCACTCTGTGATGAAATAAAGTGTCAGAAACTCGAAAATCAGCAATGTATTCGGTATCCGAGTCAGTGATTCGTAGACACGCATAGCTTTTGTTTTTTTTATAGTCTTGCCATGTTTTGAGGTCACTCGAGATATTTGAAAAATTATGTGAGACCCATTACAGTACTGCATTGTGTTAAGATCCACTCTTGGGAAACAAATAAGAATTTTTTTATTTACCTGTTTTTGCCACTAGTGTATTATTATTATTAACATGTGCTGGTCCATTCTTTCAGGAACTCATCAGACAGCGGGAGCAGCTGGAGAGAACGGAAAAACGCTTGGACGATATAAACAGCACATTGCGATTCAGTCAGAAGCACATTCAAGGTATCAAAAGTGTCTTCGGGAGTCTGAGAAACTATCTTAGTGGCAAATCGATCGATGTGCCGAGCTCGTCGAGTCTTGGCCCGAAGCTTCCGGAATCGGAAAGCTGTGGTTCCGTCAGTGCCCTTACGAGCACTATAGACAACACGAAGAACAGTTTAGCGAACAATCATCCGGCACTCCAGAGACGGGGCCTACTGGGTGACGATGAGGAACTCAAACCAGCAACCAATAACGCCAGTGCGGCACTAGAAAGAAATTTGGATGAAATGAGTGGCTCTCTAGCACGTTTGAAGGGATTGGCTATCGGTCTTTCCGAAGAAATCGATTCGCAACATGATCTCATCGAGAGTGTTACAGACAAGACGGAAACGGCCGATATAATGCTGCAGAGACAGAACAAAGACATGACCTATCTTCTAAAGAAGTAAAAACACTCTGTCGAAATACACGAGGAGGAGAGGTATGAAATCTCGCGAACGCACTTTCGGGTCCGTTGAAGCGCTCGCCACACATGTCGTTAACAACGGAAAAGATCAGCGTGCACACTGATGCGTCGATCAACCAGATTTCTTGAAGCTCGAAGTCCGTGACAAACTTCAATGAGAGTATATATGAAATCGAAAATTAGATATTTAGATATCCGTAGGACACTTGAGGCAAAATAGATAATTGTGGAGGGGAAAACGGGACTGAGATCTTCCGAATTATTCGCAAAGTCGATAAAACTTGATCGAAGAAAAAAAAATAAGAAAATCGCCGAATTTGTGGCAATGTTAATTATACAGTGTGGTACAAACGCATTGTCTGTATACAACAATAAATATAACTACTTTAAGCTTAACGGTTTTTCATCGTATTCGTCATTTTGTCAATTCCATAAATAGTCGAATGATTTGAGAAATTCATTGCGATAATATACAGGGTACGTTGCTGAGTGTAACAGCCTGCGTGCGATGCTGGATATTGTTAGATAATAACCGCAAACACTGTACCGTGATGGCAATAAAAAAGGAGCATTAAGGTAACAGAAACAATACCGACGAGCAACACTCGTTTGCTTATAGTGTTTTAATATGGAACCATCTCGAATATTTCAGTACAAATTTCGATTTTTTTTTGTAGACTTCAAATAACTGAGCTATTCGATCTCATCTTCATATCTCTCCGGCTGAAAGAAACATTTAACACTCATTATTGAGAGAAACTTCAGCGCGCCAACTACTGCAAAGCTCTTGTGAAAAGACAATTTTAATTTTTTTTTCTTTTCATATGGATGCAACTTCGGATTACCTTCACCACCACCGTAGTCTTCGCCGCCGGTGTCTCCGCCACCGTTGCCTCCACCACCGTTGCCACCGCCACCGTTATCACTACCACCGTTATCATTGCCCCCATTTCTTCCTCCTCTTCCTCTGCCCCTTCGTCCGCTTCCTCTTCCTCTGCAACCTGCTTCGGTATCGTGGCTACCAACGGCATGACCAACGGTATTCAATTCGTCATACGGCAAACCCTCCGCGACTGCTGCCTAAATATTTAGGGGCAAGGGTGTCGTTAAGTGGAACTTCTTCGCATCGTTGACAAATAACAACAAACCAGAATGCAGAGAATGAAGCAGAGCAGTAATCCGATGCTGAAGAAATTCATTGTGCCCCGAGATCTTCGACGTACTGGAACGCTCGCGATATCGCCTGCTGTTTATGTACCTGACGTATATCTATTGTTCGGTCTTTATCTCACCATCGTACACAATTTGACCCATCCGGTGGCTGCAAAAAATATTTGCTCGCTGGTGACGACACATTAATCCTACTATTATCGTATGTTCGATCATCCTTCCGGACACGATGAATCTTCATGCCCGACGACAGCGTCGCAACGCGACCGGAAATCCGGTAACGGTCGGACGATTTTTAATGCATCTAACTTTCGGCTCTCGCCCCAATGGCTTCATAAAATTTGTCAAAAAATATTTTGAACACTTTCCAATTCGCCGAAACCGACAAGTGCTAAGGTCGACCTGGCCCACAGAAAATTTCTAATTGGTTTCTTTCGTAAAATCGTCGGAAAACAAAAAAAGAACAAAGTGTGTTTCTGGAGACATGGGATTATTCTTTGCTGGAGGTCAATAATCCGACAATCACCCAACGATCTCGATAGTGTGATCGCAATCGTATATAATATTGTGTACGGTCGAGGCTTTCGACTACAGAGTAAACACGGTTGCACGTGTCAGACTATGTCTAAGGTATAGAGATTATAGATTTATTCTCATTTTCTTATTTATGTTAATGGCTCTTCGTTTAGTTAAAGTAACCGTGAGATTCGTTGACGTCGTTGGGCACCGACGTTGCTTCGTAGGCGAGACGCTCCGATTCCCTTTGAGCGGCTATAGCAGCATGTTCCTCAGCAATCTTCCTGAAGAGCTCCAAGTGCTTGTCCTTCGCTCTGGCGACGCTTACGGTTTCCTGAAGAAGAAAAAAACGCCCCACCGACTTGTAGCAATTTGCCTATTGCACATCATTGGTGCGGTGAGTATCACAAAAATTCTTTGAATCGTGAACAGCGGAAACGATGTGGGATGCAGCGAGGAATAAATTTACGGTAAAATGCATTCAGCGAAACAGCTTAATGTATATTCAATTGCTTGCCCACTTCTATAATGAATAATTAAAAAAATAACTTTGAAATTCTGTTCAATGAACCCTGTTCAGTAACATTTTTGTTTTTTTTTTTTTTTCCAGGGTAGCTTCTGGTAATTGTCAAGGAAGACCCTTTGATCTTAAAAAAGGGGAGACAAGACGACAGGTGTACTAACCCTCGGGACATACGCCGACGGTGGACCTTGAGCATTGGATTCGGCGATTCGTTGGTAAAGGGCATAATGTTTCTCCTTGGCGAGCTTCACGGCCTCCGAATCGACAGGCATTCGCTGAGTGTCCTCAAAATTAATGAGTGACGGATGAAATCCACTCTTGTCGGCGGTGTACTCCACAGTACGGATCTTATGCTTCGGATCGATGTAAGAGTAAGAGCCTGAAAGTTATTTGAGACTGTCAGTTTTTTTTTATGCCCCATGATACCGGTTGTGCCACTTTTTTTCTACTCCGAATTCCAATGACGTCACTGGTGATGAATTTTTCCAGGTATACAATACAATTTTATTTTTTTACAGAATTATGTCGGCGTCTTTTGTAAACTAGAATTTATGGGAATAATTAGGGAATGATAGTTTATATAAAATCATTTAAATTACCGTGTATCACACCGGATCCATCGCCGGATTCTTGCTGGACCCGATCGATGTTTCCGGGAAAACGTCCAGCACTGTACTGAAAACTATACGGCCTTGGGGGTGGTGGCGGCGTCGTACTTTTATCATTGTATTCCGGTAAAATATGGGATACGTCACCGAGACAGGAACTCGCCAGTACGAGGACGATCTAATGTCAACGAAATACGACTAAAATATATAATTATTTATTTACTTTAATATTTCTTCCAATCGACAGTACAGTACAATGATTACAGCTTTCGAAACCGATTGCAGTACGCGAACTATTTTTGCATAAAAATTATACAAAGTTCGGAAGACCATATAAAAAAGTAAACATAGAAACAAATAACCGATAATGTGTTTAGTATGAATTAATTTTAAACTTACGAATGTAGGATTAATCATCCTGCTTACACGACACTCAGAGGTTGTTAATGTTTTCGCGTTTCAACTTACACTGAAGATATATTCCGCCAGTGAAAGTTAATATAAGAGAGCCATCGAGGGGGCCTGCGTAGCCTTCCTAAGTAAAGTAGCTTTCACACTGGTGACACGTCCATTACGTTGTTCAGCACCAAAGTGAACGCTCCTTGACAATTCATCGATGACCCAATCGCCTGGACAAACCTGTTTCCTACGCTATTGTTATGATGCATCATTTGCATAACTCATCGAAGATCCATCGTCACTTCTCGAAGCTTTCATCTTCTTATATGTGCGCATCGCTTGTAGCATTTAAGATCATGATATACTGGTTGATGTATACTTTTCTCAATAATATATAAAATATGAAATAATATATAAAATGTTATATGTTACAGAGAAACGTATACGGTATCATTTACTGGATATTCTGGAGGGAGTGTGGGAAGAAAGGACGAACCAATTGATCTAATCGATATCGAGGTTTTTGAAGCTTCCTTCAACCCCGTACAGATCGGCACTGGTCTTGGGCTTGCCAGGACGCAACGACTCGTTGACCCTCATCGTTTCTTCTTCGATTTGAAACCATTCTCTGTTATTTTCGAGAATCTTCGCGGTCGCTGCCGCCAAGTCCTCCACATTGCCTCCTTCACCTCCTTGGCTGCTCGGTAATGCGTCCAAGGGTATAAATTTTTCCAGAGTTTCAGCCGTGGAATGAAAGTGAATCTGCGATTCAAAGAACAACTTACTTAAAACTAGAAAAATCAAGAAAAACTAAAGAGATACGATTCGTTACGTTTTCTGAAAAAAAAAATAAAATTATTGTTCCTAAGCCTATTGACTTCAATTACGTCAGATAATTCTAATGATAAATGAATTAATACCATGTCAACGAGTTCCTTATTCATGAATGGCTTCATCATCTCGAAGATAATGTCTATCACCGGCGAGATATTTATAACGTGAATCGTCTTCAGTCGTACGGGAAGTGCTTCCTGAATGTAATGCAGAACCTTCTTCAATTCCATGGGATTGACTAGACCAACGTGACCGAGTGATAAACCATGCGGGTTGAGAACTATTGCGTAACCCGGTCGGGTGCCTTCCTTGTGTAACCAGAGATCGCTGATCATGTTCATGAACCTCATGCAATCATTGTAAGTGTAGTGCGACGGGTCGTAGTCCAACAGTTCCGCGTAGACTATGGTGTATCCTTCGTCCGTTAGCTTCTTCAGATGGACCCACAGTCTGATCGAATGGAACATGGATGAAAAAATTAATGAACAACAAAACAACGACAAATCAAATAAAAAAGACTATAAAACGACGGTTTCAAGGGTTACAGGAAAAACGACGTTCAAATAAATGTTGTACGGAAGTCGTTCGAATAAATGTTGTACGGAATATACAAAAAAATTGTATTTTGTAATAAAATATATGCCATTATTCTGAAGATGAATCTGTAATTTCGTTTCAATTGAAATTCACCTGTTCCACTTGGCACTTACATATTTTTGTGAGCTAGACGAAGCTCCTTTGACCCAAGAGGATCTCTGTTCGTGAAGTACTCACTCATGTGAGTCCTCACGGTGTAGTACATGTCGATGTTATTTTTCGTTGGCTCAATACGGAAGTAGTTTCTGTGAAGAAAAAGTGCCAACTGCACGTCCGGTATCTTTGGCAAGTGGGGCTCTTTACTGCACCATTCACGAAGCATCTGTATATCTGATTCCTTCAATTCCGGATTCTTCTTCAATTCCTCCTCGTACGTGATTGCTGTATCCCGCATCATGTTGATAAGAATGGCAATACTAAAAGTATCATCAAACTATACTTCTTCCCTTGATGTACCGATATAAAAAAAAACTCTATACGTGAAGATCAATATTGAATTATTGTTGTTGTACTTCTTCACGTGACCTTTTTACTTTTATTTTTAAAAAAATCCCTCGCGTATCCCTTGCATATTATTCTATTTGGGAAACGACACAAATGCACTTGATGAACAGCTGAACGGTATAAATACTACTGAGCTGTGACGATCTTGCGATCGACATTTTAAGACCTCGTCGCTGAGTAGTCGCTGATCGATGAAGATAATTATAAAACGGGAATGACACATGGTGAATGAAGAAAATCGCGTACAACCTGACATCTACTAGAATCATTGCAGTTGATCGACACGCGTCAATATTATGTTTTTTTTTTTTTCTATGGAAACAGTCTCATTTACCATCTGGATAAATTTTCACACAATATTATTCGTCAATTGAAATATTAATAAAAATCACTGAAACTCTAAGGTATAAGTCTGTACTATATTCCCTACATTATGTGATCAGAAGTGCAATGCAGCCTTATGATATCGATTGCCACTAGTGCAAACGAAGGATATGACCAAGCATTTTCCTGTGCATGCGCATAATTGAATATCACCTTCACTTTTATAATTAATGAATACTGGATAAGTCTGAAAAACTCACTTGTCGTTTCTTACTCTCGCAAATAAATTTTAAAAAATCGTTCCCATTCGAAGACTCTCATAAAAGGTTGTATAAGAAGATCATAGTTCTGTAGTGAATATTGAAGTAACGCTCGCTTCTGCATGGTGGCTATCATAGTTGAATTAGTTGTTTATTCTTGCCAATAACTCGTGAGCCTAGTGCCATCACTTCGGGTGAAGGACCTAGATCTTTAAAATAGGACAGTAACGCAGAACGAACCAGTGTCATAGGTAAATAAAATTTATTGGACCAATGCACCACCAACGACGGTTCAACGATATCAGAGACTTTACAATCGCATATTCTCAACAGTGAGTGAAATTCTATTCTCAACAATGGTTGACAAAAGTCCTCGTGTGGGACAAAAGAAGAAAACTGCTTCAATCAATATCCAATTTTTTGAAGCTTCCTTCGACACCGAACAGATCGTCAGCGTTCTTGCCCTTTCCGGGACGCAACGTTTCGTTGACCCTCATCGTTGTCTCCTCGTTTTGGAACCACGCTCTGTTATCCTCGAGCCACTTTATGTTCTTCGCCGCCATTTCCGCAGTATTTCCTGCCTTTCCGCCATCCTCGTTCGGTAGCCCATCAATGTCCATAAATTTCGCCATGCTCTCGAGAGACGAATGAATGTGGAGCTGCGTTTGAAAATAAATCATTTCTTCATCTTCGATAAATTTTTCCAATGAGCCTGCCGACTACAACAAAGACATATATAAATCATAACAATGTTAGCGATTGATAAATCGATACCATGTCGAGTAGTTCCTTCTTCATGAAAGGCTTCATCATTCCCAGGATGATGTCCATCACCGGTACGGTATTTATGAAATGGAAACTCTTCAGTCGCACCGGAAGAGCCTCCTGAAGGTAATACAGGAATTTCTTCAGTCCCAAGGGACTGAGACGACCAACGTGGCCGAGCGCTACTCCTTGGACGTTAATGACCAGAATGTGACCGGGACCGGTACCCTCGTTACGTAACCACAGATCAACCGCCATGTTCATGTACTTCATACAGTCGTTGTAATTGTAGTGGGACGGCTCGAAGTCAATCAGCTTACCGTAGAACACTTTGTAGCCCTCTTTAGTTCTTTTCTCCAGAGGCAAGTAAACCCTGATCGAATGAGACAGGTGTGCAAAAGATCGTTTATAAGTGCTTTAAAAACCGACGAATCGACAAACTTGGTACGATCGTGATTTCCATTTTTCCAAAAGATTATTGCTGATTTCTTCTTTTATAAAAAAAAAAAAAAAATGAAAATTACGGTCGCACTGAGTTATGAACTCTTCCGCCTAAGGCCACGCACGTCGCGTTGTCGAACCAGCAAGAAATTGTTTTTCCTTCGGCCGTTCAAATATAAATGCGACGCGCATCGCTCTCAGTGCTCGAGAGTCTATTCGTCACCTATCAGTCATTTCGAGTCATGATTTGCATGCCCAAGAGCAAATTTTGTTATTTGCACTTGGCAAATAGCAAACTGGTGTTTCAGGCTTAAAGGAGGGTCTGAAACACTGGAAAGACAACTATCAGTATCTGAAATTTTTCATGAAGAATATCGGCCGGAAGTACCAAAGTCTCAACGGTCACCGGTCGACTGTAAAAGGTGCATCTATCTAATTTCCCATACTTTGAGTGAAACAAATTGTTTACTTTTCATTTAACGACAAACCTTATGGCGCTAAACTCGTCCGAGTGAAAGAAATTCCAAGGTTTATTGTCATATCGAATAAACGTTTGGAAATCATTAATAAAAAATGAAGACGATCCGGAAGAAGCGAGTTCCGTTTGTACGGCACATTTTTTCAGATAATCTCACGATCGAGAATTCGATTTCTCACTCACGCAGTTTTGAAAGCTGTACGAAGCTCCTTCGCCCCCAGAGCGTCTCTGTTGGCGAAGAACTCGGGCACGTGAGTTCTCACGGTGTAATAAGCATCGATGGTCGTCTTCGTTGGTTCCATCCGGTAGTAATTGCTGTGAAGAAAAAGCGCTAACTCCGCGTCCGAGATCTTCGGCAAATGGGGCTGCTTCTCGCACCATTCCCGAAGCATCTGTATGTCGGATTCCTTCAGCTCCGGATTCTTCTTCAATTCCTCCTCGTACGTGATAGCTCTGTCCACCGACATATCGACGAGAGTAAAAGTACTGAAATCATTGAAATCAAAATACACATCGAAAAAACATTCCATGAGAAATAAATCAATGATATAAACGGAATGAGAAACTTCATCATGAACGACTCTACTTAAACTTACATAAGCGAAATACGTGAAATGGTTGATGCGATTATGAAGCGATTTTTTTTGCATATTTCAGCGAGTGTTTTATGACTGTAAAGTTGTACATTAAAACTCTATGATGTGTGAATATCTGTGTCAACAATTGATTAATTCCCTCGCCATTTGCACGGTGAGTTAGTGGACATTTGTTCCGACCTTTACACAAACGTACGATCCAATTGATTTTATTTCAGTATTTTTTCACATACTTGTTTCAAATAGGGTGAAAAAAAAAAAAAATCAACGCGTGTCCAGTGGATTTTTTTCTGCTCTGCAAACGATTCAGTGGCTGCTGTGCAACTGAACAGTACATAGAATACTGAACTAAGTGATAGCTCGATTGGAATTAAGAGGCTGTTGTATGAACGGTGGACATGCATGACTCGAAAAGTATAGCGTGAGCGAAGGATATGACACGGCATCGACTGTTGCATGCTTGTAATTGTATGGCAGCCCCTTATTTTACAATATAACGTTACTGGATTTTTCAAACACATTTTATTGCCTCTAAGTCGTTCTCATAGACGAACGAAAAATTATCGGCTGATTGTGTGAAAAATTTTGTCGTTTATTATTTCAATAATTTTATTGCTTCAGTCCCATTAAATATAAATTCCAAAATTGTCCCTGACCCAAGAATCTCTCGTGATGGAACCTGCCATTATAAAATTATGGTATTAACAGGTCATAACTCCGCCCACAAACCGATTAATCGCAGTTACACGGCAGCTATTGTAGGTGCGATTCCTTACGTACTGGTTTTTTTCTGACGATAGTTATATCACATTACGATGAAAACGACAGGCAGGCTGATGTGTGGAAAAAGTAAATGACTATGCACTTACTCGTGCCTCGAGAAAAACTAAACGGATACGATTCGTTTAATTTTCTTTAAAAAAAATAAAAAATAAGGTTGGCTTGTCTCGATCGTTACTTGTCGACGAAGCTCATTATGGCGTCCAATTCCCTCTCCGATAACCGAAGGTCACCGTTGCGTAGGGTTTCGTATTTATGTTTCAAAATCCTATTTTTCGCTATACTGGAAATACGTCATTATTTGTTTGGATAATTATGTTTCCCGTACAACCTTAGGTCTGGTCTGACAATAAGACTTTTAAACTGGAAACAACGTATTTACGCTGTGACGTCACTTTCGATAGAAAGATAAGATGTTCAAACTGAGAATAGCTTGATTCCAGTTTGTGTATATTGAAATAGAGTTGAAGTTAAATTAGGCTTGGACCGTAAGCAAGCTATATTACGCCTTTTTTACGATCTTTTTTGCGTATCCTTCCTCGGAAAGGTGTTTGGCGAAAATGAGACAGGATTTAATTTTTTTCTTTTCCTAAGTTCCTTAAGTCTTTCTCGAACAGTTCTGATCACTCGCCGTTGATACTGAAATATATAATTCGCAGGCTGGCCTCGTGCCAGCAATTCGCTCGGTAAAGTAGGAAATTACATGAAAAATCTCACGACATCGTCGCGCTCGTAACATTTCGTTGACACGTCGAAATTCCACGTTGCAGTGTCTGAACTAATTTCGCTGGATAGTGTTTAAAACATTTAACAATCGACAAAAAAAAAGCTTCGCAGGCGATCCGAGAATAGGTGAACAATTCTATTGGATAAGGGATAACCTGTGCGATATTTGCCACAGTCGGCTCGCTGAATCAGCTGATAGTTTGATGTAGCGATGGGAGATGTGAGTTTAAACATCAATGTGCATAAATATATATATACGCATCGTACGTTCAAATTTATCGATAGTCGCGACATAATATATAATTATGAAGTTTTCTAAACTCCAGGTGCCGTAAGAAAAGAACCACCAAAAGCAGGCAACGTCATCGATGAATGAAAAGAACAAAAATCGTTGCCGGTTGTGCAAAAAATGCTTTTTATCAGAGCAATTTTTCTGCTGGGCTGTCTGGTCGCGATCGAAGCGGCGAGGAAATACCAGAAGAAAGATCTGATAGCGCTGAGGGAGGATGTACGTTCGATGTTCGATCACGCATACTCAAGTTACCTTAAGTACGCGTATCCGTACGACGAGTTGAGATCTCTGAGTTGCGATGGCTTTGACACATGGGGAAGTTTTTCCCTGACGCTGATTGACGCGCTCGATACGCTAGCCGTTATGGGAAATTACACAGAGTTCCGCAGAGTGGCGGAAATAATCAGCGACAGAGTTAATTTCGAAGCTAACATAAACGTTTCGGTTTTTGAAACGAACATAAGAGTGGTTGGTGGACTGTTGAGCGCTCACTTACTGTCTAGAAAAGCTGGAATGAATCTGGAGCCTGGATGGCCATGCAACGGCCCAATGCTGAGATTAGCTGAAGATATGGCAAAGAGATTGCTGGCCGCATTCGACACTCCAACTGGTATGCCTTATGGTACTGTTAATCTCAAGTACGGAGTACCGGAGGGTGAGACTAGTATTACTTGCACCGCAGGCATCGGAACATTTCTTCTGGAATTTGGAACTCTGTCTAGACTAACCGGAGATCCTCTGTATGAGGAGGTGGCAATGAATGCTGTCAAGGCGCTGCATTACTATAAGTCCAATATAGGATTGGTTGGCAATCATGTTGACGTTCTTACTGGCCATTGGACTGCACAGGATTCTGGTATCGGTGCCGGTGTTGATTCGTATTTTGAATATCTTGCGAAAGGCACACTTCTTCTCCAAGATCCTCTGCTAGCTGCAATATTTCACGAGCACAAAGCTGCTATCGAGAAATATGTTAGACGCGAGGACTGGCACCTGTGGGTCTCCATGTCCGAGGGTCAAGTGACTCTGCCCGTATTTCAATCTCTCGACGCTTACTGGCCGGGTGTTCTCAGCCTCTTCGGCGAAATCGATGACGCTATGAAATCACTTCACAATTATCATAGGGTGTGGAAGCAATTCGGATTTACTCCCGAGTTCTACAACATCGCTCAAGCCGAGGCTGGAACAAATCGAGAGGGATATCCTCTCCGACCCGAACTCATAGAGTCCGTTATGTATCTCTACAGGGCAACAGGCGACCCATATCTGATCCAGGTTGGTGTCGACGTTCTGAGGAGTCTCCAGCACAGTGCGAAAACTACGTGTGGTTATGCGACGATAAATGACGTCAGGGATCATCGAAAAGCCGATAGAATGGAATCCTTCTTTCTTGCCGAGACCACCAAATACTTGTACCTTCTTTTCGATCCAGATAACTTTATACACAATAATGGACAGCGAGGCGACGTGATAAAAACTCAATGGGGACAGTGCGTAGTAGATGCAGGTGGTTACGTTTTCAATACAGAAGCTCATCCGATAGATCCTGGGGCACTGAGCTGCTGTCGCCCGGAACGGAGCCTATTCCCCCAGAAGCGATCGAGTCTGCAGAAGTTCGTTGTCTCGGAACAGCAAGACAAAGACAGAACTGATGGCGAGGCAGGTCATGAGACGGAAGCAAACGATTCTAGCGCTGGTAATGATCGTCCTATGGAAATGGTAAAGTTATCACAGATCCGACAAAATCTCAATGACGAGACAAAGATCTCTGAGGATGAAAGCACGGATGGAACAGAGGTAGTGGAAGATGTGATGGTCGAAAGCGTTGAGATTGACCAGATTGCAAAGAATGACAGTACGGAGAAGACCGAAAGTTTCGCTAAACGTGTGATGGGTCCGCCGAGCTTGATTTACAAAGCCGACGACAGTGAGGTAGTGGAGATTGTTGATGACAATCGTCCAACGAACAAGGAATACGTTGAACAGTCGGTGATCAGGAACGAGACTAAAAGTCCAAAGGATTTCACTCAACCGAAAAGGGCGAAGTTTGAACCTCAAGCTCTCCTTGAGAAAATTCGACAGGGAAATTTGTATCCTAACAATTTGACAACAAGCGTTAGTCATCAGATCTTATCGTGCCAGTCTCAACCATTCCTTCAACGTTTGTCCATAGTCGGAGAATTTTTTTAATTTTCTAGAAATATTAATTATTTGCATAATGACGTCGCGCGGATGGCTGTGAATGTCGTACGTTTCATCTAATTGTACAAAGATATTTTAATATGAATAAATAAACAATCTTTCACATGATCTTGAGTGCCGATGATTTCCGAATTTCTTTCCTCGTGTGTTGGCTTATTACCGTTTCCCAAGAGTAACCAACTTTCGGTTTTCCATCGTCACATGAACAAATAGCCCGGTGAGTTTTAAAAGTTGGTGAAATACGAGGTCGGTACTAAAAACTAGTTAACTTTTTCATTGCCGGTAAAATTTAAGGTTAAAAAAAAAGTGTCATTAGATGAATAACGCGTAAGCTTTCAATGACATTGTTCTTTTGACAGTACATACTATCAACCCCTTATAGACGAGTTCCACGAAAAATGGTAATATTTGCGCCATATTCTTGTCTATCAGGGAACCGGGAGAAAACTTCATGACAGTTTTTGATACCGACTGAGCATGGGATGGATGGGGTCGAAGGGTTCCGTGGGCTTTCAAACGTATATACAAACAACGTAAAGAATTATGACGACAGAATATATTCACGTCGAACGAACATGCCGACATAGTGGGTCTGTTCGGACATATATCAACGGAATATGTGTGTAGGAAGTCAATTCGAATGCCGCGGGCCACTGATACACGTATGTGTCCTCCCCCAGCTTCTGTACTATTGCTGAGTTGACAGTGGCTGTCGACACAGTTTATGACTCTTATCGTCGTGTTGGTTTGTTTGAATCCGAAACAATCTCAAATAACTGACATAAAAAATAGTTAAACCGACTTCCAGAATTTTGGAGCCGATCACAATAACAATAATAAATAATTAGATGGAAAAAAAAAATACGATCAACCGGTAGAACATAAATATCCGATTTTTGGGGTTATGGTGCATTCTTGGTATGTCACGTAGATAAAAAAATCACCCCGATTCTTTATCGATAAATTTATGATTTTTTTTAGTCGGAGAGAAGTAAATTAGTTTTTTTTTAACTTTGGTAATTTGCATATGAACTGACGTCATTTAAAGGGTTAGGACCGGTTTTAGAAATGTTTATTTTTCCCCGTGACTTTCTGTCGATCAGCTAAGTCGCACGATACGCGCATTTTATTCTGACCTGTCATTCGAATATATAGGGTTTGCGTCAAATTTTAATTGAACGTATAGTTTTTGTCTGTCAAAATAAACGGGTTTCTCAAATCGTTCTTTTTTTATTCGCAGACACAGAGCAGACGCAATTTAACTTGTGTCATGTTAAAAAATGCTACTTGTAGTTGAAATTTGAAGGAAATGCCTTATTTGTGGAAACGCTATGTGTAGCACGGCCTTCGACGAATCACTATGTTCAAACTTGAGTCCTACATAACGCCGGTAATTCTGAGCTATGTGGAGAAATATGTTAAAAATTTCAAACCTGAGCAATCACAGGTAAGCTCGCATTTTAAGCACAGTAAATTAAATGCTTAAACCCTTTTACAGGGAAAACTAGAAACATTTAAGCTCTTCAAAATTACTTCTGTGTTTGCAGGTATCCCTGTGGGGTGGAGATGCATCATTCCAGAATCTGGATCTGCGCCTGGAGGTTCTCGAGGAACAGCTCAACCTTCCATTCACATTCGTTAGCGGACATATCCACGAGCTGCTCATCCACGTCCCTTGGGTTAAAATCACATCCGAACCAATCGTTGTCACAATTAACACGATGGGTAGACACAATATTTTTTGTACTAAAATTACAATTTTACAACTTGAGAGAAGTTTCTGATATATTTCTCATACAGTTAATAAGAATATATTGCCAATTATCAAATGTAGTTTATTATTTTATTGTTTCTGTTATAGTCTTACAATGACTCATGTTTTCAGAATGTATCTTGAACCTGAAGGACGAAGGACAGGTGGAAAGCAGCGCCAGGATTTCCCGTGGTTCTGGACAACAATCAATGGAGTATGTTTTTTCGAAGTAACAATTATTGTTCTGTGAATCGTCAATAACCTCGCCTGTGAATAGTATGAAGTGTGTTTCCAAGTTTAACGGCACCAACGTTTTTCTGGATTTGCTTAGGGAAGAAGCTCCGCCGGGATACATAAAAAGCATTGTCGCCAAAGTCATAAATAACATCACGATCAATTGCAACAATTTGATTTTGAAGTATGTGGAAGAGGACATCGTTCTCAGCGTCAACGTCAGATTTTTAAGCATGCAGACGGTTAACAACGCTTGGGTACCTGCCTTTACAGGTACGTTCCTTAAAGTTTAATTAAACTTTTTTTTTTTCAATTTGTTTTTTTGTTTGAAAAAAAATGCACGAAAGTTTGGGAGAAAAAAACCAATGACTGTTGCTCAATAAAACGATACCCCCAGATGTATCCAGTTACGAAGTTACTCTCAGGAAAATCATAACAGTCGAAGATTTGACTCTCTGTTTGGACAAAATGGATACAGCTGGGAAGATTGAGATATACCAGGTAAAATGATCTCCTGGATACTTCTAGCTTGATGTATCGATCCCAAATCCTTAATTTACTATCAATCATTTGTCTCTCACTCAGGATCCGGTTCTGTATCGTTGTTCCATGGTAATTCGCGCAATGATGAACTATCACAGCAACGTCGCTAAGTGTGCTTCACTGACAAGATTCGATCTTCACTGTGGAAAGATGGAATTCAGCATGACTGAGCAACAACTGCCTATGCTTCTGCGATTGATCGCACTCATCACGGCTCTTCAAGCTAAACAATTGGGTGTTCGGAAAGATAAGCCGACCGTCTGTTCGGACGAGCGAGGAGATATCGTGCAAGGTTTATTTTATACATATATATTTCAAGAATCTTCTAGAATAAGAAATCACATTGACTATCCATACATGATCTGCAGTGAATTCATTCTATGTAAAAACTATGTTAAACCGTATAGACGACGTGGATCAAGAACTCGGTACTGGCCCCGAGGGACCAAGCTGGAGCGGCTGGGCCTGGAACACTGTCACATCGTTTTTACCAGTAAACTGGGACTCCGATTGGTCGAACGATGAACAAATTGCAACAACTGGTCACACAATCCACGTCGGTATTTACATAGATGATGCAGTTCTCACATTCAAGGTATCTTACTAATTTTCATAGATAATATTCACGTAAAACAAGTGATATGACGGAATGCTTTTTGCAGACTGTTGAGAGCCTTCAGGAGCAACTTTTTTACAAATCTCGAAAAATCAGATACAACTCGTTTTTAACGCTGAGAGTCACAGGTGCCGTAATGTCGATGCTGCTAAAGGGAATGAGTTTGAGCAATGTGCGATTCGGTCTCGGAACTATTTGTCTTCATCCACGAGGTGCTTGCATCTGTGGATATCAAGAGGTTGTCGACGGTGTGCAAGTAATATTATTGGAATTTTCGACATGAAATATAACTTTTTATTATTTTACGGCAATAATTTCTCTTAGTGACAACACAATATGAGTTTCATTTATTAAAGGAGAATTTATTTTTTAGCCACCGCTTTATATGATTGCTGGGACTATTCGTGAGGATTACTTGAGGGACTCTTTGTTCAACGAAAATACGGTTGAGAGCGCGGACTTAAAAAATTACTACCGTGACTACAATATCGATTATCATCTCGCTACAGTTGATGGTATGTGATAAAATTAAACAGACTTTTTTACCTTCTTGTTTGTCCATATCGTGGCTAATTTTTCAATTCTGTATTTCGAAATGAACATTATAGTTTCAGCAATGCTCGAACGATTTCCAGCGTTTGGAATCGATATCATTCACTCTATTGAAATACCGGATGATTTTCCGGTCGAGAAAATACTCGAATTTGGATCAAATTTCGAATACAGGTACACATTTCAATTCGCTTTGTCACCATTTTTTTGTTGTTTCAATTAGTCAATGTATATATTTGTCATTCGATGAAATTTTTTTATATTTGCAGCAATTTCCCAGAACGCCGAGTGCTCAGATGCGTCGTGGGCGATTTGAAGATCAGGCTGTGTTCCGGATTGATGCATCGAATAGATGCAGTCAAACGTGCCGCAAACTACGATCACAATCTTTACGTGGTTAAAAAGCATGGTATGCATTTTTTTTAGAAAACGGTATAACGTGGAAACTGTTGTACATGTAAAAATGTACCAATAAAAAAGTGACGAAAAATACAATATTATGTTTCAGAACCAAACTTCGAAGAGCTCCCACCCGTGACTGTGGAGGAGTACGAGGCTTTACGAGAAAATGTCTCGGTTATCGAAACATATTTTAACTTTAACAAGCTAGCTGTCCAATTTCAGCTGAACGATCATAGCTCCACGAGAATACCGAAACAACAAATTCCCGTAGAAAGTACTCAGTCAACGACGTTGGAACCAACGTTGTCGGATGATCCTCATCTGAGCGTGGAGACGGAGCAGATTGTTGGAAGTATGGTTCAACCGATGTACGCCTTTCGATTGGCGTCTTGCGCATCTCGTCAGGCGGAAATCGCCTCCGATATGCTGAACGACTGCTACACCGTCACAAATATAAAAGTATGGAGTTTAATATGTCTCGCTTGGATATTACTATCTTCATGGTCATGCTAATGCAATAAGCAATTAGGTTCTATCTTTAACATATTCTTGCAGGTTTGTGGCATGCAGAGCCAGCTGCACCTGACGAGGCATTGTCGTACATTGATTGTAATGCCATGCACTGCGTCGTTCACTAACAAGTCTCTGGTGTATCCGCAATACTGGCGAAACACGAGATTAGTTAACGACCTCCTGGACTTGGAGATAGACGGTGTAACTTTCACAGGAACGAAACCAAAATTTATGGTAGCAACGTCAATAGCTCTTTCCATAAAGGATCCAACCGATAGCTCGAACCCGTTGTTCTGCTCGTCACTATTCGCGGACGCTTGTGACGAAAAAGGTGTGAATTTGCGCGATCCGAGTTACTTCTTCCGTATTACAGCATAAAAAAAAAAAAATTTGTCATAGATTCCGTTTATCTCGAGCTGTCATTGGAGAATGTTCATTGCAAACGGGTAAAATATTCGACAACTGTATCGATGAAGATCAATGTTGATTCCATAAAATCTTTTGCTCTGAATGATAAACAGCAGGCATTTGTACTCTCGGGACCAGAGACAGAAACTCACGGGTATGTTAATTATTTTCTGTTTTAAAACAAATAATCTTTTAATAATGGTTGTAAAACAAATGTTGTTTCGAAGGTGTCAATAGGAATTTAGATGATATAAAAAGTACCTCGGCGATGTTTTTTTTTTCTCAGGGAATTGGATAATGCTGTGCTGTTGACTGCCGTCCTCCAGTATTCCGAGCCGATATTGGATCCTGCGCATCCATCAATTTTTTCCTTCCAAATAGCAGAGATGCGCTGCAGTTTCGATCCTCTATTGCGTAAATGGCTGGAGTACCAAGCGATTTGTTGCCAATCGAACAGTAACTGTAGCCCACGTCCGGGCGCGGAACAACCGCCCGTCGAAGAAACATTATCGGACATGGGTGCGCGAAGAAAAAGATTTCGTACCCTGGACGACAGTGTACACAGCGTGTCAGACAAAGACAAGATTAAGTCAGGTTCACGAACCGAGTGGTCCAAAGGGGCACCTGGAGGCGAAGACGTGGAAAAAAATGCACCGATTACCGATAATACTGCATTTGGGGTACTGTCAATTTTATTCAAATTAACCATTAAACTTGTAATCATTTTGGGTATTACCTTGATTTAGATGCGGTGTACTCTTTCTACGTTCCAATTAAATTTTCAGGATGTGCGGAAAGCCGCGATTTTCCTTACGGTTACCGACCGCAGCGAGCTGCATCCACTGTGGCGCAAACTTGTGTTATGCGGATGCGTCGGCCACTTAGTAATTTACATACCTATGAAGACGATGGACGGCATCGGTGCCGCCGGTAAGTTCGAATTACTATGATGAAAGTATGTATGGAAAAAAAAAATCAACACTCACATAAAACCATTTTTTATAGGTATTGAATTCGCTAAGGATAGAGCTTTGGATAGAGATTCTACTTTACAAATTTTCGCTATGAAATCTCCAACTGTGCTTATTCATTCCGTAAACGTACAGCTCGAACAATTATCGCAATATCTTGAACAACTGCCAGCTCATCTGCCGACTTCGATGTGGACGCAAGGTCAGTTATTATGAATTGATAAGCTATTTGAATTTTGACAACAGTAATACCGATACTTTTTAAAACTTTTCAGAGTACCACAGTCTCCCGTGGACATTTCGTCTTAACAATCTGCAGTGTTACACATTAACAAAGAATTCACGAAAAAAATTGATTCGAAAGGTAGATTTAACAGCCACCATCGATATCGCTACCAAACCCATCGCACCCGAAGTCGTCGATAGTTCTCCGGTTGGATTGGCCCTGTGTGTTTACATCGACACTTCGCCTGTGATAATATCTCTGTCCGAAGATCAGGTAAGAAGAAACAAAAAAATCCTGGAAAAAAGAAGTTCCCCTTAAGTTCTAATGCCGAAAACTTCATAACATGCTAACCTTCTGCATCAGGTTACGTTGCTGAATTTAATTGCAGCAGACGTCGTGAAGATCATCGATTTTGTGTATTGTCCGGATAAAAAAATGGCGAATGACGCCCAAACAGAGGTCGAGGATTTATTGTCCGACATACAAAAATCGCCGTCAAGCTACACTCAAGTGTTTTATGCCGAGGATACGACAACGCCGTCGAGTATATCAACAGCGAGGGACGATTCTGAAAAAGGTAATGCAACGATTAAATCTAAGATTTCAATTCGGTAATAATTAAATCTTTTTTCCAGAAACCGAAAGCGTTGTAATAACGGCAATGATACAGTGGACTATCACGAAGATCGCTTTAAAGTTATATGTCACGGAAAATCTGACTACGGCATCGAACAAGTTGACGTTCGAATTGGAAGACATAATAACGACTTTGGATTGGCAGCCGATTTATCTAAAACTGAAGAATAAAATAACAACCGCCACTGTTTACCACTACGTCAGGTAGAATATGATCTCTAAAGTTTTTTTAAAGCCTTATATATTATTGATGAGTTACAATTACAGATCTCGTCCAGATCAGCATTGGCAGTTGGGTGACTATGCTGGATTAATAATGTGTGGACGAGAGAGCAGTCCGGAGATCGAAAATACCACTTTTTTGAGCCTAACTCTCACGAAAGCGCAATCCGGTAATGTTCATACTAGATGGGGGGCACAGAAACAACAAAAATTACAAAAGGTATAATTAGGAGGCAGACACGTATTAGGTGTTTTTATTAATACATTTTGGCAACGGAAAAAAGTGTCAATAATTTTTAGTTTTTTAATATAATTTTGTTTCTTCCGGATATCCTCCTCGGGTGATTACGCCATCTCCCAAAGAGTACGAACGCTCCAAAAAGTTTATTCTGTTGAACATCTCGAAGCATTTTCGGTCACTTCACTGACTTTTTTTTCAATTTTCCACCAACGAAGAAAAAAACATTTAATTATATGAGCAATGCAATAGTAGTAACATTTTGAAATTTCAGACACATGCGAAAAGAGATCGTCCTTTGTCGAGCTTTGGATACATCACCGAGATAGATATGAACCTCCAATTGGTGGACGTAATACTGCCCCTTGGTATACTGAACAAGTTCATTCTACTTATGAAGCTGTTTAAGCATAAAAACAACGCTGAAAAGGAGCATTGGACTTCAGACGATAACAATACGACACAATTTTCGATGACCTGTGAAAACTTCCAAAGCAGATCGTTACCATTAATCTATTTGGAGTTCAAAGGAATGAATCTTATGCTGCCAGTTTTAAGCAGTACTGTTCATGGACTTCGACATAATTTAATGATGATACAGGTACTATTGTTGCTCACCTCTCGATATTTTCGATAGGCGAAATCCGACATGAATCTGCAAACTTTGTTGGTAATTTTATAGAATTGGGCCTTTCCGAGAAAAATCTGAATCTGTACGAAATTTACAAAATGAATGCTATGTAAATTTATCACAGATGTCACGGGGGTTTTTTTCTCCTATGAATTACCATGAAAAATAGAATTAGACGCAGTTAAAAAAAAGTCACCACAAATTTAATGTGGTTTATTCAAAATTTGTATTAGAATATTTGCATTAAGAATTACTGTATAGCTGGACGGGATTAGTATTACACCGAGTGCTGAGAATCCCATATGTAGAACGATTATTCGTTCAGACATCTATCAGCTCGCTGCACAATCGAATATTCTGAACGTGCCCGGATCAGCCGTCGAGGATCGACAGTATCAAGTAAACATCAGTGGAATTTGCGCCTGCACAACAACATGGAAAAATTATCAACGAAATGTTACAAAGGTATTGTAGCTTCAAATATATTCAACATAAAGTTTTGTTTATTTTCATAAAAGCTAAATATTTAAAATTACGAGTTTAGGACGTTTTTTAATTTTCGCAGCGGATGTCGCAATCCTATCTGTACACCATGAATGAAAATCCTGCATTGGAATGGAACAATTTAGTGAGCGATACTAACTTGGAGCCTCATTTCTCAACATCTCCTCTGTTTTCAAGGTAAATCCCTTAGTTTATATTAATTAGGAAAATTCATTAAGCTTTATCAGAGAAAAAATCGTGTACAATATGTGTTTGTTTTCGCTCCGTTAAGGTTCGAGCTCAGATTGATAATCGCTCCGGCGGTGGTGTTGTATCCATCAAAAGTTATCTGCGGAAGTGCGTTCGAAGTCACTTGTCTGACGGACATCGACGTGTCGATTAATTTGGATCAAATCAAATTGATATGGCTAATGTACAATGAGACGATGCTCGTACTGTCCGACCATCTCGACGCGGAAGCGAGTACTTGCGAGGTAAAGGCGAAGAATCATTATGCAACACCGAGTCCGCCGTCACACCAAATGCAAGGAACCTTGTCATCGAAAGAACGCGATGGCGATTACACCGCGGATAGTGGCATTGATTTTGAATCGTCGAGTGTCAATTTCACGAATACGGTAAGCGTTTTGTGTTTACCGCTTGTCAAAATATTTATTTGGAAATTATATTTTTACTCATCAAGCATGCATTATTTTTTACCTGCTGTAGATGAAATTTGCGTGGCACGGAAAATCAACGCCTGTACCGTCGGAGATTCTGGTCAATTGTGGAACAGTTTCAATTTCGCTTTATTTAGTTACGAAATCGTCAACGTCGTTAGAACAAATCGTAAGTGTTATTTGAGACGTTTATACAATGTTCTTAACGTCAATATATTTTTTTATCGTACTGTATTTATATTGATGTTAGGATACTGCCGAATTCGCCGAAGATGAAAAGAGTTATTCCAAATCTCTGCTCCTCTACATGATGATGAAGGAGCCAAATGTTTATATGTCTCAACTACATAGCGTAGAAAAAGTTCAGGTAATAATTGAATGCTCCGCATTACCTTATTAGAACAAACTCTTTGAGTTTGGTCTAAGACTATACGCGAAGAACCAAAAAAGTAGACTGATTTTCGGACTGTTTACGAAAACACAAATCGTTTGTCACAGATATCTTGCTTTGACGTGGCTGTAGCACTGAGCGGTATAAAGGAAAAAGAGTCATCGCCAGTTTCGAATAAGCCCGAAAGTAAATTTTGGCTTATCGAAACGAAGAGCGGCGATCCTCACCCGGACACCGGCATTCCTCCGTCATTCGTCGTCGTGAAGTGCGAAAAAGCTCCTAATGCCAGCACCCAATTATTCGTCGACATGGGTCGACCAACAAAATTGAATTGTTCCATACCGGCTTTAAAGCACATCGAAGACGTTTACAATAAGGTAAACAAAGGATAAAGATTGATTTTATTGTCAGCCACGTTTGCTTAATTGTGTTGCAAAATAAAGCAAACAAAGGTCAATTTTTTCTGATAGATAGCAGCCAGCTTCTCAGATCCCAGTACGGCGGGGTACTTCGAGATCTCAGATACAGTATCGCAAACGTCAAAAATCAACACCGATCGAAAAGGCAAATTATTCGATTCGCCGGATTTCAGTTTTAGGACGAAACAGATCGTGCTCTCTCTCAGCACAAATCTTGGCTCGAATATACTGATAAGTGTGGGGAGTTCATCGGGCAACACCTCGAGGACAACTAAGCCCGAGAGAATATACGGAAATGTGTCATTAAAATCGTTTATAATATCTGCGAGTTACGGAAAGAAGGTGAAAGTCTTTCTGAATCCTTGGTGCTGTCACGTGACGGTTTATCTTCTGTGGGAATCGTGGCAAGATTTTGAGGCAGAACCGCAGATTCAAATTCAGGCGGACAGTGAGACCATGTATTTTGAGTTTGGACCACAGCAGATGATTATCCTCGAGACGGTGATGAAGGATTATTATGATTTCGTGGATTACATGGGTTGGCAGACGACGGTGCGAATCGAGGATAATAATAGAAGAAACGAAATGGCGACCGAGCAACACTATAAAGACGATCTGAAGGCTGGGGCCTTTCAGTTCGTGGATGGACACGTCGATGACCTACCCTTGCCCTATCAGGTTTGTCGTCATTTTATTATCAGCAGTAGGTCTGTATTGTGAAAAATGATAATAGTTGATTTCTTTTTTTTATTAATTTTTTTTTTCATTAATGGTAGGTTGTTTTTTATACAAGTCCCGAGAAGGCTATGGGATGGAGATACCCGCAGCCCAGAGTCATAACCAGACTTCATGTGGCACCCATACCATTTGAGGTAAATACCATCTACAGAAAGCTGCTTCTCGATGTGAATAAATTCGTTAATAAATTATTGCCAACCTTCCAGCAAAAATAAATTTTTGTTGTCATTAATAGATACATTTCCATTATTTTGCAGATTACGGAGAATTCGAATGTTCAACTGGATTCGGTGCCTTGTGTCTTGGAATATTGGAGCGAGAGTCACGGGTCCTACCGGCATTACGTCGATTTTAATCTCTCGGAAACGGAGAATTATCATCCCGATCTGCCTTCAGCACCACCAGCCCAGGCGCTGGCTTCGGTGTGGCGCGTAGTGTTGCCGTCCTCGACGATTCCCCGTCATGCAAGGAGAGTGCTGACGCCCCAAGTTCTCGTCGCCTGTTTGCGAATCGATTCTTACTTCAACGCCTCCTTGATACCAAATCTACAAGCCGCCCTGAACGTTGGGTCGATTCATTTCTCGCTCTACAATCACGTGCAATCTTCGGCTTACGCTGAGCTGCCTCATCCACTGACGAATTATCGTTTAAACGGTCTCATCCCCGAGGCCCAGTGTTTCCTTCAGCTGGAGCAAAAGTCGAGTTTGCTAGTTCTCAACAGATGGACCACCGGCTCAGTCATCATGAATATCAGCGGCGATCTGAGCGTCAAGGCTCTAGACTACAGTCTCCTGCGAATGCAGGAGGTGCTTGAGCGCATCGAGTCGAAAGTTCAAATCTCCTTCGCGGAGGAGACAAACGTCTCGGTCGAGTGCAATCCTTTTTCCATTAAATTTGGACCGTCGATCGCTCACACGCTCGCGGTCTCGACGGACATGTGGCTCGCAGCAATGAGCTCGGAGGAGAGAAGGGTCCCGATAATGACCCGTGTCGTTATAGCTAACGACAGTAATGTCCCGATTCGCTTCGGTCAAAGTGGCTCGTCAGACAATATTTTGCTTCAAAGTCGAGAGTGCTACTTTTACTCGTGGCGTCGAGCGAACAATAGGATGCTTCGCGTCGCGATGGAGAGCAATGGCTGGATCGCGAGTCAACCTTTTTCCGTGAAGAAAAATTGTCGACAATTGGTGAACTTCGGAAGCTCTGCGGGTCACTCATTACTCAACGTGAGAGTCTCGTCACTCTCGGCGACACAGAAGCTGGTTACATTTTCAGGCTTGCTCCTTGTGACCAACCGTTTGATGGAGCCGTTCGAGATGAAACTCGTGAGATATCGGCACGAAGGTGGGAACAACAAACCGATCGTTTCCGATAATCCGCACCCGATCAGAGGCAGGGGCAGATCTCCGTCCATAGTCGTCGATAGCAATTCGGATATTGCAATGCGCTTGCGTTTTGCCACGACCACGAGCTTATCGTGGACCGGAGATATACCACTAAAGCCGAATTCGAAGTGGGGACAGCCGTGGCTCGTTAAAGGTAAAATCTATGTAATTCTAAACTTTATATTGACGAGACTCTAACACCGATTTTCACTGGTTCTCACAAAGTACTCGCAGATACTCAAAAATCCTCGTGGATACTCACAGACACTTACAGATACGGCGGGCGCCCAGCCCCTGAAAACGCTAGTAAACATTATAAATTAGTTGGACAACCGTTGTAATTCTTGTTTGCAGTACCATTGCAGGAGCGGGGTCAATTCTTGAGCATTTGGGCCCGAATCGTAACTGAAACTATCAACGGGATGACAAGAGTTCTCGTAAGTCCATGCTGATCTTTTTCGGACATCGAAAACCGATAGATCTATAGTTCTTAAATGATAACAGTGTTTGTTCTCTATTTGCAGGCTGTACTGAGCCCACTGTATATGATTAAGTCGTACTTGCCGGTGCCTGTCGAAGTACAAATCGAAACGCCTTTGTTGAGGACAACTTTAAATGCAACTATAAACGGCCAAGGCGAACTACAGCAGTTATATTGTCCGGGTACCTTCGAGCATTCTCATCAGTTAACATTTCAATTCGAGTATGTTGGTGTTTACAATTGATATTAGTACTTGTATCTATCGGATGTGGCTGATTTGAAAAATAGGCGCTTTTTGAGATAGATCATATTTAAATTCTGCCGTATCTATCTTAAACCCGTCAAAGGTTTTAACAGTTTCTGTCATTGATTTATTATTACAGAGCTGGAATCTCGGCGTCGAATCCCTACGTTCCGCTATCGTACAGCTCAGTGGAACAGCGAACATTTTTCAAGAGACCAGAAAACGAAGACATCGATGCTATTCTAGCGGCATTGGAAAATCCCGTGGATATTTTTCGCTGGCCCTTTCAACTTAACGATCCGAATATTTGGATATCAGCCCAGCAGCCTCATACACACGTACAAGTGCGGTATTTTTATAAAATCATTTCTTGGATGATAACATCGAAATCTATTCATTTTTTTTTCACATTCTTACAGGTCAAGTATCAAGATGCCGGAATGGTTTCAAGCACGCTGTTGCTCGAACTGCAACCATGGTGTTTCATATTAAATACTTTGGGCTGTCAAGTTACAATCGTTGCAGAGGATGTCGAACTTTGCCAAGTGCCACATCACGGAATTATTACGCCACCAAAACTCGAAGTAAGTATCTCTTCGCAAGAATTCATTGCCAAACATGCTTATGGTATTCGCAATGAGACTACGATATATGATAATAAATGTAACGTAACATCGTCTAACGAAGGCTTGTGACGCAAAATCATCAGCAACGATACATTTTTTTGTTCAGTCTATAAACTTGCAGACAACCGGAAGATGTAATAACACGTATCGTAAACTCCGTGAGTTTTAGTGAGCTACAAAATTTTTTGTTCTGAGGCCATTAATGACATTTCTTTTGAAACTACTCAAGTGGATCGAATTAATTCTTACGTTACTTAACGAACTAAATAATCGTAAACACTTAATCTATTCTTAAATCCAGTGATGAAAAAACTGCGAGGCTATATATAATATGGTGGATTCAGTATGGATGTATTTCCGAAAAGAAAATAATAGTCTTGTTCTGTTACTCTCAGGGGACATTTAATCTTAAAGTCAACATCGATGAAACGCACTATTCCTCACCGGCTCTCCAACTGGCTCGTCCCGATTGGAGTCAGGGCTTTTATATGCCACGTATCAGAGGTCTCATTCCAGTCGAGGGCAGTGTCACAACATTAATTGATTGTGGATCAAACGTAAGTCCGTGATATGATTGCTAAATGCTTTAAAAAAATTCATCTCTCAATATTTTACCAGGTTTTTTTTATATCCATGATAATTTACAGGTTTGTATCGTCAGCATCAATTCAAAGATGCACGAAGACATGCGCGTTGTTTGCCTGTCCACGAGTCACGTAATATGCAACCTTACACCCCATGAACTTCGCGCTGCCAGTTTAGCCGTGGACGACACGTGTTCCAGTCTCGATCTCCCAGCCGATGATAAATTATATAGCTTCGACGTCCCTCCGGCGAAAGATCGCAGGTAAAACTCCTTGGTCGAAAGTAAATTTTGTCGCCCAAAGAAGATTCCCGTTTATTTAATGCAGCACATCAAAGGACGGGATAATGTTATTACACAAATTTTAGTCAAGGGTTGCCCGTAGTTCAATGGCACAGGGTTGATAGCGAAAACATGACGGATCGGGTTGCTCTTTACATTTCATTGAGCCGCGCTGATCGATGGTCCTGTCCTGTGAGAGTCGATCAAAGTGTCTCCAGGCGTTGCATAGCTATATTGGTGAGTTGCATAAACGAAAATTATTTTCTGTCATTATTTTGTCAAGAAGAAATCGTATTAATTTTATTTCATGTAATCCTATATCTAAATACATACTATATTTATTATCGGTTACAATATTTGTCACGCCTCTATCGTTAAATATTCGAACGTTGAAAAAGAAATGTTAATGCCGTCAACAATTTTCCGAGTGAAATCTTTTTTTAGGATAATGCTCGCACCGTTCCCGTTGTTGTGTCCGTCCAGGAGGACAAGGGTACAACATATATTTTAATTTATGTCGACGATCACCCTCAATTGTGCATCGAGAATTCGTGTCCGTTTCGCCTGCTGTTGGGTGAAGCCAACAGCTCAGGCGGTGAGCAAACTTACATTACTTTTCGATACGATTTTTAGCAACCGTAGAAAAAGTTAAATTTTGGAAGGGGTTTCAAATTATCTTTGAAAATTATTTCGGGACGAAAAAATCAAAATAATTACAGTATTCTATTTTTTGAACATTCATAGTTTCGATTTCGAATAAAAATAAATAATGTTGCAGAGGACACGTGTGAAGAGGCGACTCATTTCTTGTGGAGATGTCAAGTTGAATGCGGATCAGCCTGTTATTATTCGACGCCAACCGTTGGAAATCGATTGCCGGACGGTCAAACGATCGGTCAACTGCCGAAATTACTATTGTCAGCCCTGCCGCAAAATAGCGACGGAGAGCAACGGCGAGCGGGTAACTTTTGAAAATTGTAAAAAAAAAAATCTCGGATCGCCTGATGACTGTTGTGTTTCGATTGCAAAACAGACCAGAGGAACGTGAAATGGTCGCGGCCGATAAACACATTACAGGTGGCTAATGGCCGTGTCGAACAGTACGTCAGACTTCCCGTCTACGGAGACATAAAACTATTGATGGAGAAACGATGTCACACAATACGGCTTCGCGTTCTGTGCATGTCGCAGGTGAATAAAAATTAGCAGAATTAAATGACGACAATACAATTTTTTTTGTTTATCTGATACGGTGCAGTCACCTTTTTGCATCTGTTTTAGGTCGATGTTTCGGCTCGCGACATCAGGAGCAGATTGATTTTTAAAGACACTAAATCATCGATCGGCAGTTCAGATCGATTGTCGTTCGTCGACGACGCAGGTAGCACATCATCCGACGCATGCGTAAGTGCCAATATTATTTTTACAACGTTATAGTCTAACTCTTTAACTGCAATGTGCAAAAAAAAATTCAGAGTCCTGTGTGCGCGTCTGCCGCCAGCGTTCTGCCTTTCCGCGACTACACTTCGGATGACCCAACAAAAGAAGTATTGTCGCCAGAATCGTCCATTCAATTGGCGGAACAATCCTCCGCGGCTGTCAGTACAAGGAAAGGCTCGCTTACCGTTTACATTCGTTGTGTAACCGTCACGATAATGCAAGACGCAAACGAACGATCGCAACGCGTCGAAGTCGCCAGTCTGTGTCTAAGCGATCTGATCGTCACGATTGTTTCGAATCCGCGATCCCTAACCCTGATCGTTCTACTCGGGGATTTTCAACTCGACAATCAAATGTACGACCACGGTGGCTTCGATTTTCCTGTCGTACTTATAAATCAGCATCCCTACACGGCCAGAGGGCCTCGATTCTGTGCGGGTTCTTCCTCGACGTTGGACATCGAAACCGAATCGTTGATAGTGATCGACTGCGCTTGGGAAGTTGATGCGTTGCTACACGGTTGATATTCATTTTTTTCTACCACCTTAAACTTGGTCAAGATCATTTGCAACAATAACTTTTATACGTTGTTTTTTTCACAGCGTGCAAACACGTCCGAATTAAAATTGGACCGATAAGCGCGTACATCGAGGACACATTCATAACGCAATTATTGGAATACACGACGACGACAGTACCACCCTGTCTCACAATATCTGGCGCGGCTAATACACGGCAAATGGAACTGTTACTCAACACTGTCTCCGTTCCCGAATACATCATTTTAGATTCCGCAAATTTGAGATCTCCTTTGAGAATTGAGAGATTCACCATAGAGCCGATATCTGTATTATTGAGTGTGCATACCTCGATTCGACTTTACGTGGCGCTCGACCATTCACCACTGTACTTCAGCTCTTTCGAGAGGGATTATATGCTGACTACACCGTACAGACTCGGTAATGCATTGACTATGCACTATCTGTCCGGCGCCATATTCGGAGCAGGTATGATACGCTGACCGTCACGGATAAATTCGGATTACAGTTCTTGCTACCGACTGAGTAGTAGTATCGGCAAAAAACCTACGATCACTTGATAAGGTTACTTTGTCGCGCGAGAAAATGATCGTTGAGCAGGTAAAAAACAAAAATAATTCCAGGATGGGTAGTCGGATCACTGGAAATCCTCGGCTCTCCTGGAGGATTCGCTCAAGCTCTGGGCTACGGTCTCCGAGATTTTATAGCACTGCCTATTCAAGGTTTGCTTCAAGGGCCGTGGGGTTTTTTGATTGGTATAACACACGGTTCTGCAAGCCTCATGAAACATCTTACAGCAGGTAAGATTGCCAAATATATAAACTTCAGTTTTATTCTCTGTTTTGACAATCGATCTTTCAGGTACGGTAAATTCCGTGACGAAACTGGCTTCAAGCGTTGCACGAAATTTAGACAGGCTGACGTTGGACGAAGAACATCTTCAGCGTCAGGAGGAATCGCGACGAACGCGGCCGCAGGGTATGGCCCAAGGACTTTATCAAGGTCTCACGGGCTTTGGCATGAGTCTTCTCGGTAAACAAATGTTGGCTTAATAACAATCTATCGCATAAAGATTAAAAAACATTAACAATGAATATATGAAAAACGGTCTCTCCTGGAGTGAGGCTATCCGTTTATGGTTTAGTAAATATCATTGCACTTTAATGCAAATATATTTTCAGCGGCTGTAGCGGGACTAGCGCATCATCCGTTACAACAAGTACTGTCCGGAGAGGCAACAACGAGGGGTTTGGTTACTGGAGTTGGTCTCGGTATCGTTGGTGCTGTTACAAAACCCTTGAGCGGTGCCGCAGAGCTAGTCGCACTCACAGGTCAAGGACTGCTGCAGGGCACTGGTTGGAATCCTTTACCTTTGGTAACATTTCAGTAAATTTTTATTAATTTTTGAATGAGACACTAGATATTAAAAAAATTAAAAACAGTAATTTTTTTTCACCGGTATAATCGACCCTCGAAGCATGTCATAGAAATGTATCGTGTAAATGGCTTACAGTTGGGGTGAGGGTCAATCCCGAAAGACCACGCGTATCTTCGCACCCTTCGCTCCAAAAATCCTATTCACTCAGATATTTTTCTTTCACCCACAGAGGAAGCTTTTTGGCGAAAGGAGAAAATATCGACAATCTTCTGAAATCCATAACGTGATTTTTCATTCTAGCCACGACAAAAAGCCGCTGTCGAGTGTCTGGACGAAGCTAACAACTCATCAGCACAGTACGGCTGGAGGTTTCTGCCGTTTTTGGCGAAAAATCGTGACAGTATTCTGCACGTTGCAAGTGCCAACTATCTCTCAAACGATGGTGCCGATCGAGCGGTGATGCTGATTCTCACGCGTCAAACAATGTTGCTGGTTAACGTTGCCGAGGACAGTGTGGAGAAAATATTTTTTTTGAAAGAATTGACGAGCGCGGAACACAACTCGGATCCGACAGTGCTATGCCTTTATTGCTTGCCGAACAAGAAACAGCCCGAAAGAACCTCTTCGCCCGTTGAATATCCTGAGGTATCTATTTATTTTCACAATTTTATTTATTTACCTTGAACAATTATCCGGAAAAACTTCCAAGTTTCTAACTCCAAATGTCGACCGTACTTCAATCTTATTACGGAAACAATTTGTGTTAATTTTTTTCTATTAACTTCGTAGATGGATCAAGCAATGAGAGCAAGAGTTGAACAATTTGTTCGCGGGAGCAGTACCGGTTGTACGAGTCTCTCAGCGAACAGCTACGTACAATCAGAAACAATCGAGAGACCTCAAGCTCATCCTGACAATACACTGACGTTCTACGTCCGACCTGAACAGCGTAATTATTTGACATCCCTGTTCGAGGCTGCCAAACGACAAGGACAAGGAAATGATTTTATTGTATTATAAAAACGAAAAGAAAAACTCCAAGATAAAATGTACAAAATATCAAAAATTTTATTTAATATTTTTTGACTGTTAAAAGTAACTAAGAATTCGTCGTCTGTGTTAGTTTTACAGACTCGGCATGATGAGTTGTAGTGGAGACAGACGAGATAGTGCGATCCGACATGAACAAGAGTTGCGGTAAGTTGAAGCATATTTCCGCAAAAAAATGCACAGAAACATAGATGCTCTAAAAATAATCTCTAACAGAAAGGATCGCTAACAAAATTTGCATGTGTTCTCAAAAGTATCCATTTGCGGTTCTCCGCATGAACCCCGAATCGTTTATTTTATATATGATCTTCCATCGGTGCTGATCATTGTATTAAAATTTGTGTATTAAAAAATATATACACTCCGTAACAACTAAAAACTAGTGAAACTGGGAAAGAATTTGAAATGAATACATGGACATTGTTTTTCGGTATATTTATTATAAAGGACAGCATATCGAGAGACATTTTTTTTCTTGAAGGTACTTAAGTGGTCTTACAACAGAGTTCATCTGGTACGAGAGTTACAATATTTTCAAAAATTTTTTCTTTTCATTCATCATCCTACATTTGATTATTGAATTCATACCGTCTCGTATAGAGTTTCCCACGAGCTATGCGCTTTCCTCCCCCTCCTTATATATTATAATTTCATTTCATTAATAATAATCATCATTATAGTTTCATTTATTTATTTGATATTTACAGTCATGGAGAGGGGTAGCGTTCTTTATCGCGTTTTAAATATAATAATAATATTAATAATAATAATACTCGTACTCTAGCAAATGTATTTCAATCTCGGTTTCATACATCACATACTTCGACAGCTGAGAAACGGAAGGGCTTATCCCGCACCTTTTAACATGTGGTGTATACGTCCATCTGTTTTTTAGAAGGCGATGTATGTGTCCGTGCTAGTTTGGTGATAATCATCAATTTTTTTTTTCGTTCCATTCGAAAGGGAAAGAAAAAACATAACTGTACAAGATTCTCTCACGCTCGAATTTGTGTATAGTCCTTCGAGCAATAATTTTTTTTTGGTTATAAATATTTCAGTCCCATATAACTATACACCATGACTAAAATAACAAGGATATTTTTCTATGCTGTGGCACAGAAAAGATGTCTTTCTGATTTTAATCACGTTATACATATGACATTTTCGAGATTTCTCGTTCAATATATACATATTACATTCATCTATAAAAAAAAATGCTTCACGTTTATGAAGGTAAAATAATGTTTATAACTCGTTAAACATCGTAATTATCGCTTTTACGACGTTGCACGCTTATTTTTATTTTTATCAGTGAGGTTTCGTTCCTTCATTCACGATCGTACACCTTTTTTTCTATCTTTATATTCTTCGTGTTCTTAATCGATTGCCCGTGTAGGATAAAAATCTTACGCGCTAGGATTGTGAGTCTTACCTTACATTTAATTACGTGATGAAAATCTCTCGTCTCATTGAGCTCCGAAATACTTGCAAATCGTCTGCATTTTTGACTTCACAATTTCTTCATTCATCTGTCATTTGTCATTATCATATACTGTTCGTATTTACAACATGAGAATATCAATATCGGGGCATTAAATAGTTCGATCATTGGAACCGAGTGGAGCGAATATGTATCGACATTCGATTTTCAATATCTCCCTTTTTCCATCGGTTACGTATTTTGTTAGTAGTGGAAAGAAAATATTTTTTTTACATCAAAGAATATCTGATGGAGGGTTTACATTCGAATTCAAACGCGGATAATCTCTATACGACTTCAGCACTATAATCCCGCTTTTTTTTTTTGTACAAGGAAGATGTCACCGTCGAAGACTAGGTTTGGTAATACATATCGTTTTATAATCATACATGTATATTTTTCATGTATTTTGTGCGAAATCCGAAAGGTGTTTTGCGAATCTTCGAGAGCAAATCTGTCGAGTGTCATGTCTCTTTTCTTTTTGGGAGAAAGGCTGACGTAATTAATGTATTGTCGAATCTTCTTATTCTGCGTAACATAGTTAATTTCGTTAATTTTCAAATGTAATTTCATTTCACTGTACCTAGCCATAATGTGCCTTTGCCATACGCGAATTTTTTTTTTTCAATATTTTAAATCTGTGTGGAATGGTCGTAGTCGAGAGAGGGCATTCCGCATAATTGAAGGCACACATGTGCAGCGACGTGTGATCATGAAAAAGGATTGGGTTGATTCGACGAGCGTGGATCCCCATGGATATATATATTTATTTCCCGATTGCAATTTCCCTGTTTCATATCATATTCTACTTTTTCATGAGAAAATTTCCGACGCATTGAAACTACTATAGAAGAAACAAAATGGTTTTTTTTTACGGTTTGAGGTCTGTTCTATCGGGTGATGCGTGTCAGCGAGGATAAACAAAATTATTCGTCGTAAAAGGGAAGTCAAATGAATTAGTCAAATTCCCCGATGAATTTCGCGATTATTGCGAGCATTTTTTACTGAATCTACAGATTCGAAAAATAAAATCAACGAAAATCCGTTTTTATACATTTTTCAAATCGACACCTTTGGGACTCACTTTTTTTTATCGTTCATATATTCAGCTACCAGACATCACAGTTTCTATTTGTATTCCACGCTCGTCGAGTAAAATGAAATATCGACGG
The DNA here is from genome assembly GCA_963978505.1 of Listrodromus nycthemerus. Classification (NCBI taxonomy): domain Eukaryota; kingdom Metazoa; phylum Arthropoda; class Insecta; order Hymenoptera; family Ichneumonidae; genus Listrodromus; species Listrodromus nycthemerus. The sequence goes on from OZ021679.1 coordinate 1,654,373, forward strand.
CAATCAATCGTTGCCCATCTCGTAATTATTTCCGATTTTACGGGAAAAAAATGTGAAAAAAAGGAACGTGGTGAGAAAAATTGCAATGCGAAAGAACGTGACATATTGGTCGTAGGTGGTGTACAATCGTACACATAGCCGACCTGTCGCTCACTGCTATACGGTTGCGGGTACCCACGTACTCTAAACTGCGGTGACAATTTTACTCCTTTTTTTTCCTTTTTTTTTTTTTTTACTTTCCATACTACGACCGCCTCATTCGGCCAATATTTATAGGTTCGTCCATTACTATATACACATACATCGTATCGATCAGCCACGCAATTTCTCTCACCCATTTTTTTTCAACCCTGTGCATTCGACATCGCGATGTCAGCGAAAATTCCGCAACACTCGTCTCGATATTGATCAATACTTCTGTAATCAATTATCTTTTTTACGACTGGTTGATTTTTCGCCACTATCAGAATCGATTGTCAGATTGATTGACAAATTTCTAATAATTCGTTCCATCCCATTGACGAAACAATTTTTCGGGATGAAAAAAAAGTTGATAAGTTCCTTTTTCGATCGCTTCGTTCTCCCGTTGTCCATTTGCCTTTGCGCACCGGATTTTATAATAGACATTATTGTTATATTAATAGATACACATGTGTATAATACAACGATACAAAAGCAACGATGACATGATCCGGGTCCCTTTTTTTATCTTAACAATACTATTATGCAATCCCCCAGAGCTCTCAGTACAAATAAATAAATTAATCAATTAATAAATAAATAGTAACGATAAGTATAGTGCATAGAGTTATGCGTCATTTGTGCCCCCTTAATCATTTGAAAATTTATATACATATCCATAAACATTGGAACGATGGAACATTAATTATAAAATTAGATCTCGATAATTTCTTGTGTCACGGCAATTCATTTCTTCCGACAAATGAACTTACGATTATAACGGCAAGAGAGTGAAATTTTTTTCGGTGCAGGGTCACGTTCGAAGGGGTTGCTTTGCCAATCGTATTTATCCAATTGTTTGTAACATTTCGTTCAGCACAATTTCTCACGAAATTTGAGTCTCGGGTGTACAATTATCGTCGACGACAGCCGACACTTCGGATTCGTCGTTTTTCTCATCAGCCTCTCGTTCGCCCTCCTCGTCATCTTCTTCGGGTATCCCAAAAAGCCTCGAAGCGTCGACTCTCACTCTGAACATTCTTCGCTCCTCGAGCAACAAATTTCTCCTCTTTATTTTCATGCTTATATTGTTTACTTCCGAGTAGGATATCGCTTCCATTTCGTCGTCAATCTCGGACGGCGACTCGTCGATCTCGTCGTCCTCGTCGTAATCCTCGTCATCCTCGTCGTTTTCCACTTGCTCACCGAGATCAACGTCGACGTCCTCGTCGTCGTCGTCGTTTTCGCCAACCGCGGTTTCCTCCAGCACCTACAATCACGTGTCCCGGAAGCGGATCGCCCGCTCGCGTCGCGGCCCTTGTCTCGGGCCCGCGTGACGTCACATCCCCCCCGCTGGCGCACCACTTCCGGCGCTGTAAGCTCCACCCTCGCTGCTCTGGCTAACGCTGCTGTAGCTGACGCTGCTCGTCTGTCCGCCCGTTCCCATCCCCGTCACGTACTGAAACCAGACATACGAAATTCCATCAACTTTTTTCGTTATATTAAGTTTTTATATTAAAAAAAAAAAATAAAAAAATAAAAAAAACAAACAAAATATATATCGAGTGACTTAAATCAATCTTCGGTACGATTTTGCACAACGAATTGGTTGCATTACGTGGGTCGCGGTCGAAAAGAAAAATGAAAGGAAACAAGTAGTTAGATTATTTTTTACCGTTGCACCCTTTTTTTTTTATTCGAAATTTCAACTGTTTAAAATTACATATTTTTTATTTTGTTAAAAAAAAAAAAAATAAATAAATAAAAAAAAATTACTGAATGTTCGATTTAATCCATTTTTCAATTTAAAAATGAAAATCGAACTCGCGGCTACGGACGTGTGATAATGAGTTTCGTATGTAACCGGCAATATTTGGTGATTTTAGTCACGCGATATATTACGACAGATAATCATTCCTTTGGATTAGACAATTTCCATTGAATAAGTTATGTTGCGTAATCCCGAGCAATATCCGTTCTGATTTGTGACACGATGCATCGTTCATTCCGCATACGCACACGCGAGACAAACGACACACACAATCATCGTCATTAGTCATTACCCTTCGCTATTAACGTAGTGTAAGAGCATCGCATACATCGAAAGCTGCAATCCACGTTTAAATTCACGGCACGACTAATAATAATGACAATAGCAATAATAATAACAAAAGAAAAAAAGTTGTTGAAAAGAAAGTCAGAAATGTTCATAGAAGTGTAGCGTCGAACGTATAATCAAAGCAGAACAAACAAAAAAACCACAGTAAAGCCAAGCGAGTGAGGAGGAAAAAAATCTGGATGACTCACAAATTTCGGAGAGGAATTTTTTTTTTATTCCTAAAAAAAAAAATAAAAAATAATGGCAACAATAGCAGAAGATGTTTATGAATTTGTCGAGTGTTCGATAGTGTTCTCGTGTCTCGTGTCCTATAATTTGTTTTTTATTTGTTGTCTCTCATCCCGAGAAAGTTCCGTTAACCTTCCGTCTAAATAACGCAACTTTACTCTTTCGGGAATTTCCGTCCGGCTTTTTTTGCGTCGATATCTCTTGCCGGACCCAGCTCGAAGGCAAATAATAAAGCGAAAAGCTCGAGGCACCGCACTCGAGGATCTTGGAGACACGAAAAGTCTGTTTGTCAACTGTGCGGAATGCTCATAAATTTTTTTTTGTAAAAACGGAGTGGAACAGAGGAAATGCGAAATGCTGGGGAGCTTGAGCTAGGTTTTACAGAATATTTCGCACGGTATACATCGTTCGATAACTTGTTTGATCGTCGCTCTAGCTCCGCGTTTCGTTGGTAAAGCGGATCAAACAGTACAGACTTTATACATATATATATACACAGTTGCGCATATGTATGTGTGTGTGTGTATACAGGGGGTGGTACGAAGCAATGGGCGGCGAATTATCTGGGTTCGGTACGTCGACAAATGGAGCGTGGCAGTTGAATTGAAGCTGTCTGGCTGAGTACGGCACGCGACCCACTTCCACACGGTGCAATCCATTTCCATCCTCGATGATATTTCGCATTGTCACGTACAGCTGAACCCAGTGCCAATTTTTACGATATCGATTAAGAAAGAGTGCTAAGAATGTCGGTTACTCGATAATAATAATTATGCCGAAAAGTTATTAACTTTTGTGTGAGTGATTTGTACGCGGTCGTTCCGTTAGACTGGATGTTCTGTGGCTGTCGTGATAAATACGATCGCCGATGACATCATAAGCAGAAGTCTGACCATTACCGACTGTTACCACTTCGAGCTACAGAGCTGCTGTTCATTAGAACTATTATTCGACGAATGTATACGCGAAGCACCTTTAACATTGAACAGAACATTCTCGGAGCCACATCGCTTCGCCAAAATTACGATCAGCCGAATCGTATTGCCAAAAGTCTAAACGCGCTTCCTTGGGATAGTCAAACATCTGAAAGTTTTTTTTCCAAATCGCTGAACTGCTCAATCGTCATTTTTCCGAATTCTGAAATTCCGGAAACTTTATTGTCGCCAATCTCTACTTTATCGAATGGTACTGTTCGGAAACAGTAATTGGCAAAACGTTATCCCTTCGAATCGTCAATCGAGCGAATGTCATTTTTCCAAATAATCATTTCGGAACAGATCGGCGAAATTATGTGACCCGGCGGACTCTTATTTACCGAACGTATATGAGGAGCATCTTTAACGGGATAGGAGTGTTTCGTTATAAGAGATATGTTATAGTTAGTGTGACTGTTCTCAAAGTCGGAATCAGAAAAGCGTTCGTCGAGTCTGACCATTGCCGGCTGTTACTACTTCGAACTCTGGCGCTAATGTTTATTAGAGTTGGTGGCTCACTTTGCATACTACGCTGTTTATATTGATGTGATAAACTTCCACCTTTGGTAATTATGATGCTTGAACTGCATACTGTTCAACGGTACAATTTTGGCGCATTTATCATCCAACTGAGCTATCTTTTCACAGAAAATAATTCATCACGTTTCTTTTTTTTATTATTCCACGGCTACAAAGTATATTGTTTGGTATCGTATGAATCGACGGAAGCATTTAAGCTTCCAAAGTTTTATTCCTATGGAGCTTAAGGCAAGATTGAGAAAGTCAAATTTGAACGGGAAAAGAAAATGAGTTTTTTCCACTGCTTAGAAACGGAGCGAGTAGAAAATGCAGGGTTGGCTCAGACGTGCGAAATTACTAATGTGCTTTAAAAATTTCGTATCTCTGGGAAAACTCCATTTCCCGCGTTGCGGAAAACTAATTTCTCGCACGCTTCTGAATTACTTTTCTTGCCCGAAAATTACAAACTACTAATTTTTTTTTTTCCAATTTTCAAGGCACGAACATCAAACCATGCGTCATTGCCAAAATTTTCGGAGTACCCGTATAATTTATCCAAACGGAGAAGTTAAGGACCCGGGGATTTTGCTGGAACGTGACTTTTCATATAATCTTCAGAAAGTTTCACGCAGAAGCTACAATGTACCGTGCTGACAGCCGGAGCAGCTCGTTGCTCCGGTCGAAAATTCAAATCTTCATCCGAGTATTCTGCCGAGCTGGAGCAAGTAAGTCTCTGCCTTGAGAGGTCGCGGTGCAGCGTAACAGAGCTGATATACATATGCTCGAGCAACTGTGCTGTTCTATAGCATCTCGGTAGCTTAGCGAACGGCAGTTTGTAGTTTGCCAGAGTACAGTTTCGGTAAGGAAAGTGCCAAGTTCGGACAGAGCGGGAGACGCCGGAAATTACTGCGGTAAAATCGGAACTCAAAGAAGGTGGAGTCTCGTACTATATAAACTGAGTAAAATTGGGGGGGACGATCGATCATCCATGAAATGTCCAAACGATATTTTCTACCATCTCCTTCGTCAAAAAACCCGGGAGTAAAATATTTCGCACTGTCGAAATATCGTTGTCGCCCATGAAAGGAATCGGCTATCGAGCGAGTCCGAAGTTGGTGCCGTTTGATGAGCCAGCACAGTCACCAAAGCAGACTATGTGTCTGATCGTTCCGCCTCAACAGTTCTTTCGAAAAGCTCGTGTTTATTAGTCCGTCGCCAAAATTCCATTGGTAGGGGTGACCGGGGTGAAATGTAACAGTGGGGAAAAAAACGTAATTTTTCGATAATTTTTCGACGCCCCGTTTTACCTCATTGATGCAACCGAATTTTCTGATTTCTCGCCGCTCTGCGAACCAAAAAACAATGGAATATTGCGTTTCGCTTCGTCGTACCTTTTTGCCACACTGTCGAATTTTAGCCCGCTCTTTCCTATAGAAAAGCGTCGAGACGAAATTAATAACTGACTACGAGTTGCAAAAAGATTGTGGAATTCACGGGTGGTGTGAGAGTGAAGAATTTCGAGTAGCATTGGTAGTGATAAACGATAATAAAATACACGAATAAGTCGACCATTTGGCATAGTAATACAGCCACGCCCGTGGTTAGAGCAGAGTTCTGTGAAAAACTCGCTGTGGAAACTCGGTGGAACGGGTTAGACAGATGGATCTCGCTGCCGCCTCCGTCTTTCCGAACGAGCTGCGAAACTGTCCATAATCGCATGAGAAAAACAGTAGCGGAGCAGTAAACCGTGAGGTACACGCGAAATAAAAAAAAAAAAAAGTGCCAGGGCCCCCTCGTGAATTACGAGTTTGTCCCGGTACCGGAAGAGATATAAATGTCGGAAGCACGGAGTTGAAGAGGGCGAGACTGAAAATTTCGAATAAAAGCGAAGTGAAAGTGGGATGGGAAAGGCAACGGATGACAGAAGATCGAGAAATGGTTGGAGCAGAGAGAAGAGCGTTACTACGGGAGGACTTTTTTGGGTAGCCGAGACTCGAAAAAAATTAGATTTAAAGGTGTGGTTTTTTTTTTTTTTTTTTTTTTTCCAAAGCTAATCCCGGGTGTGACAAATCGGAAGTGCCTTACAAATAATGCACAAAAATCTGGCTTCAATAATCCGATCCACTCGAGCCTCTCACGAGCAAGTTAGTTCGCCTGCAGCCACTGGCCTCTACCAGAGTCGCCGTCGCTCGCTCCCCGGAACGAATAAATTAAATTAAAACGTGTATTCCGCTCGGGGCCCCGCGAGTTCCCATGGTTTTTCGTTGCCTGCTTCGTTTCACCCTTTTTATGGTTATTTTTATTTCTTCCGCCGACGTTCTCGCGTATTCCGTTTCACTTCTTTGTCGTCGTCCAAGTGTGTGTCCCAAAGAGACTGAAAACGATGATGTTCCCGGGCGGACGCGAAGCAGATGGAACAGGGGAAGAAAGGGATTGGAAAAAAAGTCCCGCTGGATTCTCGCCGGCACGGACGAAGCTAAATAGAATCAGGCGAAAGTCCTCCAGCGCTGCGTTTCTTTCTCTCCTGCCTACATTCTCCGTTCACCTCACAAAATAAAACAAATTATTTCGAGCCGTTCAAAAAAAAAAAAAAAAAAAAAAAACAAACGATGAAATAGAGAAACGCAAAGGAAATTAAATGTTCCGCATATGGTACGAAGCTTGGAAAAATTTCTTCGGTAAGGTTGTATTATGCTACGAGGGAGGGAAGCGCGTGATTTTCGCTGAGCATGAAGTTGGCTTCCGGAGCGAAGCGAGGTTGGAAATTCTCGTTCCCGTGCATCGTTCGATACATTTTTCCGACTTTATCGAAATAACCGCATATCCTTCGTCGTTAAATCGTCATATTCGTCGATAACGATGAATAACGATGAACTTGTGCGTATGCGCATGCGCACATTTTAATTCATTTATTTAATATCAAATAAATTTAATAATAAATTTATTTAAATCGGTTAAAAGCGTTCTTCGACTTCTTTGTGTTTGCCTCTGTGTTTCCGCTTTAAACACATACGGAGTCAGAAAAAAAAAAATTCAGCATAAAAAAAACATTACGATTTTTTAAATCCACCCTTCATTGAAGTTCGTTTCTAGGCTTGCTGCAGAGAGACATCGGTATAATTAGACAGTACACAGAAGTGTTTCTCGTACGTGTGCATTCGTAAGTGCTTCGTTGCGATGTTTGCGTGTTTCATGTGCAAAGTGTCTCGTATACAATACGTGCGTTATAGGTGATTGGAATTTCAAACTAAACATACCGGATACAGATACAATGTGTATATACTTTTTTTTTTTTTCTCATTTCCTCGCCCTCCCCGAAAGTTTTTCCATCATTCGGCTTTTCACTGGAGCGAGCCGAACAGGAACGACGTCTCTTCCTTCCGAATTTCCCCAAACAAGTGAAGGGAACCGGGGTTTTACAAGGTCCGCAATCGGCAACTTCGGCAGGCAAAAGGTTTCTCGAGGATCGAGGCAAGCAGGAGCTGCGGCGAACGACTTAAGGAGGCCGAATCAACCGGAAAACTAAGATTTGCTTTTCACGCTATATTTTCTTCTCGCTTCGATCGGTAACTATAATTAAAAAGTAATCGTTCGACGAATTTAATGAATACCGTCTCAGAATCAATTGGGTTAACGAGTTTCTAAATAAATCAGTCGTGGCAAACAGAAATCCAAGGCCTTGATCAATTTAATAAAGAAAATTCATTTTCTCGATTTTTTTTTTTTTTTTTTTTTCAATTTTTTGCCAAGAGAAGGAGCAATCGATCCGAGGCAATCCGATTCTACTCTGAATATATCGTCGACTGGGCGAGTTAGTCCGCTGGAGGAATTCGTGGGGCACGGAGACGCAGAATTTTTCCGAAGATGCTGCGTTAAATGTAGGTTTGCTCGCAAGAGTTCTCGCGGCTTCGACGCACATGCTGGTGAAGCGAGTATGTCGAGTAGTACTTCCCCGAGGAGAATCTCTGAAAAATAATAACACAGGAGAGATCGAGAACGGCCGACTTCACAACTAATTCGTGCATTTTTTTTCTCCTTATCTTAATCCGCCTATCGTTTTTTCAAGCTTCCAGTCTCACGAAATCCTTCGTTCGTTCGACTATTTTTCATGGCTGAAATTTTCTGATTGTCCCAATCGGCTCGGATATATTTTAATAGGCGACTCTTCCGGTTGCGCTTGCTAAGTCGTCCGCTATCGTCCACGCTACAAAAGTATTACCGTCTCGTAACAAAAGTACTTTCGAGAAATTGCGAAAGTCTCGGAGCGAGGAAACATCATAATTTCTTGAAATCCTTTCGAATTTAATTTCCAATGCTTTCTTTCCCCAACCAATTAATTAAATGTTCTCCACGAAAAAGGTTTTTTTTTTTTTCGCGAGTCCCGCACGTATCTCACCGCGATGAAAGTCCTTAAATTACCGAGTCCCGGCACGAGTTCGCGGACAAGACTTCTCGGGAGATTGCGACAAGAAAAATGTTTCCTCTCGCGACGAATTATTCGCACTCTTCACAGAATTTCTTGTTTCGAGAGTCTTCGAGCGAACTGTTTTTTCTCGACGACCGATGCGGTCATCGTAATAGCGGCATGTATGTCTGTAGATTTTTTTTTTTTTTTTACATCAACCCTCATTACTCCGACCGGAGCACGAGGGGTCGACTGTAAGCCGAAGGATCTTTTACTTCCCGATGTCATTCACGCCGCGGGTTTTCTTCGACTCGGACAAATCTCTGTAATTACACCTTTTTTCCGGCGATTCCCCCAATTATCTTCCACCCCTCCGGCAATTTTTCACGATTCTCCCGCGTTAATGCTCGTCGATCGAACTCGCTCCATTGAGCGGAACATCCCGAAGGAAATACCGAACGACCTATCGACCTCAGCATCGTCGGTAAGTGGTGTGGTAAAAATTAAAAAAATTCCTTGACATTTATTCAGGCAAAAGGGTCGCGGTATGAGAAAAAAAAAAAAAAAAAAAAAAAAAACGTAGAAAGATGTAGAACACGAGGAAAATATGAAGCCTGGGAGTAATTGGTGGACGCCCGCAAGAGCGGAGAGGGTCGTTCCGCTCGAGATAAGAAACCCAGGAACGTGACCACCCGTGACGATTTACTGTGACTCCTCGAACGGAGAGGGTCTTCGAGCCGGGATTCTCAAAGAAATTTGAGAGAAGTAAGCGGTGGATAAAAATCCTTCGAAGATTTCAAACGCGATGTCCAATGTCGTATCACAAATTCTTCGGTCCGATCGAATTCTCTTCCCTCGGGAAATTTGTAAATATTTTTAAGAATTCATCTGCTCCGGAAACACGCACGGGGACTGCTGATAATTGGACGTGAGATCTCCTGGGTCTCGTTCGTCGCACACGATGTAGGGGCGACTTATCGAAAAACCACGTTTTTTTTTTTTTTTTTCTTTTTTTTTTTTTTTTTTTTTTCCATAGCTACACCGATTTATTCAGCATCGATGCCCCACGCAGATATTTTTTTTACTGTCTCAAAAACGATTGGGATACAGTTTAGGCGTGAGATCTTTGGTCGCAGATCGGAGGCGTTGCACGTGTCGTTGAGGGGGATCATTTTTGAAACCACCCGAACAAAGCCGCCCTTGCCGATTTCGTAAAACGGTCAATCGTATGTCGGAAGGAAGCTTCGAGATGAAAAAGGGGCAAACGATGATGGAACAGAGGGGAGACCCAACGTGCCGTGAAAAAAATAAAAAGCGACACTTATTCGGAGCGATGGCGAAGTTTAAGAGAAGTGTTTGTCGAGACACAGAGGCTTTTTCGTCTCCGGTAAATGGGTGATTCTTATATAACTGTGATTTTTACAAGCCAAAATTTTTTAAAATCAAAAATACTTCGAAACTTGTGATCTGGGTGCTATCGGTCTTTTATTATGCTCAAAATTAAGCCTGTAACGTAGCTCTACTGCAACTTCAATAGAAAAGAAGCCAGAAAAAAAATTAGAAATTTCACTGCCACGGTAATGACATCAAAATGAAATATTCAAAATATTTGGCTAAATCTCTTGAAATAATAAAACAAATGATAAATTATAGGATTTTGATAATTATACAGAGACATTCACGGTATTTTCTTTCTTGATTTTAACGATCTTCAAAATTTATTAACAGTAGAATTGAAATAACAATTTTTATAATAGTCTCAGAATAAAACAAAGTTTAACATCAGTTAAATATTGAAATTAATTGAAGTTTTTAACAAATTTATCATAATTATCATTTTTTAATTAAAAAAAAAACATGTCAAACAATAAATCAAGTACTGGACATAAAAAAATCACAGCTATTTGTGAATCAGCCAAATATGACCGAAGAACGGAATTTCTTTTCTCGTATGAGCGATCACTCTCTTCTTGACTACCCTTACGGTTATCCACCTTACTCCCTCTATCCGGCCCTTGACTCACGTTACACTATACTGCGTTGTTCAACCTTATATCAGATCTCCGGATCTTCTCACTTTCGAGAGCAAGTGGTACCAATAAAAATGGCGCATCTTTACATCGTTTAAAATTGCGTTCGCCAAGCCGACCAATTTTGCTGGCGCGCCCGCCCGTGATAACATTATCGTGTTTGTCCCATTCCCTGCACCCTCACTCGTCCCCGAGTACTCGTACTTTTTTTCCCTCGATCTCCTCCCGAGACTTTACCCTCTCCCCCAATCTCTGCTACTTCTGGTATCTTTTGCCTCTTCTTGGGCATTCACTTCCATGCTCGTCCTCCAATCTCCTCGAGTCCATCTACACTCTCTTTCTCGCTCCTCGGTGACCTAATCTCGATTCTTATCTCGTTTGCCATCGTGGAACACTCTCGACCAGGCGAGACCTTCGCAAGAAATATTCCGTAAATAGAAAGAATCAGGAAGAGACGCGAATCCCTTTAATTTTTTTTTTTTTTTTTTTCTCTGCCAGTCTCCCATCTTCCTCTCCGGAGTCTTATCCGTCGGTTAAATCTCTGATAATCCACTGGAGGATTTTCTTATCTCATTTTTCATTGCTCAATTAAAATTCATTTTAATTTATTTCTTTAATCAAACTGCGTTTATAAATGGATTCGTGAATTAATGAGATCGAAAATTGTCGCGTATAATAATCGAAAAAGAGGAATGCTCACTTGACTCGGCTTGCATCTGAACGCTGGCTGGTATCTCCTTCTCATCCTTCGTGGACAGCAGACGCAGAGAATTCTCACGAAGGCTCTGCAACAACAGAGAAAAGAAAATCGTGTCATATTTTGTTTTGCGATTCATCGTCGAACTGCCGAAATATTTTTCGACGCCAAAGTCGAATTACTACGACACGCACACCACGATAATTGAACACCGATGACCAACTGCTATGATATGGAATTGTTCAAAAAAGATGCCCGAACGGTATCGACATCGACTGTATCCGAAGCGAGGTGTCGTTAATCCCCGCACTGAGGTCAGGTTTGGCTCATTCGCAAATTTTGGTTCTCTACCGGTGACTTTTACAACCCATTGCCACAGCACTAACGCTTTACGTTCTTGCCATTTCTCAACAAAGTCAATATCTCTCGGACCACAAAATCCGGAGCTTTCCGCTGGGTCGACTGGGAAGGTCGTTAAGGTCGATGTTAACGATTGCAATCGTCGTATCGTATAAGTTACCTACCTGCGAACCGTTCGCGAAACGATCGCACATCATCGTTTTCTCCACCATCTCGTCATTCCATAACGACCGTTATCAATCTTATCGACAGTATAATTTGAATATTTTTTAAAATTTAGTTCGTAGGTCAGCTTTGTTCTCAGGTGGCGAGAATTATCTGTCCGCTCGTCAAGATCTCTAGAAGCGAGAATTAATTAAATCCGACATACAATAGACCGACTGGCTTCGTCCGTCAATTTTGACGGACTTGACCGAGATTCCACATTATCGTTGTCTTGCACACTTGAACGAATTATTTAGGAGAATTACCGTGTTAAAGTCAAGCTTATCGCATGTTCCCAACACACAATACTCAGTAAAATTGTGTGGGTTTTCATCTCGTGTGCTAGTTACACCTAGCGTGCTAATGTATTTTTTTATTGCCGGTTGGAGGAAGAATTTCGCGATCATATTTGCACAGCGACATCACGATAGAGCCAATGTAGGTTGCATGCGATCGTGACGAACCCCGCGACACACTCGACGATAAACGAGGGATAAACTTAGGAAACGACTTCCGATTATTTTCCACGACTTTTTGGGTTCTATACGTATTTTTTTTATATTCAGTTAATTCACGACATAATTTTACACCGAAACGAGTGGAATGTCGAGCATCCATTTTTCTTTCGTGCCCAGCCACCACGATATTCGTGGCTGAACTGTACAATCTATGGCGATTGATCCAAGCATGCATTGCCGAGTTAATGGTACGTGTTCGTCGATCGTTGCGATGATTGCAATCGCAATGATCCAAGCCGCATCCTCCGATTACAGCGGAGAATGACGAGGCGCTATCAACTTTGTCACGAAGCGATACCCTTGACAGAACCACGCGAATCCGCGCCGATGCGGACGTTCCATTCAGTCAAACTTCGATCGACCTAGCGAAAACATCCCGGAATGGAAACATGAAGTTTCCATGGTCGACCATTGGTGACGCGACAAAGTGGACGGTTCTCTTGGTATCGGCGATAGAACTGGCAAATGTGAAATTCACCGTGTCGATAATGGTGCCCGAAGACGCGAAACTTCAGATAAAGACAAACGGCAGCCGCGACTTCATCAATGTCAGGGATCGTGAGATGCACGCCAGAGAAACGGAACTCGCCAAAACGTTACCGTGCCTGATAAGCTTCGTCGAAAGATACTTCGATCTTCTAGCTTCGCGAATTCCGATTCTGCTTCCGGTGAACGCGACGGACACGTTAGATTTTTCGCGGATCTACCTGTTGGCATTGCAGCGAATAACGTCACTTTACGTCTTTAGCGGCGAGTTGGACGGTAACGGCGATCATCAGAACAGCATAAACGGTATAATAATCCTGAAGGATTACGAGGAGTTGTTGACCTTTGGGCACATGCTGATCAATCTATGCGGCAGAGACTGCAAATATCTCGTAGTCCTGACGAGAACCTTCAGCGCCAAGGACACTTTCCTGTCGGAGTCCGCCAGGATGGTTCCCGAGTTGTGGGACCGTCGTATCGCCAACGCTGTTTTCCTTGGCGCGGTAGAGAATACGGTTCTGGTATCGCGAAGCTTGACCTTCCAAGACGATATCGTTTGCACACCGGCTGATCCAGTAATCGTTGCCGAGTGCGCGGAGGATTCCAATTGGGACGGTTCCAAGTGGAATGCCGCTAGCGATATGTATTCGCCGTTGAAAATGAACGGGTGTGTCGTGGTCGTGGCATTCTACAACTGGCCACCATACGCGACTTGGGCTGCGGATGAATCAGCCGAAAGCGAATCTTTCGACGATGCTGTTTCAATGAACACCAACGTCACGAAGAATCAGCAGCTCGAGGGTATCGAGGGTCTCGTGGTTAGGACTCTAGCCAGCTGTCTCGAGTTCGAGATCTCCGCAATGGAGATCCTTTGGGTGAACGGAGGAGACAAAGCGACGCAAGTTAACGAAGCATTGTGGAACAACGAGGAAGTGGACATGGTACTGGGCGGTCTCCAGTGGGCACCGGAGGGTGAAACTGTGTACACGTTATCCTACGAGATCGTCCAGATAATCTGGTTGATACCGATTCGCCCGAACATATCGCTTCACGGTCTGGTCGCACCGCTCGCCAAAGACGTTTGGTTCGCCATTATAGGACTCCTTGTTTTCGCCAGTTGCATAGAATACGTCTTCACGCGGAACGTGTCGTTTTTGGAAATGTTTTCTCTGGTAATCGGTGTCGGATGGCCGAAGCAACCGACGATAATGTCGTCGAGAATACGTTTCATGTCATGGGTAATCTTTGGTTACATGCTGACACAGTTCTATCTGGCCTCTTTGGCCGGACAATTGATGGCGAGTTCAGGAATACAGATCGAGACTCTCGCCGAATTGGCGCATTCCGGATTCGACATCGGCGGTCCCATCGATGTGGCCCAACTCTTCGACTCCAACGAGGTCGACGACGATCCCGATGACGGAATCGACGACAACGAGATCAATCGGATCATGAGAGAGAAATTCGAGCAATTGGAGCACGATGCGTATCAGAAGGCTTTCAACGATTTGATCGGCGAGAGAAATTTCAACCTGGCTTTGGCAGTTCAGATGAACGTTTCGTCTATGAGGCCGAGCTTTCTGACGAAACACGTGCATCGAATGAGAGAAACTCTTGCCAGTTATCCGCTGGGCTTCGCCGTTTGGAGAGGTATGCCGTATCTCAGTGTACTGGATAAGAAAATTTCGAGCCTGATCGAAATTGGAATAATTCGGCATTGGGCTGAAATGATCGCCCTGCAAGATGGCAGTTGCTTCGACACGGAGTCGCACACCGATGAAAATAATTTGAACCTGGAGTCCCTCGCGCCTGGTTTTTTGTTGCTCATTATGGGATACGGATTCGCTGGTCTTGCCTTGTTGACGGAGATCGCTCTATTTCGGTGGCAAAATAGAAGAGGCGCGAAGGTTCACAAGGCGAAGAGTGAAACGAAGCGGAAGATCAGACGGATACGAACGATAACCACGACGAAGATGGATCGTGGGATTCCGAGAAAATTACCGGACGTCGTTGACACCAAAGCTTGGATTGATATTCTCAATCAACGGCGTCAATATCGAACGCCGATGAGACATCAAAAGGAGCGACGAGTCTACATTCCTTTCGAATTCGTCAATTGAGAAAATTCGATTCGTACATCGGAATAAAATTTAACCTACTTGTAATTTTTTGATGCCGCAATTTACTCACCACGCATAATAAAATACGTCTCTCACTCATTTTATTTTTTTCACTCAATGGGAATTATATTTTGGGATCGTAAAGCTTTGATGAAACGTGCTGCGTGGATCACAAAAAAATTCTGAATAACCCGGCTTTTCTGTTGCTCGATGTTTGAAGCTTTTTGGTTCTGTTTTTCCCGCATTTATTTTTACCCTTTATCGTGACCCGGCATGAGAAAAGAACTCTGCGTCTTGGTTCAGGAGCAACGGAAGGGATTTTTCTCGGCAGTAAATGTTCTCGGAGAAAGGGCGAAAGCGTGAAGCGTAGCTTTGGGATTGGGTACCGCAAGTAGGAAAAGCCACAGCGAAGAAGCATGTACACAGAGACGAGACGAATATCAGCCGTTTCCTTGCGTCGTAAAAGGGAATTGTGTTCAAGGCGGTGGGTTTTAAGCGCGTACGAATCGGATCGTCGGATAATCCTGTGCGGCGAGTATCGCGCAGATTCTACCGGTGACGTTAATTGTCTACAGTTTTAGATTGGCTAAAGGAGATTACAGGAGATTGTCGAGAAATCGCGTCAACCCCGGGCTTTACAAACGGCAATTGCGGAATTAATCGTTTACGAATTCGCGCAAAAATCTACCGTCGTCGATTCAAACTTCTCAGTACGCGACGATATTTATTCATAATTTTCCAACGAAAAAACAGATACGAACTGACGAATCAAATATACGCTATTGAAACTGATTCGTTCGCAGACAATTTCTCTTTTTCCCACAACAATTTTTCATTTCACAGTTATTTCTCTGAAATATCCAAATTTTTTTTCTCACATTCCTCTTATGCCGTTGTTACAGCAGAAAAAATCGCATCATCTTTTTCACTTAATAAAATGCTAATTTAATATCCCAGCTCGCACACTTCTTCGTCGTTTCATGATATCTTCTCATGCTTTTTTTGCACTGTCAGAGTCAACAGTATGGTTTCAGCCGATGAGACAAACCCAACGATCGATTATATTTTTATCCCTATTTTTACCGAAGTTCAATCGAGAAAAAATGGAAGTCTGTTCTATTTTGTACTCTTCGCAGCCGTATGAAATAAAGCTGGCGCAAGACGGGCGAAAGAGTCGGTGGCGTTGTGGGCGGATCGTCGCATGACCGGAAAGTGGTGCGATATCGACGTGCACCGGATATAGCCGTGTACCCACTCATACCTTTTTATAGTTTCTCGACAGAATTTTTTTTTTTTTTTTTTTTCCAACCTCTTTTCATTTTTCCATGAGAAATATCCGGAATTAATGAATAAATCTGCCAGTAGGATTTTACAGGGATTTTACGTTTCGGACGCAACGATACGGTCCCTTACAGGTAAAATTTTAGCAGCTGCTCACGCTATTAAATAAAAGCAGATGCTTCTCGGCCTGTTTATGCAATTACTCGTAGTCAGCGAGGCAGTACAGATCGACCGTAACTCGCCAGCAATAAATCCCGGTGCGAGAAGGATAACAGCGAGGGATCCATTAATTCTAGACAATCTGTTCTAGAAACGAGCGGTGGACGCGACGATTTTTTTTTTTTTTTTCACGACAGGCGATTGTGTAGACAACCATGACGCGTGCAGAAAGAAATTTACACGCAATTTTTATTTACACGAACAACCTGGTCGTTTATAATTCATTTTGTCCGTTCCATTGGAGAAAGTGCATTTTGATAACACTCTATTTTTCAGCATTTTTCCCCCGGACGAAGTTGGCGCGTTGTGGAAAACGCTCCGCCTGAGCATCGAAGGTTTGACGATGAATGAGCGAAAAAAAAAAAACCAAATTGGGTCTACAAAATCGCAGTTTGGTCACGCAAAACTGGCGAGGATTGGAAGAAAAAATTCACATCCCGAATATCGGGCCACACGTGAGAAAATAAAATACGTTTTCTTAATCCGGCTGAAGAAACGATAAAATACAGGCTCGAAGCTAATTTTTTTTTGAGGGCGAAAACTGTTGTTAAAAAATTCACCGAATTTTTGTCGAATAAAGAAAAATTGAGTGTTTGTTGGCCGCTGTTCTTGGACTTTTGATCGCTGATGCGAAATGTCCACCGAACCACAGGACCATTGGCGAGAAGCCTCTGCTTATTCCACCCCTGCTCCACCCTCGTCACACTCACCATTCACAGACGAGAAAAAGGGTTACGTACAGCTGTGTACATGATTTTATTATCCTTCGTCGAGTAGTCTCGACTTTTTGTCGTCTCTCGGGCTTCTCCACCCTCGTTATTGCTGTTCACCGACCTCGGAGACACAAGAGACCGGCTGCACGCGACTGTTCCTTACTTTGGCTTCTGATCGTGGAAAATCCCTTTTGTACCTTCAACTACACATAGCGTACTCGCTTTTATTAACCCTTTGAACAGGACATATTACACTAAAAAAAAAAAAAAAAGCCATTTATGTGAACTTTGTTTACGTTGTACGTATAGAGAATGGTTCTTTATTGCGTTGCTGTTGTGACAGTCGACATTTATGGTTGCGCACGAGAAACATTCAATTTTACGAGTTACGTGAGGCGCGCAGGTTTCTCATGGTGAAGGAGGTTTCTCACGCTGTTTTTTTTTTTTTTTTTTTTTTTTTTTTTTTTTTTTTTTTTTAATCGAAACGACCAACCATTTTACTTCTTATTCCCTGTGTTTCTCGGATATCCGTAGGACGTAGGTTCGAAGGACAGGCGAGGGATATTTCACGTGAAAATTGAGGAAACTCTGGAATTCAAGTTCCCTCGGGATCGCGACTCGTTAAATTAAATTTCACGAAAAATGTCACGCAATCAATGTTTTTCTGGTTTAATAAATTCTTCACTGTTTTTTTTTCGAAAAAGACGATGTATGACGATGTACTGTGAAAAATACAATTCAGTGACGCAAGACGATTCGTCATTAGACGAGGGGATTTATTTTGGCAGAGGATCCGTTGGGTAACCCCAGTCTTGCTTCACCATGTCGGCCAATTTTTCGGCTATCATGTAGGTTGGAATATTTGTGTGTCCCGTTATTATTTCGGGCATTATCGATGCATCAGCGACTCGGAGGTTTCGTACTCCTTTCACCTAAAATAAAGATAAAAATAGAGATCGCGATACAAGGATAACAGGAAATGCCTTCGCGTCGTTGAAGCTCACCTGCAACCTCGGATCAACGACTGCCGTTGGATCGCTTCGTGCGCCCATTTTGCAAGTACCGGAGTAGTGATAAGAGTTAAATGTTATGCTCCTTACAGCGCACTCCCAATAGTCGTCGGAATCTTTGACGAAGTTCTCGCAACCGGCTAGGGGAGCCTCGTGCAAGCGAGTACCGAAATTCAGCATTGATTTCGTTTTCGCGACGGCTATCGCTGCTCTGATGCCTTTAATGAGCTTCTTCACGTCGTCGGGATGAGCGAAGTAATTTGGTATTAACTTTGGATGACTATGAATATTCTTGTCGCGAAGAAGCATTTTTCCACGACTCTTCGGTCTCTGAATAATCGGCAATATCGTCCACGAGTACGTTCCGTTCATACCCTGGTAGCTTTTGCGCCACAATTCTTTGTCCAGACCCAGACCCTCGGTGATAACGCTCCATGTGCCGACTGAACCAGAAATTAATACTAATTCCACGTCTGGATAATCCTTCGGATCGTTACGGTCCTCAACGTTTAGAAACGCCATAGCTTCGACTCCACCCGCCATGGTGACCGGCCCTTTTCGGTCGAAGATAAAATCTCGAAGATACGGCAAAGACGGACTGATTACATCGACGATGGAGGGGGCCACCGGTTTGTCGACCAAGAACACCAAACCGCCGTAAGACACGTGATCCATGAGATTTTCACCGACCGGAGCATCAACCCTCACCTCTATTCCCAAGTCTCGCAGATGCTTCGCCGGTCCTATACCGGAAAGCATGAGCAGTTGAGGCGATCCGATCGCTCCGGCGCTGATGATCACTTCTCTTTTCGCGTAAACTTTGTACGTCAGATTGTCTTTGAGGAATTCCACACCGATAGCTCGTTTCCCGTTCCGACGCATCAGCACTCTAGTCGCGAGACTCTTCTTCGTCACGAACAGATTCATCCGCTTGTTCCTACGATGAAGATAAGCCCGGTTGCTGCTGAAGCGTGTACCATTCTTCATCGTGAACTGCGTATAAGAGAATCCGGTCTGTTTTTTGCCATTGTAATCGAGCTTCTCGTAGCCCAGCTCAACGCCGGCTTCGACGAAAGCTTCGGCTAATGTCGTGTGGAACGGAGGGTAGCCCACGTACACCGGACCGTCCTGATTGTGCAGCTCGTCATTCCGGAGTTCGGGGATTCCCATGTTTTCCAATTTTTTGAAGTATGGCAAAACTTCGTTCCAGGACCAACCGTGATTGCCCAATGTCGCCCAACGATCGTAATCGTTTTTGTTGCCCCTCGTCGCTACCATGAAGTTCAGGACGCTGCTGCCGCCCATGACTTTGCCTCTCGGCCACTTGCACCGACGATTCTTCATGCCCCGGCAGTAAGAATCCGAAGGCTCGGTTTCGTACATCCAATCGATGTCCTCGTTCATTTGCAGGTAGCCGAGGATAAGTGGAATATCCATAAACAGGGACTCGCTATCGCCAGCCTCGATGAGAAGCACCGTCGCGCCTCGAATCTCGCTGAGTCTCGAAGCGACAGTCGCACCTGCGGTACCAGCCCCGACGACGATGAAGTCGTAATGTGCACCATCGATTGATAGAGGCGTCGAGTCCGGCGGCTCTTCGAGAGTAAAACGACTACCGTCGATCATAAATTTCATTCCGGCTGCAACCATATTCACCGATTGTTGAAATGTATCTGGATTGGCGTCATTCCGCGACGCACGAACAGCAGGAAAATAAATGCACGACAGTAAAAGTACGAAAATGGCAACGAAGAATGACGCAGCGCTTCGCGGAAACATGGTCGACATCCTCGCGAATGGGAGCGAGATTCTTCACTTTTCGAAAAGTATGACACGATAAAGTGCCGGATCCTCATATTTATAATCGACTCTGATCGTTCCATTCGGGTGAATTAATCAGCGGTGAGTAAGCAAACAAGACATTTCATGCAGTATTATACGAAACAGCCTCTCATTATATATTCGCTGCACAAATTTGTACTGCGATGCTTGTTTGGTTACAAAATTCATTGGAGAAGAGCCGAAGAAGAGGAACGGCAGAGGCTCAAAATCTCGCCAATCCGCGTCGCCGATTTTTTCTCCCAACCGGCAGTAAGAGAGACCGAGGAAAATTACACCGCGGGGTAAAACGGTACAATGAGATCAAACGTCAATCTCATAATAATTCTTTAAAGTTATTGACAAATTGCGTTTTGTCTCATTATCCCGTTTTTTTTTACTCTGTACCATTCAACCCCGCTTTCCTCAATATTATGCCTTTATCATAAATAACTTCGCGCGAAATGCTTTTTGCAATCGTGTTCGTTTGCGAACGTCAAGTGGGCAAACACCGTCGGCGGTGACGCGTTGATTTACAAATATTTAATTCGTCTCGGTAACGACCGTCGACACCTTTGACTGTCGACAAAAACTCTGTCGTGAAATTATTTCCACGACTTTCCGCGAGTGAATTATCGAGCGAATTTAATTAAGCGCAGACCTGTTCGTCTGATCTTTTCTTTCGCTCTGGCTCTCACGCTGTTGACCCTGCTCGCTCATTGACTTCGTTAAACCTCATTAGCGAATTGTAAAGTCGATCGTTCAGGAACGGCGGTAAAGCCCGTCACAGACCCTCGAAGTGAGAAAAGGAGTTCGGCGCTCGCGGATCTCGAGAGCAAAAACGAAGTGACTCCGGTCCTTGGCTAAAAATATTTTCGAGCGCGAAAATGCAGGCCAGCCATTATCGGAAGCACTCACATTTTCTTGCAGTTTTACTTTCGCACGATTGTAATTTGTCACTCGAGTACACATTTTTCAGGCCGGACGCTCAACGGCTCAATTTTTTTTTACGACTATCCAGCAACTAACTAACCAGCAAGCCAGTTGTGCGAAGAACTTTAATTACCGCGGTCGGTAACGAGAAACTGTAACGGGGACTACTCTGGAAATTTTGATTTTTCGCGATGCAACAAAACTTCATTGCACCGATCGATCGTTTTTACATCTCTATGACGTGTCTCTATTTTTCATAATTTTCTTTGGGAACAATGAAATCTGAAAAACCGTTTTTTTTTTCCTGATGTCGGTCGCAATTGTAAGTCCGTCTTCGTCGTTGGGTTAGTCTGCCGAAAATATGTATTTTCTGTTCCACGGTTCCACCCGTCGTTGGCGTATTTCGGTCAGCTCCGAAAAAAAGAAAAGCCTTTGAGAACCCTATCAGGTCGGGAAGGCCGAGGCAGAACGGGAAACTAACGTGGACGAGAAAATCCACGAGGAAAATCACGCGTTCCTCGCGACCCGAATTCAACCTTCACGACCCCCGATATTCGTACAACTCCCACCTTGCGACGAGAAACTCATTCGTCTCTTATTTTCATTACGTGTGGATGTTTAGTATTTTTAATACTTTGAAATTTTTTTTTTTTCCTGATGCCGGAACCAAGTGTAATTTTCTTGGTTTTTATGACAGTTTTAAGATTAAGAAAGTAAAAAAAAAAATATTCCTCAACCATTAAAAAAAAAAAAAAAAAAAAAATACTTTCGAGCTCGTCGATCGTTCGTTATATTTTAGTAATTTTTTCGACGGAAAATATTTATATTCCAGAACGAGTGTGGATGATCGCTACTGCTGAAAGCTTCAAGAGAGCGGCAGCATTCGTGCTCGATTAATTTCGAATTTCCGGTTGGTGGTTTGCGGAAACTCGGCCGGCTCGAGAAGAACAAGAGATATAGGAAAATACGAAGCTACGCGTATCTACCTTCTGTACAGTGGTTATATACATACCGAGTGCTGAGAATCAGAAGGGCGCACCTGACGGCCTATCGAATGTTGGATGGTTTCGAACACGCCTCTTTCTTTCCCGGCCGGAGAAATATCTTCGAGCTCGTACCATTCACATGCAGATCGTTCCGTTTCGTCGCTTTTCATATCGCATCGCGTGCGCGTTTATGTTCAGCCACGCGAAAGCGAGGTACGCGCCAGCCGAAGATGCACCGAGGAAAGTTGAAGAAGAAGAAGAGGAAGAGGAAGCGGACGAGGAAAATAAGAAAATCCTAACGTCGAAGTGCCGGGAAACCATCCTGCTATTCGAATCCTCGTCTTTCATCGCCAACGCTTCTCTCGTGTAATCATATTTTTCGCCTCGAACCCTTCCACAGATTTTATCAAATTTCACGAAATATCGTTGCGCCATTGTCTGCAAATATATTTTTGCCCGCAGGTAGCCATAAATATTTCTATTTAAAATAAGTGACAACATTCGAAGGAGTGACGAAAAACAGAAAGGATAAATCTACGACGATCTATGTTATAATTTATTCTCACTTTATTTAATCCCGGATTCATTTTGTGATATCTTATTTATTCGTTTTTTCGTCGTTCTTCAGTCGAGTCAGTGAATTTTGCAGGAAGTTCACAGAACTATGCGAAAATTGTCCGAGGGATTCTCGCCGAGTTGGTTCTTTCCTCGCAACCGTGGTAGAAGTTTTAGAGCTTTACTTTGCATCGGGTTCTGATAAGGTGCGGTAAAAGCCCGATAAGACTCTGGCAAGATTTTGTTGTAACGCTTCGAAATGTCCGCTATGGAAGTGGCCCGGGAACGAAAGCTCCGCCAGATGGAAAAAAAGTGCCGAGGTTCTGACTAACTGTCTGATATCGTGCTTGCAGAAGTTTGCTCGCGTGTCGCTCGGCAAGTGGTGTTGGCCGGGTGTGCTCAGACAGTCGAGAGGGGAGGGAATTAGACGTCGCTTTGGAAATACGCCGTTTGAACGAAATTCACCCACGTAATAGCGAAGCTCTTGGGCTCTTTGAGTGTCGAGCGGAGCGACGCTGATTCGGATACGACGCGGGGAGAAGTGGTGAAGAACCGACGACGGTTGAGACGCGAGGAGCGCGAAGGGTCGCACGTCGCTGGCTGCTGCATCCGTAATCCTTTTTCTTCACGGTAACAGGCAATTACCGAATGGCTCTCGGGTGAAAAAGAACCCGGTAAATTGGCTCCTCGACGATCACATCGCGCCTTCCCGTGTGCGAGCTTTTCATCCGGAGCAAACTTTAATACTCGCCTCGTGAGTAAGCGTAATTTTCCGTTTTTCCGGAAATAAAATAATCTCATAAAAATCACGATAAATTGCTGCAATGAAATATTGAAAATAATGCCAACGTATCTGTTGTTTTATTGACCGGGGCAAAACGGTACAGGTGTGGACAAAACTCAATCTCAAAATTTCTCTTTAATGTCAAACCCATTTTGCCCCCACCTTACACCGTCACTACCGTCGAAAATCTGTTGGAAAATCGCGTTTCTTCCCACTATCCCGTTATACACCACTGTGCCATCTTACCCCGTTCTCCCTCTATTAACGAGCCGAATGTACACATCCACGCATCCGAAGTTCGCGAGAGAATCAACGACTCGCGGAAATTCGTATATTCGTCTGTTGTTGATGCGTGACAATGCGATTTGTGGAAACTCGCGGGTTCGGTATATCGGAGTTTAACGTTGTAGTAACGGCGCGCGATGAGAGAATGGAAGCGCTAACAACGGGCTTCGTGTCGGGAATCGAATTTGCCATTCCGAAATCAGCAGAGTTCCAACTGCGCGGATGGGACGTGAACGATGTCATTGTCCCGGCCGTCGATAATGGCACGCCACTGTGGTATAATGTCATTGAGCCACGGCTCGCTATCCGATTTATGTGCATTCGAGCATATGTGTGCAATTGAAACAACGACCGGTCGGAGTTTCCACTTCGAACTATTGAAAAAAAAAAAAAAAAAAAAAAAACCCTTTTTCTCTTTTTTTTTCTCTCTCACAGAGAAAGCAGTCACGTCACAGTTACGACGATACGTTTTTATGAAATCAGTCTCGATGAAGGTAATTAATCTTCGTGAAGTCGACGCCGCAGCAAAATTGCATTCGCGAATGACGCAATATTTCCGTTCTTCCGCGACTTTCACCGATCAATGAACTTTTGACAAATCAATTGTTACGCAAGATGCTTCAAAATTATTTTGTCATCTGTGTGAAGTGATCTTGGGTTTGTAATTGCCACTGGCTCTCAGTCGAGTTTGGCTACTCGCGTATCAGCCACTGTTAGGAGTGGTTGAGATAATTTGCATCGGTTTCACGGCACTCCGAATTCAACACCCAGCCGAAGGCTCCTTCGTATCCGATAAACTTCGAGTTGGCTGGAAACAACGCTGATTATGGAAGACGAGGTAGATACGGATCCGCCGCAGGTGGGAATCCTCGGTGATGAAACCCTGATTATGAGTTCAGCAGGCGAGGCCCAACATAGCTGCGAAGATCCTCTTCAGACCCACGGCATTTCCACGAAACTCGCAGAAGGGTTGATGCACGAGTAGACGATTGTATTTCGTAGCCTGTGCACGGTTCTCACGTCACACGCTAATGAATACGGATTGCATCTTAACCAACGATTCGTTGTCTCTGACGAGACATACAACGATGACGTGGCATTCCATAACGACAATAGGAGTGAACATATAACAACGTCTCCGCGTTGTTTTGCCATAGTTGAGTCAATCATGCTGATATGACTTTCGGAGCGAAGTTCATTATTCCGCACGGCCCATCAAAAGTTTCTGAGACAAGAGATCACCGAACCGGGAATAACGTATTTCCGATTACTTCCCGTTGAAAATATAATTTTTTTCATACCGACGGTGACGTATTTTCAATGTGACTTGAATAGCGTCGGTAAATGATTTTTTTTTTTTTTTTTTAACGAAAAGACGACGGTCGAAAATTCGGATTTTTGGATCGGACGGAAGTTTTTTGCATGCGAAGCCACTTCCGGTTGCCTGGAAGTATGGGAAGTAGCGAGGGAAGTAGTGCAGAGGCTTATGTGTGGCTGTTGCCCCGAATGAGGGTAAGCTGGGCTATTTTTCAAACGGGGCTTTGCCGTCTTTACTTTCCGCCTTGCGACTCTGCTAATCTACTAATACCACCTCGCCTCGTTGGATCTTGCGTATTAAGTGTGATTGCGCATGGTACAACAATGCATAGTTATACATATGAACATGTAGAATGTATGTTCCTACGATACGGCGAACCATTTTACCACCACAGAGCTGCATACTCATATTTTTTATTCCGCCCCGCTCCCCTCGAAGGGTCAAAGACTTCGCGGTTTTTTTTTTGTTTTTTTTTTTTTTTTTTTTTCCTTTCCGCCCATACAATCTTCGCTCCATCCTATCACCGAGTGCTCCGCTTCTTCTTCTTTTCTTCTTTTTTACTCTACCTCGATACTTCCCAACTCGGTAAGCTTTATCGGCATTTCCGTTCAGCCATAGCTCACGTTGCCGCGGGTATCTTATCTGGCTCGAAAGAATGATGGCCAGACCGAAAAGGTTACTTTATGCGTCCGGACCTTTTCTTTCCTCAAATCTGTATGGTTCTCAGTCGATGACATGTTGCAGCGCCGACGGCGAGGTTCATTCTCATGGAACGACCATGACCTGTTCTACTTTAGTACGCTATTTCGAGTTTCACGTAAGGTACCAATGTTACAGAGTGGCTTCTTATATTGCTTCTTAATTTCTCGATCTTCGCATCTCGCTCACGCGAAAGTGGCATCGAATCGGCTCTATCACTGTGATATTTTTTGATGATTTTTTGGTTTTTTTTTTTCTGCGGCCCTTGCAAGCTTCCTTCGTTAAAGCTCGCTGAAATCCTCTTTTCATCGTTTTTATTTCTTTCCTCATTTTTGTTGTGTTTTCAATTTAATTTTTTTTCAACGCTTTCAGCATGCCGCTCCGGGTTTATCGACTTTCTCATCGGACCCTCATTACGCGACTCCCATTTTTCTTCCATAACTCGGCGATACTGAAACAATTTTCTCGGAACATTCTTCACGTTCTTTATCGATGTCGTCTCTTTGCCCACTTTATCTTTCACCGTGGCGTTACATCATCCACGTGAGTTGATAAAAGAGAACACATAAAGATGATGCCGGTACTTTATGATTTTTCCAACTATTTTTCGAGTCGACTATTTTTAATTTCTATGATTCGTTCGTTAAACGTAACAAATCACATTTTAATTTTAATTTTCCACGATTTGAATATGGCATTCTTCGCACAAAAAAATTCGTCTACGGCAAGATTTCTCTCATTTCGCAAATGTGACATCGACGAACTTCTTGGGAAATAACTTTCTGCGCCTCGGAGAACTTGTCTCAGGATGTTTAACGAATGCTCGTCTTCCTCCCTTTTCTCTGGCTCGCTGTTTTCCAACCCACCGACCATAAAGATGCTTTTATTGTACGGCGCTCCAAATGTCCAAGTATAGAAATATCACCGTCACTTCGATAAATCAAAGTCTCTCGCATCTCTGCATCCTCCGGACACGCAATCTTCCATACGGGCTTCGCGTCGCAAAATTCAGGACTCTTCAACAACGCCATAAAATCGACCAATGTACGGCTTTAGCCCCAGAATTCTTACTGGTCGTTCCAACTAACGGATCAATTTCCCTGCACAGACCACGGTTATGATATACACTTGGGTATAGACCGTGGCTAGAAAGCCGAGAAATCGTATTTCACGGGAGCAATACGTTGGCCGGGGGGGGAGTTCCGACCTCGCCACCGTTCCTCCAACACCTCTGAAAAATCCTATTTCCGATACACTAAAGTAGAAAACGGACCGAAAGGTATGAGAAAAGTGGAAATGATTTAGTTCACTCGGAGGACAGTTAATGTAGGTCTTGGAATCGAAAGGCACAAGGCAGCCAGAAGCAATGATCGTGTCATTAAAATGTCCCCTTTACACAGGACGAAATTTATCGAATGAATGAAATTCGGCGAGTTCACCAACCAGTCGATGATTATTCGATAGACCCATTCCTTCATCCATGATAGACTGTTCATTAATCGATGTGCGGAATCGACTGTCCGCTGACCGAATTGTCATTCAAAGAAGTGAATAATCTTTGCGGTGAGTTGACACAATCGTTCATACGAATGGGAAGCCTCGTTCTCGATTCCCACCTAGCAGCGGGTTAGTGAGTTGGGTTTCGGTGAGTTCCCCTTTCGTAATCACACGGTAAATTGGCCATCCAGCAAATCGATTAGTTTTGGTACTATAACACAAGTTAATTAAACGCCGAATAAACGCGGTCCTGCTCAGAAAATAAATGGCTCACCAGACGGCGAATTCACTTTCGGCTTTCTCTCACTAAAAATCATATCTTCGTTTTTTTTTTTCATTTGACAGCTGCAATGGGTCGTCCTGTTTTATGATGTCGTAAGCGATAAATCGCGCATAAGTTGACGCGCGTGTCGTACCTCATCCGGAATTAAAATTCCCCCCGGTCCGCAACTGCAGTGTAACCTTTTTTCCCGCAATGACGTCACACTCGTATGTGACTCGGACAGCGTCAGCGGAGACACGTGTTTGTTCAATGGTTGCATCCCTCTGGAACCCTCACGCGTTACCGTCCCTTTGAGACCCGCAATAAACGATGCGGTCACCAATCTCGCATCTCACTCTCCGTTCCTCTTCGATCATCTCCCTCTCTGCTATCCGCTCGCCTGCTCGTGAGTCTACTGTGACGTCGAACCCGCAACCACCCACGTACGTCAGATCGGGTTGTTCACCATGCGGGACGATCAGATTCTGCGCTAACGCGATACCACTTTGCAAACATCGCCACAGGTATTCGATGCCGTCCTGCCAGTCGCTATACAAAATGAACTCGACGAAAAACACATATCAAGGAGGTCGAATCGCTTCACACCAGCAAAATCCGTCGTACATTTTTACAGTCGATCAGAACTTTTGCGCATCCATCGACCGAAGAGAATGTCTATCAGCGTTACGGCAATAATCCGTGGCCTGGAAGAATATTAATGGCAATTGATTTTCGAACGTATCAACTGGTTTGCGCTAATTTTCTGAAGAGCACATATTCGTCGAGATCTCTCGAGGAACAATCCGGCATTTTTCCTGTTCTACGATGCTCTACCAATTCAATAGTTTGAATAGACCACTCAAAAAATTCAGAATAACTCAATTCTTGATTCAAACTGAAGGAAGAAAAAACACTACATTGCTTTGAATCTGTCGTGA
This sequence comes from Listrodromus nycthemerus, assembly GCA_963978505.1. Taxonomy (NCBI): domain Eukaryota; kingdom Metazoa; phylum Arthropoda; class Insecta; order Hymenoptera; family Ichneumonidae; genus Listrodromus; species Listrodromus nycthemerus. The sequence goes on from OZ021679.1 coordinate 1,682,511, forward strand.
TTATTATTAAAAAAAAAAAAAATATCGTCCGTGCGAGTGAATGCTGCACACACGTTGCCAGAAACAATTCCAATTCTCGCTGATTGCAAACAATTGCTCCGAAATTAATCGCGCCGTCGCTGCTGCAGCGAGCAACGAAATGAGCAACGACAGTCAAGCGAACGGGTGTAAATTAGGAAAATTGAAAACAACGACAGGGACCAAGTCGTACGGAACGGACGGGCGACGCGGGTGTTGGTTCGTTTTGGGTTCGTGGAGGAGCTTGTATCTCATCACCTCGCGTTCGTTCGTTAGCACGTGATTTCCGGTGGGTCACGAAGCCGCGGGTCGAGAGGGGATTGGGAGATTCCATGGGTGATTGGCCAGCCGGCCGGAGCACGCGCAAACGTTGGATACAGCCGATGGAGAACGAGCGGTGCAAATGTGCTAGGGTTATCGAGAACCGGCGAATTCACGCGTTCTAATGATACCAAAACGTGGCTGGAATGCGTGTGCTTCGGGCTCTTCCATGCTGGTCCCGGTCGTTCGGCGCACCCTTCGCTGCCCCGCATGGCACACGAATGGAAGATAGAAGATATATCGTCGGTCATATGCGCTCTGTACGCCGTGTATGACCAAGCATCCGAGAATCGATATGCGACCCCGACATGCCGGTCAGGTAATCGTCCTCGCGATTCTACTCGGAGTCTTTCATAGCACGCCGGGTGGTGATAAATAGCCGAGCGCGCCGCTTCTTCCATATCGGAGCCATTTTAAGGTCACACTCGTTAACGGTGCGTTCGAGTCCTTGGGTCGCTGACGATTCTCCTGAAGAACCGACGACATTTTTCATACCAATCGCCATCATCGTCGATCGGAGCGCGGCGCGGTGTTTTCACTCATCCTTCAGGTTCCCGTCGCGGCTCTCCGGAAAACCGTGCGGGAAAGTCGGCGGATGAATAGCTGGAGAGTTGCACGGGGGGTCGCGGTAGCAAGAGAAATAGGCAAAGAAGACCGGTGGAAAGCGTGGACCGTTGAATTTATGGGTTACACCGTACGGGAATGGTAGGGGACGGCACGACTGGTGAACTCCGGACGGTTTTGGGGCCACAGTGGAAAACGAGAAAGCAAGCGGGCGAGATGGATAGACACGGGAGAAAGAGGACGGCTCGGTGGGAGTGGACCAGAAGAGATCGGGTATATTCGGTAGTGCTGCACCACTTTGAGCTACGTAGATCCGCAGACGCTGCGGCGCCGCGCGTTTCGGCTCCGGCTGAATCGAGACCTTGGCGACTATCGACTCTCTGCTCTCCTACCGTTCTCGTTTTTTCGGCAAACGCTGGCCCGTCGTCTTCGCCCCATCCCTCCTCTGATATTCCCTTCTTCATCCCCCCCAATGGCTGCTCTATTTATCTACATATTCTATTCTGAACGCTCGTTTTGTTACAGATATGAGCGACATTGGTTAAAGTCAGCTCGGGCCTCGGAGAGCTCAACGTTAAATGAGTCGCATTTTTTTTTGCCGAGAATGACTTTAGTCAGAAAGTGTTTGACCTGGATTTTTGGTCGTACCCTATTTTTCTATGAATAAATCAAATTTTTCTGGTGGCTCGCGCGCCAATGGAGGGTTGGAAAATTTTTTCGAATCATCAGAGTTTGGTCTTCGGAATAACCGGGGCGGAGCTGAAAGGGGAGGTTCAGTTTTACTGTTTGGGGAACGACGACCTCGCGAACGAAGTGGACCGTTTTAGCCCCGATTTCCCTGGCTGGTCCGAAACCCCCGGAAATTATGCGTTCCACTGCGATCGGCCGACGCGGCGAATTTTCGCGAGCGTCGGTAAACATTGAGACGGGAAATTGATGTTTGTTGGCGACGGTTTTGTGAGCGGCGTTAGAGGAGACCGGGGCGAAATGACACAGCGGGCGCGAGGAAATTCAACGTCGAGGTGACACGAGGGATCATCGATCCAACGAAACCTACGAGAATCATTCCGGGCAGCTTGGGAATTCGAGCTTCAGCCGTTCGGTGAAATTACTGGCCGAATTCAATTTTCCGAGGGAAAATATTTTTGATAATGGGAAGTAAAAAAAAATTTGGAAAAAAATGAAGGTAAAAATGGTCGCGTCCGGAGACGTCTTTTTGTTTAGTTTGACTACTTCGAGGGGAAAGAATGACGGTATCGAGGGGAACGACAGCGGCATTACGGAAAGAGGATTCGTGATCCGACCATCCAATATCGGTACAAACTACTTCCGAACGACAGAAGGAAGGATGCCGGGGCTCATCTCGTTGCTTCTTCTCGTTTAAAGTTTTCCTCTCAGTGCTGCCTGTCGGTGTAATTTCGATCGAAGCGAGAAGTATCGGATTAAATATATTATATTTAAACAGTGCTCCGGAGTGCACAAAGTTCGCTCGGGGTAATTTGGACCGTCGCGGAAATTCGCTTCGTGCAATGGTGAGCAAAAATATGAAAAAGCAATCTCACTCGTGCACTCGCTGATCAAAGGATCGTGAAAGTTTTTAATTAAATTTAATCCCTACGCACTTTATGCTAATTTTTATAATTTTTTTAAAATTTTTGTTGTGACCGTTTTACGGTGGATTGATAAGCACAAATGCCCGATTTTGCGTAAAAACCGGAAATTAAAAAAAAAATACTTATCGCATGTGCCGAAATATTTATTTGGCGTTCGACACGAATTTGCCAGAAACTTTGGCACACGGCGAAACGCTACCTTGGTAATTATCAAAAACAATTTTTTTTAGTTTCCGGTGCGATAAAAATCTTTCATGATGAGCGTTCTAGCCTCGGGCTCGCTTAATAGCCAATCACTGAACGGATGACTCGACATCGACCAGTGCAGTAGATTTCGCACGGTTTTTTTGTTTATATAGAAAATTCGACTTTACGCTGACAATCTACACAATAAAATAGTTTATTTCGATTGCCAAGAGCAGAAGCCAAGCTGTCCTAATTCACGTAACCCGTGTGAGTGCGCGAGCCACCATAACTCATTAGTAAAATAAATGAGTGAAATAAATACTGTTTCAACGACGAAATAGAACGCGAACAACTGTGTCACATTCCCTGTTTATATTACGCAGCACTAATTTGTAGTTTCACCGCCTAATTGTTGACCCGCAGTAAATTGCGAGTATTTTTTTTATTGCATAAATCTCGGATTTTAGCCGAATAAAAAGTCAAGGATCGTATTGTGGCTAAAGTGGCGAATCTCGCTCGACGCGATCACAGCGTAAATTGAAAGATACATCGACCAGACGATATTCATCACTTTTGACCTACATCGTCGAATAGCTAATCAACGTTGCTTGATTATCGTTAAATCCCGCGGTCCATCGGACAATTTACAGCACGATACCTGTTCGCCACGTCATCATAATCCACGGTTTATAGTCGCGTACTTTTAATAACGCTATCAAAAATCCTTTGTGTCGAAATTCAATGTACTCTTGAATTATCGAAAATTAAATTTCTATATTTCCACATTTTCCGTTCATTGTGCTCGCGAAATTGTCGACAAAGTAATTTATCGTATCCTAAAATGTCGACCGAGTCCGGTTTTAATCGATGCACTAATTAAAAAAAAAAAAAAAAAAAAAAAAAAAAATCGAGCACATTTCACGCGTCAATTTAATACTTCGTTGAACGGAATCTTAATTAGTTATTTTATTCTCACATCGCGATCGGTTATTTGTCGTCAAACGCGTTTGTCGCGTGGCGACAATTGTTCAAATTAAAATTGTACGCTGTGATTTTAATTAAGCCTTTCACTTGACTTTCACTAAAGTGCCGCACCCTTACACAGTGTGTAGGGAAGGAGTGTTCGATGCGGCGAGCCGCAAGCCCGAGGAAAGCGATTCGAAATCCTTCGAGATGAGAATCTAATCGCGATAAAATCGACCACGAATGTAGGCCGCGAAATTTGCGGTGTCGGCGATCAAGAGGCGTGTCTCGAGCACTCGAAAGTATAATAATTATAATTTATGCGGGATTCGGTTGTGCTTACCTGTTGCGCTCAGTGGCGAAAAGGCTTCTTCGACTCCGGGCACAGCTGCTCTGGATAATCCGAAATTTGAAATAATCCGCAACTGCGACCGAAGCAGGAGATTCAACCTTTCGTCTTGCATAATTATTAAAAAAACAAAAAAAAAAATTTAGACATCGACGATGAAACTCTCGAGACTTTAGATCGTCGTGGTTCGCGCCCTTAAAAAAAATGAATCCGAGTCTTCGGTACCGATTGAGCTCGGAGCGAGTCGGGAGGAAAGTGTACAAAATCACCTCGAGCAACATTTTTTTTTTATCACAAAATTCATGAAGGATTAAACGTGACGTGTTGACGAATAATTTTTCATCCGTACGAGGTAAATGAATACCGTTTGGAAACGTATTAAATCCGACGGGACCTTAAAGATTGAATAATTTGCAGGATCCCAAAGAAAATTCGTAGGGTAAGTGGAATCTACGTGATCGACAAATATATATATATATATATATATATAGATTGTACAGAGGTGCGCCACTTAATGTTTGCCTCATCCCATCGCGGAGAGAAAGTGCTCGACGGAGAGGTGAGACGAGCGAGGATGGGAACTAAGGTATGCGCTCGAGGGTTGGGGGATGAAGCGGGGGCGAGATGTTACGGTACCGCTATGCGAGTCAGCCGGGAGACCGAGGGGCCGAGGGTTGATACTGGTAAGTATTACCTTCCGCTCGGTGGAACGGAAGCGATCGTATTAACGCTGCGGAAGTTTACTCCTCACCACTATCCTCAAATTTCTTACCGGAAAATAAACCTCTAATTTTTCTTCCTCAGCTTTTCATGGACGATATACTTCCCAAATAATCGAGTAGGGTAAGAGTGTCAAATATGGACCACCGCCATTAGCATGTGAATCAGTGACAAATGGACCAGGTCATTTCACGACTTTTACCTCAGTCCATTAATTTTTGACCCTAATATAATACTCTCCGATGAATCACAGCCGCTTTCGCGCTTCCGGTATTCGTGGTAAACCTTGCGGAAATTCGGTCCTCGCCACTGTTTTCGAATGTCTTGCTGGGCATATTTTTTTATCGATCAGACAAGGTAAAGTAAAAAAAAAAAAAAAAATCGACACGTGAATGATTGACGGTTCCGTTAATTTCGGATCCTACTTTGAGTTTCCATCGTGACGAAAATTTGTCATCCGAGTTTCGTATTTGGAATTTTTGCGACTTTGATCTCGCTTATTGAAAACAGGTCGTTTTTCCGACGATGACAAATACGTAATATCCGTTCCGTACTCCGATCTTCTCGGAGCGACCGGCTCAGGAAGACGATTCCAAGTGGAAACGCAGTGGAAACTTCTGTCTTTTTTTTTCCATCCAACTTTCGACGCCGGACGAAGAAAGTTAAAACTGTTCCCGGGCTAGTGGAAGCGAACTCGCTGTGAGTGTACCAAGGTTTGCCGGAGATTGGGCGAGCGAGTCCGAGTACGGATAGGACACGGTCACAATTTGGAGCGCAGAACGGTTGATGGTTCGGAGCCGAGGCGTGAGCCGGCGTCCGAGAGGAGGAAACGCGACGGGAACAGAAAAGACGAGCGACGAGTGGAGAAGATCGGTCCCATACCTAATCGCATCGGATCGATCTGTGTTGGGAGAGATGCACTTATCGACGAAGGACACGTTTACTCGAGCAAACTTTTAATTGGATCACGGCTCCACGTCGGCTTGACGCTTTGTACTTTTATACCCTCCGCCTCGTTAGTGCCAGGAGCGGAGATAACGGAGATGAAAGTCTAGCTTTCCCGTGTCACCTTCAGTCATTCTGGTCGATAGAAACGAGAAAGCGATGATCCAGCGTGTGCCTACGCTCGAATTAAACTCGGCAAAAGTGCCGGTGCACGTCGCTTCGTCAGCGTTTTCGCCCCCTCTGCTCGGACAGTCTCGACGAGAATGTTCATTAATTCTGATATAGCTGGATGTGGGAATGCGAACCACGAGAATCCGGACGGTCCGAACGACTCGATGTAGTTTCACTCGTTGTACGAACGGTCTTTCGGTACCGAGGGTTGCCTCGCTCCTGATGCGTCGTCGGTGCTGTCGGCTTGAATATCGTCCACGTTACTTACGACCTCGATCAATCGGTGTTATTAATAAACCGGGTTGGTCCGCTCGCGTCCCTACAGCTCCGCCACAGTCGATCCGGCCCGTTACCGGTTATGGTATAGTAACCCCCGACCTCGAAGATCCGTACGGTCCGCGAGCTTGGCACCCTTGAGGCGCAGCCTGTGCCGAGCCGCGCAGAACGTTGGATCGGGCCTGGGAGGGGATTCATCGATTTTGCATTTACTCGGGTAAATATCCATGAAGCGTGATAGTTACACGTGGGATTGCACGTAGGTGGTTGCCGCTGTCGGTGATGTTGTTGTCACTGCCGTTCCTATCTGTTGTACGTACCATGGTTCATAAAACAGACACACACAACGACCGACTACATGTCGACACTTCGGTACGCTACTCAAGGCTGGTCCAAGCCGTCTGCAACTTAGAGTTTATATGTAAACTGTCTCGTGTTTTACTCCCGGTACCGGGAGAAAAAGACGTCGGCAAATATTCCGAGTCTTTTGCTGTAAATTCTTAAAAAGGGTACGCAGTATATCTGTGACATTGTCAGTGGTATGTTACGACTGTTCGGGGACCAATTTTCGTCCAGTACCTATTTTTGCCAGATTGGGGTTTGATGGATAAAAGTTCGAATTTTTCTGCACGTACAATTGAAATATTTGGTTGTTACGAGTTTCGAGCAAACTATAAATGGCGGTCGAAAGCGCGTCTAGACTATGGGCGTCGCTCGCGAGGTCATGTCGAATAGGCGGAAGTAAAAAGACGCTGGCCTTGACCCAGAAAAATGACCTTTTTTTTTTTTCGTTTTATTTTCTCTCAGTTTCTTGGCGAACGCTACCGAAATTTTGGACCGTTATTTGAGCGGATGTCCGGTATCGGTGTGTCTTATTCATCGTAAAAAACAAGGTGTAAGGTCCAGAAGGGAAGTCATCAATCGCCACTGTCACAATATCGCCGACCGTCGAAATTTCCGAGATTTTCCGAAACCTCAAAACTGTCCTTCGGCGATGTTTTTCATAATTTTTTTTTTTTTTCAATCTCCGTCTTCGGAATTATTCTTCTTCATTTAATCCCGACAATTCATCGGTAATTAGAGATTATACAGAGGGATAATTACAGACACTCGTTCATTCTTTCGATGAAAAGCCAAGGAAATTCCTTTAATCCGGAAACGCGGGACATTGCGATGGAAAAGTTGGGAAAGAAGATGCGGGAGGAGATGAAGTAAGGGCTAGACAGCTCGGCTAACGTGATTAACGTTCTCAATCACAGTTGGAGCGAGATAGAGAGAGAGAGGTAGGAGAATATATACAGCGGAAAGGGGTACAAAAGGAAAACGACCATGTAAATTAATTCGAGCGAATTAATCCTAGAGGTCTATCGGTCTCGGGACGAATATAAATAATAGGGTAAAACGGTGAACGGTCTTCCGGGCACCGCACAAAAGTTCAAGAGATGAAGCGAAATCGGTGAAAACTGGTTGCACGTCTACCGAAAACTATTTATAAATATATCGTCAAAGCCTCGCTGGTGTTGCAACGATAAATACAATTGAAAAAAAAATAATAATAAAAAATGCAAAATATTGTGTGCAATTTTTTGGAAAAACATTCGTAACCAAAATTATGATTTATTCGTGAAGAATAAAAATTGAAAACTGGTTGCACATCCCTCGAAAACTATTTATAAATATTTATTATCGTCAAAGCCTCGCCGGTGTTGCAACGATAAATACAATTGAAAAAAAAATAATAATAAAAAATGCAAAATATTGTGTACAATTTTTTGAAAAAAACGTTCGTAACCAAAATTATGATTTATTCGTGAAGAATAAAAATTGAGCACGTCGGAAGGTCATAATTCGACTCGTACGACCTCTCACATGCCATTCCCTTTTTTTTTTTTGTGCCCACACACATGGAAAATACGCACCACCGATTTTATTCGGACGATACAGTTCGGCGGACCAGTCTAATCGAGTAAGAAAACCATTTCCGGCAGTCATTTGTTCAAGTTGCTTCGCTGAAACTGCTCGTGGATTCACTGTGTAACGTTACTTCCGCGTGTGTACGCAATGAGCTGTGTAATCGAATGTATGTTTTTTTTTAATAACCGGACAATTATTGTATTATGCACGGTCGATAGCTCGATGACTCATTGAGCGTGTCGCACTGAATAAAGTGATGAACTTTAAAAGAAAAAAAAAAGAAAAAAATTTCATTCAGTAGATAACAATATTTTGTAACATTGCATTTGGTTTTTGATTCTCTCGAATCCGACTTTATCCTTGAACAACAGAGCACAGAACTCGGGCATTCCATAAATTAATGGAAAGCTCTCGTATCCATTTTCGTCGGTTTTGGGAAGTATCTTCGCCCTTTCGGAATAGTGCTTCTCGCCCGGCTAACTGCCCGAGTAACAAGAATGAATTGCTTTGCCGCGAGGAACGAGAACCATTTGCTCGTGTTCTGGCTACTGAAATTCACCGGGACTTTCGCATCTCCACGCTGCTCTGCGCTTCCGGATTAGTAATATACGCGTGATAGCGCTATTCGGTCATTATTCCTCGAGCATCAACTTCCATTCGTTCAGTTTTAATTGTTTCAAAGAAATGACTTCTTAAAAAAAAAAACAAAAAAAATCACAAATTTTGATAATTCGTCAATCGGTATTTTCTGTTGAAAAAAATGTGTTTATAAAAACAAGCCTGAAAATAAGATGAATAAAATTCGAGATAATTAAAATCGAATACGCCAATTGGTGGTAGAGTTATGCACGTGTGTAATAATTATGTCGGCAGTCAATTATTTTTATCAACATATTTTTTTTAAACTACGAGTCACGCGCGAGGCGACCGTAAAAACTGGCGTGGCACATTTCGTACCGGCTGTGAAGAATCCAGTGAGAAAAATTGAGCCGGCCCGGAGAGAAGTGCCATGGAAATATCGACAATCCATCGAATCCCCGGGACTGAGAATCCCGGGCGCACTTCCGAAGGAACTCACGGATAAACCTGACACATCGAATTCGAAATTGACGGGAGATTCTCCGTTTCCCTTCGTTCTCCGAAGGTTTTTTTTTTTTTTTTTTTCGTCATCGTCTTCTCCTTTTCCCATGGAAATCTCTCGGCTCAGCGCCGTGTCGTTACCGTAGCGCGTTACGTTCGACGTCTCTGTCCGACGTCCCCGGCGCAATTTGACTTGGAGAAACAAGCTCGCTCCCACGGGAGAACGTGGCGGCGAGAGTAAGGGCGCGTTAACTTTTCAAGAAACCAGATGCAACTTCCCATCGGTCGCCGCGGTGAAAATCGAATACATCCCCGTTGTCTGCCGATGTACGAATAAATTCTTAGCTCAAAGTCTCGTCGAGACAACACGAATACGTCGGACACAAATGAAATTGAATTTGTATTTTCAGTATTATTGTAATTATAAATAAATATGAATATAAATAATTAAATAAATAATAATAATAATAAATAAAAGTAAATATAAATATAAATAATATGAATATCGATAAATATAAATAAAATATCGAGGCGTGTAATTCGATGAGCAAACGATGTTTTCACGGTGTTCACTTGACTTTCTTTCCATGTTTTTTTTTTTTGCGACCATGTTTTTTTTTATCGTAGCTATCATTTTCGTAACAGTCGATTCCTGTTTTTTTTTTTTCGTGGTCGATAGTTGTGAACAGCTTGTCGTGTTCCAACTGATATTTCGATCCGACCTAGGCTCATTAAAAAATTATTTCGTGAATAATATTTTTTTGACCTGTTTCATTTCACGACTATTTTCGATCGGTTTAAAGTCGCTTGGCATTAACTTGCGTTACGATTACCGCATCGTCGACGACAATTTCACGAATTACCGTATCGGTGCCGATCGGAGCGACGATTTATTTTCCTCACTATTATCCCATTTCATTTTTTGATCCGATAAATCGAGAGAGACCGGTGAATTGTTAGCTGAGGCATGCGGATTCGAAGAGAGGATCGTTCGATCCGGAAAATATGTTGAAACGTCCACGTCGCTAGGCAGGAATCGAACTATTCGAGGGCGAATTCTCGGAGCGTCGAACGAAGAATCGGAGAGTGGATATAATCGGAAAACGTGAGAGCAAAAACGAGAATGGGAATCAGAGGGATAAACCCACGTTCTGTAATATTGGGGGAGAGCGTAGATATTCCACAAAAAGTATTTTTATCCGGTCGAATCCGAAAACAATTTTTATCGAAGGAATTTTGTTCTCCAGCTACAAATTTTGAATATCGTGCCGCGCGGACAGTAAATTACAATCGTCAGTGAGATAGTCGTGAGAAAAAAAATATTAAAAAATGACGTCATCCTTGCGAAAAGAATTTTACATTAATATTCGAAACTAGCCGCTGTTAAAAAAAATACCATCTGGTTATGAATTTTCAGGAAAATGTCGTATAAAATTCTGCGCTGTCTTTTTAATTTTTAATTTTTTTTTTCCAGTTTATTTTTAAGTAAAATGGGATTTTAAAGTTCTGTTGAGACCTCTTCGATATGAGCAGTTCATAAGCGCAAAAACATTTCCTCTGTATTACCAACTTGAAACACGCATTGTAAGAGTCGACCATCTCGCGTTAGTTTTTTTTTTAACAGATTATTTCACACCTGCACGCAAGGTGTTTGTCGATGTGCGAAAAAGTACGATAGAAATGCAATATATCGTGGGCGATTTAACGTTTCGTCGGACACGAAAAAATAATTGATTTCCCAACAGTGCAGCGTCGCTGAAAAGCCGTAAAATCATGCAGTATGATTGTGGAAAAATAAATAGAAAGAAAATTTTTCAGAATAAACAGAAAATCTTTCTACTCGAATCAGCCGGTGGGAAACATTGGCGACGATTTTGTTGTCCGATTTCAAATAATATTCCACCCATTCGAGAAACACTCGGCGAAGGACAATTATCCGTAACAAACGAGTTTTAATTAAACGGAAATGCGAACGATGGAATTCGCTCGGCGGACCGTTTTCAGGCAATTATAATGGCGTTGACGGTCAAAAATCGTAATCCGAAAGATAACCGAAGGGAAGGACGGAGTGGCGTTTGCAAAAGAAAAACAATTTGCTTATTGTATTAAAGCGGTTCGATCCTTACGATTTAAATAATAGGATCGAGGTCCACCTTTAGCCGTGTTACCTATAGAGGGAGGGATTTATCGAGGGAGATAATCCACACTCTAGTGTGATAAAAAAAACGGATATAAGACGACTGGAGAGATGGCCGGGAGCGAGGCTCTGTCTAATGGAATTCTTATCGAGGTTTTTCCATCTCGAGACCGCTCGCTCGCCGAGGCGTTATCATCGACCTCGTCTCCCGACGGGGAGAAAAAAAAGGCTGAGAAAAATCTACGGGCAATGGTTCACCTATCCAGGTACGGAGCTCCTCCGATGTAAGTGAAATAGTGAGCTTACTCCGAAATGCCGATCGGAGTTCGACTTGAAAATAATAAGGAAGACCACGGGACTTGACATTTTTCAGACGTACAACGCTATCGATTATCCAATCGACTTCGTTCCAGCGATGATAATTCAATTCCGATAGGAGACCCAACGAAGGTTCCGTATAAAACGCGAGAACCTTTTTCGCAAAGGTTGAATAAAAATACACAAACAGCTGTAAAGAATTTCCCAAGCGAATAAAAAAAAAAAAGGAAACATCACCGTTTTTTTTTTTTTCAGAAGCACACTTATCGTTCGATCGATCCAACTTCGTTAGTAACTCAACGACGTCGATCGTGAGACTCAAGATTTAAAAAATCGAGGTTGACATTTATTTCCGGAATGAAAAAATTTCATACAGCTTCAAGGAATTTGACGAGAAAAAAGGAACAAAAAAAAAAAATCTTTCAGTGAAATTAGTTTTCCAGACTGAAGAGCGGGATTCTTGAAATTCCGGGCCTCGAGTCCTCGCCCAGCGATTGCCGCGATGAGCGTGGTCCCACTTAGAGACCACCATACGCGACACCGAGTTTACGAAATTAGTTGGAAACTATTCCCGATTCAATTTCGGGGAATGCGGAATATGGGCCGGGAACGAAGAAGACCGCGAAACGGCTGAAGCGAGGCAGGAGTCGGAGGGCCACGAGTGGAAGAGGGGTGAGTATGATGGGGTGGCGATGCATGCATGCGAGAATACCGTTGCCGTCCATTGCAGTCTCCTCTTCGTTGTGCTCTGCTGGTGTTGCCGAAAGTACCGCAATACCAATTGCGGAAAACGAGACCTTGACAACGAAACTCGAACGGCTCCCTGTTTAAACGTTGGCAGTGCGTGTCGCTATCTGCAAATGACATGGTACATGCAGTTCTGAGATTTTTCGTTTCCGATAACAAACTGATCCTTGCCCGATACGCTAGGAATTTATTTCCCTCCACTTTCGTGCAACGAAATTCGATAGACATTTTCTCGCAGTCAGCATTCGCAGTCTGGTAGCTCGCTTTCTCAGGGCTGAGAGACCAGCTCCTTTATCGGGTCCTTTCGTAGTTTGATCTTGAAATCCCGGATCTCCCAGAAGTTCGTTCTCTTTCGGTCGGGAATTAATTGCAATTAACCTATTCACTTGTTCAGTTAATCGTAATTATGTTGGCTCGCATACTCGACGAGGTCGCAAAGATTTCGTAGATCGACTTGAATGAGAACTTTATGAGCCTCAAAAAAGGGTTTGGGTTCGCTTCGGCAAAGGGGGCTGAGATTGGGATTGTATTTTCGAATATCGCTTTCGAATATCGCTATGAAAATCGAAATCTGTGAAGAGATGCGTGAACGATTCAGCGTACAACGGTATGGACTTCAGTCTCGGAAAGTCGAACACCCTCGGTCCCTTCCTAAAAACGATTCGATCGAGCGCAAAGTCTCACACCATTGACTCAAGCTTTTCTGCCGTTTTGAAGTACGGAAGAAATATCGCTTGTTTAATATACGAATGATTTACGTACTCAGCGGGCTGGACGATATTCATCACTTTTACCCTGTCAGAAGTTCCGACCATTTTTTTTTTTTTTTTTTTTTTTTTCATATAAAAAGGCTGTTTTACCGTCGATTTCTCATCCCCCCCCCCCCCCCCTCTTTCTTTCTTTTCCTACGCTTCCTTTTCCCGTCCCTCGCGGCATCAAAGAAAAAGCTATTGAATATCCGCGACAATGGGGTCGTGGATATCTCACGCGCTATTTCACAAACGACGGAGCTTCGTACATCGCTCGCGGCGCCTTGATATCTACTTCCGACTCGGTACCTACTTTTTTCAAGGGTCGTTAGATTTTCTTCGTCCTAGCTTCGTCTCTACTTCTTCGAAGTCTTTTACTTTGCTGTGAAACAGCGAAGAGCTACGTCCAACGAGAGACGAAATACGTCGCGGAAAGTATTCTGATCCAGAAACAAAGATTCATCGGCAGATCGCGAACTCTTTGCCAGCCGCACCGTCCGAAACCTTACCGGAGCGGCGGTGACAGACGCGGAACGGAAACACACAGTGAGACGATAAGAATTCAGAGGTGTGACTTGTAAAGGGTCAATGACGTCGACTTGGAGCAAGGAATTTTGGCACTGAATTGGAAGCGTGGCTTTTGTAAACTTTTGGAAATCCGATTCCATTAATCAGCTCGGGAACGAAGCCATCCGATCAGACTCCGATTCGGACATACAGTACACGTTAGAGTGTATCGAAACCTCGGCAACTACGCCGAACAGATACGACCGCGCAAGTTCGATGACCCACTACCTTTTCAATGACCTGCCCAATCTTCCTGCTCTGTCGTCGCGTTTATCGCAGCGAGGATTTCAGTCCCAAGTGGCGAAAGAGGGAAAAGTGTCTTTTGATTCAGTGAGCAGATTGACGGACATTGAGAAGCGGCAGACTCGAAATTACCCAAGAATTATTTTGGCAAATACGCGAACGGTCGAAAGGATGTGATTGATAAAACACACGCAGTAGATACGGCTGTGTACCAGACACATATATTTGAGATCAAAGGAGCAGAGCGTACAATATTTGTACTGAATTTAAACGTTACGTCAATCCTGCCAAGTAAGGCAGATTTCATGCATACTTCGAAATTTAACCTCAGGAATACACATAGCACGTGTGAAGATACACTCGACGGCGGGCTTTGACATTCAGACCACTTATCAGGCTTTGAATCGATTCACTTCTGCTGCAGCTGCTTAACCTACGCTGCAGAGTTATTTGCGTTTTATATCATTCGAATCTACAAACCCGTGCCGTTTCACGTCATTCGTGTCTTGCGGATCGAGTTTGACGTTGGGTCTTGAATGGTAATTTTTAATTCAATGGCCATTTTTTATTCACGAATTTATTAGGCACTCCTCGCATTTAATGAACGCTCGTTACAATTACATTTTTTTGATACCGTGATTATTATTAAAAAAAACACACACACCATTATTTATTTAATGGTATCGCGAATCTTCCAGTCGATGAAATCATATCGAGCTGTCAGTCGTGCTTTTTTTTCGTCCTCGACTATAATTATTTTTACGTTGACCTCGTTTATACTAATTTAATTCAATTGTTTGCAAGTCTCGCGAGTCTAACGTGGAAATGTAACGGTTACGTCGGAATCTGGTTTTTTTTTTTTTGGCACGAAAATCCCGGGAATTTCGTGCTCGTCTGGTAAACAGTTTGATACCATTTTGGGTTGTGGTCTGCGTCGACGAGTTGGGCAGATCCGAGGATGAGGATTGCAACGGGACCCTTCGCTCGTAACCTCGCGTGAGTCCGCTTGCGCTACACTCGACACTCGCCACTCGAGTTTCCCCGCTCTGTTGAGAGGAAAACCGTGTCGCGAGTCGGAAAACGGATCCATGGAGGCGATTTTAAGGGGAGGAATTCGAAGAGGCGGACTGAATCTGGCAGGGTCTAGTGGAGAGAGAAAGGAGGTAGGATTAGGGTGAAAATTGGCGAGACGGAGACGAGAAGAGATAGACGGAAGAGGTGGAAAGAGCTGGACGAGAAGTGTGGAAGAGGAGAGAACGAATAAGATCGTCGCGCCCAGGAAAATCCGGGGTCCCCGTCTGAGACCTTTAAAAAGAAATTGAGATAAATATGTGAGTCTCCAGAACGGTCCATTGAACGGGTGGAGCTTCGTCTCTTCATCCCTTTTTGTCGTTTCTGCACCGGAGCTCTCGCCCGAGAGTTCAGACAATTTATTCGCGAAGTAATCGGGTCTCCTTGCCGTGTTTTTTTTTTTTTTTGTTCATTCCATCAACCCTCTTTTAACCAAGTTATTAACAAAGTTTCACTGCTTAAGCGTTGCACTTAGTCTCAGCATTACTTCCGGCCATAATTGAGAGATCGTGAGGTTTCCTTGTATTTTCCAATGACGAACCGCGGGAGCGGACGAAGAAGTCGGGACGTCGGGGACTCCGCGAGAATTCCGAGGTTTCATTTCCAAAGGCAAAATAACAAGGCTATAATGAAATCGGCTTGAGAAAGGATTGACGTGACGCGAGGGACGAGAGCCACGAGGAACATTAAGGTGGTGAAATGTAAAATAGAAAAAAGCGACGAAACAACGCGATTAGTCTCACTCAGGGTCTTAATTGCAACTCTCCGAGAGCTCCGAGACTTCCCTGCTCCGAGGTTTATTTGCCAGAGCCGAAGTAACAAGCGTGAGACGATTCCTGCTGCGAGTATAACGAAATTAGCTGACGCAAGGATTTCTTGATGCGGAAACGAGAGATTCAGGAAACGTTCAAAGGGCAAAGTATCGGAGGGAACGAAAAAAAAGTGAAAAAGAGGTGTAACAGTCGGCGAATAATTTTTTGCGAATTCGAGAAAGGCGCCGTAGCGAGTGAAGAATCGGGGACACAGGGACGAGCGTGACTGCAATATCCGTTGAAAAATTTGCACGGGTCATGTTCGCTGTTGCGGGACGAGAGACGTGAGCCGGAGAGCCGGCACCTGCGTCCGTGCTTTCAGCACCCCATCACGTACTCCTTTCGAGCTTGCGAGGCTAAAGGCTCCGGAACAGTGTTCCGTCATGACATGGGCCAAGGTATTGGGTTTGCCAGTGTGCTGCGGCTTGCTCGTGTCTCGTCCAGGCTCGTTTCAGCTCGGTTGAACCCTCGCCAGTGTGCCCCACTAACTGATCGCGTATTTTCTTTTGATGTACTACGCAGCGGCCGGCACACAATTTTATGTCAAAGCTCGGACGACCGTCATCGTATAAAAAAAATAATCCACCCACAGAGAAGGGCGGAGCTAATAACTCAAAAAATATAAGTATATTAAATATAAATAAACAACTGAAAAAAAAAAAAAAATCGTACATCACAGAAGGCTTCTGAAATATTTGAGGAAATTATTATCTGTGACGATTTCAATCAGCGATTATCGGCTGGCAATTTTTTTTCGACACACGAAAATTACATAATTATCGCTGCGGAAGACGAGATATAAATTACAAGAAAAATGTTCTGTGTACCGTTGAGAAAACACAAACGACGTGGACCATCCTAGAGTTATTTCTCGAGAGCCTCGAGGTTCTACCGTTGCGTCTATATTGTGGCGCGAGTGCGGTGAAGAAAGAAAGCTGAAGAGGAAGAGAAAGTGCAGTGCGAATACGAGGGTAAGCCGTCAGGAAAAGCCCTTCTCGCTCGTTCTGGCGGTCGTGACGGATAAAACGAGGGTAGCGAAGCGCGATTGTTTTCCCAAGATATATTTTCTTTTCTGAACCTCGTCATCGCGACAGCCACTCGTTAGCCTCTTCACTGGGTGTTTTCCTCGTCGCTCGCCCTCCTCGCGTTTATTTTTCGTCGTAGTCGATTTTTCGACCGGGCCTCGAAAAATTCAATATGCGAATTCATTAATTTCACAAGTGATTACCAGGTGAGATGAGATTGCTGTTCGTCGACCGAAAAACAAGTTCCGGAGCGACGAGCCTGATGACAAAAGCTCAAAGAAAATTAGCTCCAGTTTTCTCTTGACGTTCCTCGCGATCCTTCACGGACCTGCGACAGGCTCGTCGTATGTTTCCGAGGCTCGCGCGTTAAATACGTATTCAGGTGTCGGTGTGTGCGTATAAACTGCGAGAAACACGGTCGCGCGTCTGTGCAGTCTCAATGAAATTTCATTGAATTTTCGAGCACGCACTCGACAACGCGCCAGCTCGATCGTTGCTGCTACCAGCCTCGGCGTTTTCCCTTCCGCGAGCTTCGCGGCTGGGTGGCGAAATAATTAGCGGTTGGCTCGTCCGTGAGAAACGCGGGACACCTGGTTCGTTGTCAGTCCTCCACTATCTCTCGCACACCGTGCGCACGTGTGATAAATCCCGACACAGACTCATCAAGCGGGATGTAAAGCTCGAGCATTATTTTTTTTTTTTTTTACGCGGACGATTACAGCAGACTCAATAAAGAATATTCTTCGATATGACTTTCAAATTTTTTTATTGACATTAAAAAAAGAATATTAAAAAAAAAAAATGTGTGTACGCTGGAATAACCGGGAAATTGAATCACGATGTAAATTCGGTGTTGTCGACGAGACTGCGAAATGTTCTGCATAGTTCGAAATTTAATGTATTCTCTCAATTATCGAAGCATCGTGTAAGACGAAGTTAGTCGCTGTTTCATCCTTGCCACGGAATATTTAACGTTCCTCCTCGGTCTTCACTCTCGTCGTATTTCACGCTCTATTTACTAACTCACCGTGGTGTTTTGATTTCGTTACTTTTCAACAGTGAGAATAATTGGAAAACGGGGTAACAGCGAGAGGAAAGAAATTGTTGCCGCGCCACGTCGATGAATAAACCATCGTCGATGCCGGACTATGAAAGGATATTAACTGGCTTTTTTTTATTTCGCCCATGAATCTCTCTTTGTATTGGGAATCATCGGAAAAATCAACTTGATTGTCGCGATATAGAGTGTGCGATATAGTAATTTAAACGAAAAATGCAATAACAAACATTTTCATTCTCGGTGAGTCCGGAGGTCGAGAGCTCAATATTATGATTCAAATGGATATACGAGCGATTCGTGATGTATACGCAATCAGCGTAGATTGATTCCGGAATTTCGTTTCAAGTAGCCGACCGATTCCAAGCACCGTATAATTCCAGAGTTTTGTCTTCCATTTTTTTTTTCTCATCGGATCAACCGATTCCAAAATTCCAGGGGAATTTTTCGCTCGTAGATCGACGCTCCGAATGCGGGTATTTTTTTCGTCCATCATAATAAACCATTGAATCCATCCTGATTTTAGAGCCATCGTTACACGTAATTTTTTTCCACATTTCCCGTCCACAATTCCCCAGGAATTTTTTATTCTCCCGTGCATTCCCGATGTACCGATATTTTTGTCGATATTCAAAATTCTTTGAATCTTTTTTTTTTTTTTTGCAGATAACGTTTTATCGATGCGAGCGAGGTGAAAGTGCCTGGAAAATCAGATGAAAATGTGGCGGAAAATTCGTCGGAATTTAGGAATCTTTGGACACACCTTTCTCGTGGATTTTCGTGATGCGAATTTCAGTTGAAAATAACTGCGGTGTTTAAACTTCCGGATCCCGAAGTCGCGTAAATTACCAGTGGGTTTAATCGGGCGTTTGATACACGACCGATTATCGTTTGCTTGGGATACGTCGCAGAGCAAATGTCAATCAATCTCGGGCACAATGGGAGCATTCCGTGTTACGGAGGCCTACGAGAGGTTCGAACCGACGACATGTCAACTCGAGAAATGTAATTCCAGTTTCGCGTTGAAGCGGCAATCTCTGACGGCGCGCGGCCGTATTGGTGAGTCACGACTACACGCGCAACAGACTCGAATAGCGAATCAGGGAATACCTATTGTCCGTGGAAATGTTTAATCAAGGAGAAGGTATCCGATTGGATTGCTTGGCTGAGCTATCGAACAGCTTATCAACTCTCCATGAGCCATGCTCCTGTCTGGAAACGCGCACAGTTGCGTCTCGTGGGCGCAACTCGGCGACGAGACCTCGTTCGACTCCTCTCGTCATAACCGTCAAACTTCGTCGGTTATTAATTTCAAGAATTTCGATGTACACTCACGATTGTCCAAAGATTTTCGCCATGCCCAGTTAGCGGTCAATAATCAAGATAAATCGCAATTGACCGACGGAGCCGTGACGAAAGTAACGAAAGAGTTATTCGCGTGTTTTCAGGCGAAAGTCTTTGGAATTGTGTGAAACGCTCGGGCGTTTCGTCCGTTGTTGGGAAACGCGAATCGGAAGTAGATCGGTTGATGGGACACCGCGATTGTTCGAGCCCCACGTCGGTTCTTCGTTCGATCTGTCACGAACTCGACTCACGAACGCAGCCGGCCATCGTGAACGCTACAATTTACAGAGCACGGGAACCTCGTCACGAGAGCAAAGTATCCGCTGTATTATCGTCGTATCGTTCCTGTCGCCGGTGTACTTTTACGATCGGAACCCACCGACCTAACTCCTCCTGTTACGCCAACACTGCTATGTCCTCGTCTATCTCCGTGCGCGTTAAAATTTAACGATACGGCCCGGATGCAAATTCCGGGATAATAACACGTTTCGTTCGGAGCTCGAAACGTCGAAACCAACGTTGATAGTTTCGTCCTATCGCGATGCACCGAATCGTCAATTTTTTTTTCATCACGCTCGGTCTACGCAGACGTTTCACACTGTCCAATCGCCGTCCTCATAACTTTCATTGGTATTGGAAACCGAAAATGAAGACTCGAGCCTTTACCAACTTACTTCTTCAGCGAAAAAGCAGAATTCACCTGGGAGCAAGTTTCGGACGATTAAAATACCAACCACGAAAAATCTGTAAAATTCGTCAGACGTGTCTTGTGCGGATGGGAAATCAATGAGCCAAATAACAGGTCTTATTAATGGCACTCTTACCACAGCTCATATATTACAGGAGAATAATCACCGCGATCTCGACACTAATGTAATTGGCTCGAGGTCAATTATACGGACGAACCACCATCCGAAATATAAACCGTACACCTCCCTTTATAATGGACTCATTCCCCCGGGGTGAAGTGTTCAACAATGGCTACATTAGATCTCCCCTATGTGTCTCTTCCCGTTCGGCTAGTTCCACCAAATTAGGCAAAGCTTCATTCAGTTTTTACCTGACAATGCCATTTATCGTTTCTCCCAATTTCCCGACCACAATCTCCATTCCAGTCCGACTGCCGCGAGACTCTTTGATTAAACATTCACTACACACGTTAAATAATTACTAGGCGATGCATGATTATCCAATTATTTTGCTGCGGTCGAAGGAATGTTTCTTCTCAAGAAACCACGTCGAATTGAATGAGCGAATTACGTTGTATCTCCTTTACGATGATTCGTGGTGAGTTCACCGGTGTTGGAATTTTGACCGTCATTCGTTGGCTTTTTTGTTCCCCAGGACGCACAGCCGACGGTTATCGTGATGCGTTTGCTCGAGTATTTTCGTTCCTGACGTTCTTTCTCGCGCGTCGAAAGAAAGGCGCGCTGCACGAGGAATAAAAGCCGCGGAAGAGGAGGCGAAATAAATGACGATGAGGGTTGAAGAGCGAGGAGACACTAGATCCGGACGGCATACGAATCGCCCTGCTTAAGCACTCTATCGAATTTCCCTGTACTCGGTTGAAGCTATCCGGCTCCCTTCCTTCGCCGTTCTTCACTTTCCTCCGTTACTCCAGCTCTCTTCTCTCCTGCGTACGACAGACTGTACAATCTCAACGGCCAAATAATTTCCGAGACTCGTGCCCTCCCATCTGATCTTATTATAATTTTAAACATCGAGGAGAAATTTTCGCCAATCGGCCGAATTCGCCCATAGCGATCTTTCGATTTTTATTTTACAGCCCTGCCTGAGCTCTCCCTTCTCACGATTCATCCGCTGCATTTCATCGAGTCATGGATCTTCTGGTCCAAATTCCATTGGACTCTGCAAGCTCACGATCATTGTTTCTGTGAAAGCTCGGTTTTCCAAATATCTGACTAATTTTTTTTTCTACCCCTACGTAGTACAAAAAAATGCATGTGCACGACGTCGTGACGAATGCAAAAACTTGGCGCCGACTAATGGACCGAGAGTGAACCAGAGGTGGAGCGAGGCGTGCGTCGATGAGCTCGGGTCTCAGAAATTCCGGTGAAGATTTTGGTCTCGGTCCGGGTGAGCTTTCGATCCGTGGATGGTCTCCCTCACGAGAATGCCTCTTACCCTTAACTAACTCACTGTCGGTCGGTATCCCTTTTACCTTTAAGGCACCAACTTTCCCACTCCCGTTCTGCGCTGAATACGACGTCGAGATAGAACCGTATCCGACTCTGATTTTCGCAACGCGTCTGGGAATGGGAAAATCGTTTTTCCTCTTGACTGCTTGCAGCCCCACTAGGAAAGTCAGTCCTACGAGCCTCGCTCCAGCATTAGGTGGCCATAGGTACATATATGTTCCTTCCACTCGCAGTCTCCCTATTTCTCTGATTGGAGCACATTTTCTCGGTCGTTGCGTTAGAGTGAAATTAAGACGAGGGTGCGAAAGCTTCCAAGATCTCTCAATCCGAAGATCTCGGGGGCTTTGGAATCCAAATCGCACCGCCTCGCCTTGCAGTTGTTGCGACCTACAAGATTTACAAGGTGTCTCGAATTGCACAAAAACCAAAGCCACAGTTTACTTTTAAATTAAATTAAATTAAATGTAATTCTCTGTGAGGCTGGATTCGATGCGAGTCAGAAATAGCCTGTACATTATCGTGCGCATTAGTCAGTCAGAAAAATCAACATGAATCAAATCAAACTCACCGTCTGAAGTCTCGACTCCAACACGCGTAGATCACAGGATTCATTCCGCTGTTGATCCATCCGAGCCACGTTACAGCCGCGGACACGATCTCCTCCTGCCATATGCATCGACTGCAGAATCCCGACCACAGATTAACGACGAAGAACGGTAACCAACAAACGATAAAAACACCCATAACAATGCCCAATGTCTTCGCCGCTTTTTTTTCCTTAGCGAATTTCGCCAGTTTCCTCGACAACGAAAAATTCTTGCCCAAGTGCTGTTTGTTATTTATTCTCGTCGACGGCATTCTCGTCAGTCCATTGTTGTGCAGCGCTGTGAGCGGTTCCTCGAGGTCTTGAAGATCCTCGGGTGTGCTCGAAGCCGTGCGAAAAAGATGTCTCGCGTCCGTGTTCATGGCGCCACCTCGGTGTATCCTGAGCGTTAGCTCGAGCTCGCCGGAAGCCATCATAACCTGTTTCGTACCGAGTTTCAAGCTTCTCGTTTGTATCACAGCGGCTCGATAGATTCTGTAGTACGTGAAAACCATGACGAACAATGGCAGGTAAAAACTTATCGTCGACGAGAATATTAAATAACCGAGGTGTTCGGTAAAGGGACACTTGTCTTTCGGAACCTCCTCGGTGCGTACCGCGCGCCACCACGCGATCGCCGGAAACGATATGGCGCTCGAGCATATCCACACGATAGCGATAAGAATCACCGCTCTTCTTCTGCTCATTCTCGTTGGATAAGTGAATGGATCGGTTATCGCCCAGTACCGATCCAAGCTTATGACGCACAGATTGAGTATCGATGCCGTTGAGAATAGTACGTCGAGCGAGCGCCAGACGTCGCACCAGTTGGTCGTGAAGAGCCAACGGTTCTCGAGTACCTCGTAGATGGCGCTGAACGGCATCACGACCAGACCGACCAGACAATCGGCGAACGCCAGTGACGTCACGAAGTAATTTGTCGCAGTGTGCAAGTAACGCTCTCTGAATACGGCCAGAATCACCAGCATGTTGCCGAACACCGTCGCGATGGAAAATAGAAAGAGGACGACCGCGAGACACGCCCGATCTCCCGCCAGGTCCCACAGACTGTCGACCGTCCCATTCCCATCGGGATAACTCGAGTTGTAGTAAGTTCTATTCAAGTCGCGACCGATCAACGAGTCGTCCCAATTCAGGAGATAAATGTCACTCTCGTTGATCGACATGTTCGTCGGTTACGGTACCGATAAACGTCCGCACTTTTGACGCCGAAGACCCGTCCTCGATCACCGTCGACACCTTCCGTCGCCGTTTCCTTCCTCCCTCTTCGCTCCGACACCTTCCTCGCGTCGTCGTCTTTTTTTTTCTTCTCTTCCTTCGTCTTCGTCTTCCGGCTCCTCCGCGCCCACCTCGGGCGCTTTTGATGCTTCCTCGACGCCAATAGGACGAAGAGACGCGCATCAGGTCTTCGAACCGACGCGACCTCGGCTCCTCGAACTTCTCCCCTGTCGACGCATCTTTTCTCTCCGCCTCTCTGTTCTTCTCGCTCTTCCTACCGACTCGCCTCTACCTGCCCAATGAAGCTGTCGATCGGCCTGCCAGGACCTTTTTGTCCTTCGTACCTGGTCGCACCGATTTTTTTTTTTTTGCCGATCGTCTCGGGTTTTCAACTTTATGAAATTCGCCTTTTGGCCTTCGGTGTCTGTCAGGACGACTTTTTGGAACCTGTTATTGGATACCCGAGCCCTTACGAATCGCCACCTTTCGGCTATCGGGATCTCCTCGCGCTATCTTTTTTGGCTGCTCCAATTCAGTTTTCAATCTCCCGATTCGCGATTTTTCTTTTTATCTTGCTCCTGCCGTTGATTTATTTTTGTTATTTTATGATTCTCTTATTTGAACTCGGTGATTTTTTTTGCATCGCACAGTTGTGACCGAGGCGAACGGGTAAGCGAGACAGGACAGACGACAATCGAAAGCTCCGCTGTAGAATTCGACCACTAACCGGTTCCACATCCTCGCGCGGTATCCTCCATTATTTTCGTTGAAAGCCAAGAGCGTCCACGTCGAGCACGGCCTTAATTAGCCACGGAGATTGCATTGGAGGTGCACGAGGTCAGCTGGCGGAATATACATAAGGATCCTCCTCAGTCCGCCGAATTCTGCCGTTATCCTCTTCTCGGCTACTCCACCCTCGAGTCCTTCCGTTCCGGATTAGAGTTCGACCGAACAGACCAGACGATCAGCAGCAATACCAACGGATTCGGATTACCGAAACTACCGACGATTCATGACACTGATTAAAACATCGATTTAGGTTAAACTTTACGAATTAGTTAGTTATTTTCCGGGATGGCGAATTGTCAACGGTCTCGATTATCGCACAAACGAGACACACGGACGCGACTCACGCTTCGCGATTGCAATCCACTTTTTTTATTGTCGATCACTCACGATCGTCGAGCGATGGTTTGACGTTTCGTTCAAATTGGGAGATTACAAACACCTCGAATGATGCGTGCAGCAGTCGGAGCAAATGGACCGGGTAATTTTCATCTGCAACAATAAACACAAAGAATAATTAGTGAAGCAGGAATTTCGGAGATCGTAAATCGAATATTCATAATCGTATTTTCGACACGCTAATTCGTATGGCTGTGCGAAAAGGTCCTCCGAAAAAATGATATAATTCATATAATTCACTGGTGAAACACCTTTATGAAACCGGAAAAAAATGCATCGCCAACAAACCGATGCATGTGAAGCTCCATAAATGCAAAAAAAAAAACCTAGGTACGCGTGCTTCGAAAGACTGAACGGTGAAGCTATGCAGCGAGTTAGGCCATTCGGAACAATCGTATAATTCGTATAATTCATGAAACTCGACGAGCCAATAAATATCCGCTGGAGTCCTTTTATTTTGCCCAAATTGCTCGTGTTTCAGCCACTGGGTTGGATGGGTTTTCCTCAAAGTTACAGCCGGACCTTTCGCATTAAATTTCGCGCGGTAAAATGGCAGAAAAAAAAAAGTGGTCCATTACTAAGAGCAACACAAACGGCAGGAGTGATGAAGCATGGGAGCGAGATAGGCTGCACGGTAGGGTGGAGGCAACATGAGAGTGAGCTTTTCGCGATATACATGACGTTGAGAGACGAAAAGAGGGGTTGCGCGACCGCGCAGTAGAGACGAGTACGCTTATTGTTTGGGGAACGTTTGCTGCAATTTTACCGGGTATCTGACAGACCTCGGACACCGGAACCGCAGCGAACCAGGCAAAAGGAGCAGCTTCGATATATACGAATAAAGCGGGCACTCGACCGTTATCAATCGCAAAAAGCTGTGCGATCGGAGCGTGGAATCGAATTATCGATCCTCTCGTGCTTATCCGGCGTATCTTATACGGCGACGAGTCAA
This sequence comes from Listrodromus nycthemerus, assembly GCA_963978505.1. Taxonomy (NCBI): domain Eukaryota; kingdom Metazoa; phylum Arthropoda; class Insecta; order Hymenoptera; family Ichneumonidae; genus Listrodromus; species Listrodromus nycthemerus. The sequence goes on from OZ021679.1 coordinate 1,707,819, forward strand.
GTCACTGAATATCAAAATATATGGCCGATTTTCGAATCAACCCCGACATTTGAGGTCGTCCAGATCTGCGCCGGATTTCGTTACCGAACCCTCCCGGAGCGGAAATTGATATAAGGTACGACGTGACGGCAAGTCGACGAACTGACTTTTCTCCTCCATTCTCATACCCACCACGGCGTGATGTCGTCACCAGGCGCAAATGGCGGATGCCATCAAGCCAGATATCAACTTATGACCGGGGCGTTTTTTTTTTTTTTTTTTTTTTTCGGCGGCTTGTTTTTCCGACGTTTTTTCGCGGACCTTTCCTTCCGGGTTTCTTTCTTCGGGGCTCGAGCGAGGGTGGAACGTAGGCTGACACCGACCGAGGTGCCGACCGACGGAGGAATCCGGCACTCTGCTGGCTTTCGAAGGGAACGCCGTACTCGTGCCACGCTCATGGGCCTCTCGACAGGACCAGGCTTTCATCCGTTATCCGGTCGACTATTTACCCTTGATCAAAGCGGATTCGATCACGAAACATAGAGAGGGTACGAGTGAGAGAGTGTTGTCGGATCAACCCCTCGGTTTCGTAGTCCGACACCCGGCAAGCGACGGACGCGACTCCGCGGAGCTTCGAAAAATACCCGACATTCTCCGGTTCTCTGGCCACGAGCTATGGAATTTCTCTCGGACCCACGACTCGTTCCTAATCCTCGAATTATCCTTCGTTTTCTCTTGCAACCCTCTATATATTGAACAGTTTAGCGAAGAATATATTGATACAGATCGACGGCGTAGTTTCACAAGGGCGACGTGCTCTTACGATATTGGGTCATCGGCAATCTATGTATGGGCTGTACAGCTCGTTTATCTTTTTGGAATTAGAGCGTTGATAAATTTTTTTTCTTTTTTTTTTGAAAATTAAAAATTATGTCAAATGAGCGCCACGTTTTCACAATTTTTTTTTCATTTTTTTATTTTTTAAGTTTTAACCGTTCAATGATGATAAAAAATTTTTAATCAATTTTTTTACTGGTTTTTTAATGGGACTGTATGAGAATGTTTGAACAAAACCCTATAGGGTTACTAGAAATTTACCAGAATTAAAATTATTGTGAAAAGTAATTAGGAGAGACTTTTTTTCAGCGCTCTTTCGTTTCGTTTAGATTTCGTTTTTGCTGTCTTATGGGCAACCCGAGTGACGGAATGCCTGTGAAGATTTGTCGTCGGATTATTTGCGATACATCCGAGTCTCACTCCTCCTGTCCCCCAAAGGACATCGGCATTGACTCGGAACAAAGAACTGAGGAATAAAGAAAGTGTGAAAAGATAAAATGACTGGCTTGTTTCTTGCTCAGCAACTTTTACTTCACGGACCCTCCGGTCTTCTCCATTGATCGTGGGGTGTTTCCATGAAATTGCTGACAAGCACCGAGTTCCCCAAACTTGTAGGCGGCAACCATTCCATCCCTCTTGCAATCTCTCGAATTCGAAATGATTTTCATCGTTGGAACGAAGAATGACGTTGAGCCGGATATTCTTCAAATTCACCGGATTTACTGAAAATCCTACGAGTTCGCCAGAGAATTTTTTTTTTTTTTCAGCCTTTCATCGATTTTCTTGGACGATTTTCCAGCGTTGTATATTTACAATTCACTCAAGAAAAAGATAAATAAACTTCGCCCTTTTAATTGATTTTATGAATATCTGCGAATTTTCCTTTATCAACATTAATTTTTAACATGGAAAAATAATTATTGTCAACTCTTAAGCAACTTGCTCCCAACTCGTGAGGGCCGATGTGGAGAATAAATTTTTTCGATAAAGTCAAAGACAACTTGCGAAGTTTGTATGCATTTCTTGAATTTTATCTAAGCTCCTTTGCCATGGAATTCCGTTTCGAAAGCTGTAGTCAGCACTTTAGTAAATTGACTGACGTCCGCTCCGTACCCGAGTTCTCTGGGTTTGCTCGTACGTTAGAGTACGATCAATTACCCACAGAGAGTAACGGGTCTGTTTGCGTCTGACACATCTATTCCTCCGGGGCTCTGAAACCTCAAAGAGCAATTTCCGACTGTACAAGGTAGTTGCTTATCACAGGACACTTATCAATAACCAGAAATCTGACTCGGCTCCCCTCTGTCCCTAAAATTATACGTACGAAATATAAAAAAAAAAAAACAAAAAACAAAACCATTTTCCAAAATTTTCAATGAAACGTTAAAAATTCCAAATTGTCGGAGGTGTTCGGACGATGCTTTGAGGTAAATTAATTGTTTGTGAGAAATTGAGGGTAGATTAAAAAAGCCGCGTAGCTCGGAGCGACCGCTCAGTGAAGTTGATGAGACCGGTTGCGGTTGAGCAATTCGTTCGACCAACAAATCGATTAATTAGTTCAGCCGACTTTTTTTTCGGAACAATAAACCCAGTGAAAATGTCGACTCGCCTTTTTCCGTAAAGTTAATGTGTAAATTGCTTTGGCCGCTGAGTGGGAATTCGCACCGGTAAACGCGCAACTGCACTTGACATTGCAACGTGCAAATACGGAACATGGGTCGGAGCTTGCTGTCGGGCGGGTCATCCTCTTGTGTACAATAGGCGCCTGTGAAACATACATGTCGATAGCCACGATTGGGGGAGTTAGATTTCAACAAGCCTGTGTACGGAAATAGGCCAACCTGCGACGTTCGAGTGTCGACTGACGTTGATATCGTTGTGTGGTACCGAGACTCGTGCAAGCAGTCCGACGATACTACCCGGCAACTGTTATGTGAAAAATTGCTGGTGCGCATGACTGAAATTACGGCCAAAGACAAAAAGTATAGCAGCGAGTCTGGCTCGTGCAGGGAAATGCCTGTCTATTCCTTAACACCGCTAAAAATACATTCTGCAACTGTTTATAAATAAAACATCGGATACCATTTTTTTTTCACCCCTCACGTCGGCGTTGCGGATGCGATGATAATTATAGGTGAAAAACGAAGTGGTGTGAAAGCTCGGCTCGTGCGTCGAAGAGCGTCATGTCGATACGCGTGGTCAGGGTGTACGGTCACATACAACCTGCGGAGGCTCAATATGGCGCGCACACACTCAATCACATTCTCACACTCTCATTCACTCGCTGGCCATCCATCTATCGAACGGTAGCACGCCCGACCAGGGTCTCTGTAAGGTTATTATTTGATCGCGTTTAACAGTTGAACGAGTCTGGCTCCGATGGTCGTTGCTCACCTCTCCCAACGTCCCTACCCTGTCCTCTGTCCCTCTTCCATCCCCTGCACAGCATGGTCAACCCAACTCTCCCCTCGTCTCGTATCGAGCTTTTCTTTCAACGACGCGCTTCCATCGCGCGGTACAACACGTCTGTGTGCGTAAAAAAAATGGCTAGGTCGAAATAGCGAAAGAAAATCGTACGACTATGTCCGGGATGCAAAACTGAGAAGACATTTCCTTTGAATTTTTTTTCCACAGTGCATACTTTAGGAGATACGGACTAACGAACCTTCCAGCCAATCGGACCGCTCGACGACCGCAGCGCCATCTGTCGGCCGCACTGCATTGGTCAATCTTCAATTGCTCGCAACTCGAGAACTATGAATCGTACATGATTTTGCCAAAGGACAAGTTCGATCAGCGTTGAAAGGCCGATAAGTTGATTGCTTCATTCTAGTACTTTTTCCGGCGACCGACAAAGTCGAATTTATAAATTTCATTTTTAATGTTTGAACATTTGGACGAGAGTCCAAGAAAAATGTGGGTGCAATGAGTAAAATGAATTTAATTAATGGAGCTCTTGCAGTCGTTCTATTCGCCAACTCTGCAATATCGTTAATAAGCAATGAGTTAGGGGAAACGATCTTTACGACGGGAAACTACATCGGCCCGGCCAAGAGCGGTGTGCCATTCGAGGTGCAGACCAAGTGATATTAAAAGCGAACCTTCTCTCGTTACTATAAGCGCAGTTCTTAACGACTTCCTCATTACTTTTTTACTTTCCCGGCTATCCTCATTCTTTCTTTCTCCGTAACTTTATGTCTCTTTTTCAACCACAATCGAGAGCCAAAGAATTGGAGGCTAGGGGTGGCTTGACCTTCCGGTCGATAAATAACCGAGGAAACGATGAATGAATTCGCTCGTCGTTTCCTCAGTTATTTACTCGAAAGTATACCTTCCCGTTATTCCTATTTGTTCACTCGAGACTCCGGTCAATATTTAGTCAGTTATCTACTGTGGAACTTTCGAAGTTAAAATCCAAGAAAACATCGACGACAGAAGCTAAATTCATTGCCAAACCAACCCGATACGAATCATTTTCAAATGGTTAACAACGACGTTTTGAGAATTCTTTTGAAATTTTAAAAAATTTTCAAACCTCCGTCCCACAGGAGTTTCATGGTTTTCTCGGTGAAAACCAAAGGTGTTGCAAGTGTGCGATACCGCGCTTTCAACCGTTGGCGAAAATGTCTTTATCGTTAAACTTTGGACAACGTATGTTTCGCAAATTCGAGAACATAGAAAAATAAAATAACCTTTCCGCAAACTTCAACTCAACGTACCAAGATTTACGTACACGGATGCAACTCGAGAAAGTTGAAATCACGTGAGAAAACTCCTGACAGTACCATATCACCCATATAAAAGTTTTCACGATCGTAGTTGAACGCATTTTCCGAAACATATATATATATATACTTGCTGTACTCATGCATTATGCAGCCGCACCCGGTATCTACTACGAATATCATGAAATTTACCATATACACCGTGTACTGTAGTTGTAATATAAGTTATGTCGGGAAGAAGGAGGAACTAATTCGTGCGACGCCGGCGGCGGCACGTCGTGTACCCCTCGACTTTCATAAATTAATAACACAGTAGTTGGGAAATACGTGAGTTCCGACGACACGCCGGGGATTAAATAAGGCGATTCTCGCATAGGTTGGTAATTTTCACTGAAGCTTCAAAAAACAAACTCTTCAACGGGTGTTTTGATAGTGAAACGGAAATTTCGTTATGATTCGTTGTACAGCTTAAAACATAATAATCCTTCGACACGCTGGTATTGTCGTCAGGACACACAAAAGGGTTCAATTAAATAAAGTCATTAAAAAAATTAAAAAAAATTCCTCTGGGAGGCAAACAATAATAATAAAAATGTTTACCTAATTCAGGTAAACGTCGTTGTCGTCAGGACACAAAAGGGTTCAATTAAATAAAGTCATTAAAAAAAAAAAAAAATCTCTGGGAGGCAAACAATAATAATAAAAATGTTTACCTAATTCAGGTAAACGTCGTTGTCGTCAGGACACAAAAGGGTTCAATTAAATAAAGTCATTAAAAAAAAAAAAAAAAATTCTCTGGGAGGCAAACAATAATAAAAAAAATGTTTAGCTAATTCAGGGTCTATTCGTAGTCTGATTTCGACTTGTTAATTTTCATTGTACAATTTTTTGCTGAACCTTTTCCTCGTCATTCGTCACTGTATTTTTGGTGAACGGTTTCTCAACGCGCCGTGCCTCAGGACAGATATAAACGAGAATATTCTAGTTAATTTAAATTCTAACAATCGAGTCGTTCAGATAACAATTTTTTGCTGCAAATAAAAAAAATGAAAAAAAAATAAAGCTGTGTGCGACAGATTTTTCTTTGGAAATAGCTTACCGAACGATAGAAATAATCTCGATCTACCCGGTATTGGCGACGTCCAGATATGTATATACATATTTACTCCCGCACTATAAATTGCACAAATTTTTCTGTATCTCTCTCGAACGTGACGCAGAGATACGATCCGTGCATTAGAGGCTTCCGTGTTGAAAATACGTTACTCGCTATCACCTGTTGCATTCCATCGACTGTGAGGTACGGGAAACTTTTCTGCTGTTCTCCATCGATACAATGCCTATACAATGGTGTATCGATATCTATGCAAAGCTGTCGATACTGTACGCCGACACATTTCAATTGCAGTATTGCTGGTCTCCTGATGAATGCGAAAAGGGCGAATGCGCGTTTGGAAAATTTCATGCACAGCGAAACAGAAAAAAAAAAAAAAAAAATCCGAACGAGGAAAATGCTTCATGGCGTAACCAAGATTCACTGAAATTTAATTAATAATTAACCGAACCATTCGTTGAATTAATTTTTTTTGTAACAAGCAAGAACTCTTTCATTTACATAATTCATAAAAAATTGTCATAAAAAATGTACGGCTGAAGGAAGTAATAAAAGCAATACGGCGAAGGAAATTTTTATTCATTTGAAGATAGATTCATTAAAAACGTAATCGGGTAAAATGTGGTGAATTTGCCCCGATCCATCATCATCATCATTAGTTCAGGTGCTGATCGGGGTGGGCCATATTCCCCACTTTTACTCGAAACTATTTACAGCTCTGAAAGTTCGTCGTTCAGAAATGCTTCGATGTCATCGCGAGAAATTCACGTGTAGCGACTCATAAAACAGAAATTATAGTGTCGAGCGAAAGGTCGATAGGGTTTTATCGTTTCGTCTATTTCGCGCCGTAGTAGTGGGACGGAATTAAAAATGAATCAGTACAACACGACTGTAACAAGTGTACGAAAGAAACTTCTGAATAATATAAATGAAGTAATTATCGCTACACGATCTCCGTTCGCGGGAATACGAAGGGCTCGAGGCTTGGGCGTTTATGTTTCCGCTGTGGACACACGCGAATGGCCTCCTTTCTCTTCATAGGAACAGAAAATCACAGAAAAAAATCACACTCAACATTATGTTTCAACCGAGAATTATGTGATTGTTTCATCGTTGATAAATTCAAATAAAATTATTCGACAATACTTTGTCGAATAATATTTTTATTTCCACCGTATTAATGAACTACTCGATTCAACCTCCTAACAACCCCTCGAACCAAACGTTATTCTCCATCACAGAAACGGAGCCAATGACGGATCGATCAAAAACTCTGCGGGTGAATTTTGCGCAGCAATATTTCGAATCCATCCCGCAATGTGGAAAACTCCCAACAATTATTGTTCCCGAATACGAAATCCTAAAATACATTAATTCGAAAATAATCTCTGCACTAAAATAAAACGAGACCGAGCTGCGAGACCGCTCGCTCGACCCATTACTATGATATTTCAATCGATTGTATCGTTTTTTTTTTTTCCGCAGACAACAAGCAGACAAAGTTTTAATTTATATTCATGAGGTGGTCCATACATGAATACAAATATTAAGGCCGAAAGACCTCGGTGAACGGGCCATTAGCATGAGAGGAAAAAAAATCAGACATGTATACAGGCAGTCCCACCGAGCCAAGTATTACTGAGGCGGATAAAGTGCTTTTATTGTTACTCTTAAATTAATTATACTCGATTATTAATACTGAAATTGAATTAACTTTGTTTGATAATTAAAAATATATCAATATAAGAAGACAATGGGTGTTCGTTTTTTAGAGCCAAAAATATTGTTCTCGTACGAAGATTAAAATTTCACAAACAAGCGCTCAAGTCACGGAAGGTTTAGGTTTATTATGGCGTCGATCTAATTAATTATTAGTGTTCCGCTTAGCGATAATTCTCAGTGATGTCCAGTTAATCTTTCGATCGAGGGTAGAGAGAAGAGGCGAGAAAGGTAGAGACGAGAATTTTCTTCATTTGTCGTAGTCCGACAGGAGAGAGAGAGCGACGGAAAGCGAAGACGTGGAGAATCGACGCCGTCAATGATAGTTATAGGGAGCAAGGTTGCAGTATCATCCCACGTTTCAGCCAGCAACCACCGAGTCTCGTTGGCACGGCCTCGCATTTGGGTTAACTCTTGGCCCACCCTGTCCGTTCGACCATTTCGAGTTTATTCCCTTGGCACGATTCGCCAAGCTCTTCAGACCTCTTCTTCAACGCCACCCCCTCGAAACTCTCGTCTGCCACGTCCATTACTTGGACATTCCAGTACGGAGGCCACCAGAGTAAAACGTTTCACGAAATTTCGTCGCGTCCCTCCGATTTTACAATTTTTCAAACTCTCCACGAAATTCCAGATGGCGCGTCGAATTCTCGTGCGCTATTGTCAATTAAAAAAAAAAAAAAAAAAAATCAATTTACCCTCTTTTCCCGTCACATCGGTTCCCTCGAAAAATTCTAAACGATATTAAAAAAAAAAAAAAAAAAAAAAAAAAAATCCTACTCCAGCAATATACCGTGGCCGAAACGATTCTCGTCCTTTCTCCCCCTTCACGTACCGCTGGCGAATTCTACGACACATCCTGGTCATCCAGATACCGAAGGGCCTCGTACAACGCAACTGCGCACGCTCCGGCAAATTCGTCCGCTCGTTAGTTATAAGCTTCTGCGGGGAGAAACCGGGAAAAGCAACCGAGCGAATGGGAAATGCGGTACATGGACAGTAAAGCGGATAGAGCGAGATACGCGGGAGGATAGTCGCGAATGGAGCACACAGCTTTGCGCTTGTTCCAATTCGGTGCGAACAATTGTCTCGTCGTAGGTACACTAGGGTGGTGCGACAAGGGTGGAGCATCGTCCGCCGCGAAGAACCGACTGTTATAGTGCATAAAGTTCCACTTTTAACTTGTAAGGTCACAAAAGGGCAAAAGGAACTTGAGCGCGAGAGTAGCACAAGGTGGTCGAGGGTTGGGCGCGAGCCTGCCTTCGCACCCTTGCTGTACGTTGATATTTATGGTGTTGTCCCGACGTCTCGAAAAGCACGGATGCCATTTATTGTCGGCTAGCGTTACGCTCCTGCGATGTCTCTTATTACCGCAACGGTACCAGCGAAACCATTGCGACGGTCGAGGCAACCGAGCACAAACCCTCAGTGACTTGCATATCCGAACACCTCTTTTTTTCTCAAAAATATGTAACAACTTGACTTTAGTCGCTTTTTTTTAGTGTGGAGAGACATTGATTGTCTTCGTTTTGAGATGACTGATGTTACGAGGCAGATTTTCTGCAGGTTTAATGATTCTATTCCTGTTACTGCATTGGCTCTAAACCACGGAATTTATTAACGAGGATGTTTTTGCAAATTTAATACGTGAACGGTCAAACGCCAATTTTCATGACGATACGCTTTCGTTGAATTTAAAAAAATGTTTATTCTTACACCAAACTTTAATGAACCACTCATGGTTCAGTTCGTTCCTCAAACGTCGTCTTCCAAATCCGACAAGTTCATTTTTTTTATATTTATTTAACGATCCAGCAATTATTTTGTGGGAGAAAATTTAAGAGGTAAACGACAAGCCGTATTTATCAATCAGTCGATCCTGCAAAAAAATCTGCTCGGTGAGATTTCAATGCAAAGTTTGAGAAATAAATTTCGGATAAAGAATTTTCGAAATTTTTTTGCGGTTACTTTAAACACCGGATAAAGGCGATGCCGAAACTTTGTAATATTCCCTATCTCGCGTATTTTAATCCGGTGGAACACTCTTGGCAGTCGGATTTTTTATCTTCTTCCATCTAGCCAGCGAGGAAGATCGTCCGATCGAAAAAATATCGGAAACCGTTAATTTTCGTAAAATTTGCTATAAAAAATATAATTTTTCACCCACGTCTTTTGCGTTTCTTTCTCGGCTGAAGGCTTTTCCGATATCCGATACCCAACTTGACAACGCCGGCGGCGCCGATACGAACATGAAGGGGGATGAGAACGAGATAAAAAAAAAAAAAAAAAAACAACGCATCGGAACAAGGGTGACACGTTGAACTTGGACGTTCCCTTCACGGTTCATCCGATACCTCAGGGCTCGGTACGCGAGCATGCAGCACACAGCTATAGCCGACTGTCTACGTGCAGATAGTGCATACATCGGTGGCGATAAACGATACAACGCACACACCAATGCATAACAAACGCTGTACAATATATGTATAATGCTTATTTTACAATATTGATACTTCGACGAAAAAAAAACAATCTAAGAACGAGAAACATGATCGCAATAGGTTGATCCTTGTACGACTTCGTTATTTTTCTCCCCCTCAGTTACGACAAACGTATGCAGCGAGCAGAATCGTCCGAGTTTATACATTTCACGGCGACCGGTACGAGAATTTTTGTGAAAGTTAAAAAAAAAAAAATCGCTGACGGTGAGTCCGAGTGGATTTTCACGGGAGATATTTCTTGAAGGGCATAAAATTTCGGGGAGAAAATATTATGATAATATCGTTCGTAAAACGAGGAGTTTCTGAATAAATCAACGTGATGCCTCGAAGCGACTTCCGGCGCGTGTTCGAGAGGTTGCTCCAGAATTGACTAGCTTGTCTTTCCGTACGCCCGATTCACGGATTCGTCGCACACCTTTTCATCGTAACAGTCAAGATTTTTTTGCGTGCCTAATTATGAAAGTTTGTCGATCGAACTGCTGATAAATAAGATCTTTACGTCATTACGTAATATACACGTTGACCGCGATAGCTGAGTCAGGCAGTGTCGAGACATAAATCACATAAGAGCATAAATCACGGCGCAGCCGCGGTCGCTCTTTTGTCGGCTATCGCCGAGCCGTAAGCGATCTTGTATCACGCACATGAAATACGATGATCCGATCCCAAGTGTACGGCGGAAGATTATGGATGGACAAAGGTGCGCCCCCGCGATCTTGGGTCGTCTTCTCTCTTATTGACGACACGGAAGAAGGGACCGCAGAACAGGATATCTACGGTCACCCAGAGCGAGATTTATCACGAGCAACAACATCCGCTGCTCATAGACTATCGTTTCGTTACCTCGGTAAAATAAATTCGACGTCTATCGACATTCGCATTTCACTAACTCGGTGTCAATGTTCCGTTGTCCTCACGGTAATTAATCGAACTGTAAGTATAGAGATTTATATCCGAGCAGTGATAAATTTTAGGTTCCGGCAGGAAGGTAAGTCGAGGAGGATGATTCCGCTGTAACTTGCACCTCCTGGAATTTCAACCCCCTCGATGACAAATTTATGGTATCCGAAGGAAACAGTGTGACGGAAGCGTTTGCTGGAGGCGCAAAGCATACGGCAATGATCGAATCTCTTTCTGAGGACGACGAATCGACATGTGTCCTGGGTGAAAGTTTCCCCATCGCGCGATGGAGCAGCTTGAGAGGAGGAGCCTCTTCCCTTTATTTTCACGTCGACGTGACTTTAAGGTTCGCGTCTTGTCAATTTTTTATTCTTCTCCTCGTGAATTCGTAAAATTTTTTTTTTTTTTTATCACTTCCGTCGACTATCAATTTTTATTATTTTCCGGTTAGTTTACGGTCGACGATGTTCTTTAATTTCTCCTTTTCTAGTCACCCCTCTCGGTTCGCCGTTTTTTTTTTTTCCCTCCTTGGGTATTTTTCTTTCCTCGCGAGATTTATTTCTACTCGCGCGTCTTCCCGGCAGAATTCTGGCGAAAACCCATCCAGACGCGCCGCAGCCTCGCGGGATTATTGGCTACGAGGAAACGACGTTTGGTTTCGCGCTCTTTGGCTTTGTTCCTTCTGCCACGTTTTTTTTTTTTTTTTTTTTTTTTTTTTCCTCTCTATTTTCGTCTCCTCTCGACACGCTGCTCGTAGTTTCGTGTTAGCCCGAGGGATATTTCTCGTGACGATGGTCTCGCGAGGGGACCGTGACCGTACGGTCAGCCGGGACGTGGCAAAGGTATTGCGATTGCCGAAGCGAACGGAGCCAATGTCCTCGTGTACGGCAGACGATTCGAGGATCGAAAAGTCTCAGACCGTCGATGATTTTCTCGATTGAACGCCATCGCTCCGACGCTCTCCCGGGACACCCCGAAGAAATTGGAGGGAAAGGTGGAAAACGATGGAAATTTGTCGTTGAACAACGGTGAGATATTGTCTATGTAGTGGGCGGATGAAGAGAGTTTTCTCCAGGACGAGGCAAAAGGAAACATTCAGGACCTTTGACAATTTTGGAACGCGTTACTGGATCGTAAAAAAAAAAATTGTGAATTTAATATGGCGCAATTTAAAATTTGCTCACATTATTTACAGTGTGTGAACGTTAATGTGATTTTTTTCTGTGAATAAAAAATTGGAAACGCTAAAAGCTGTAAATGCTTGGAGTCAAAAATCCAACACTGGGTTGGTGTGAAGCGCTCGAACCTCCTTGAAATATTCGTGCTGAGGCACATTCGCGTGATTTCTGCAATGAAAATTAATGTAATCGATCGAGGTGCGATGGTCGCATGTGTTCCCAGACCCGAAATGGTTGCATTCCTACCGCACACGAAGTTGGGTACTTGAACGAATCTTTGCCATTTCTCTTGGCTCGTCCTTCCGACGTAATGTGGCTTCAACTCCTGTCCGACAGCGGCTAACCGGGAGCAGAACGCATTACCGAAACAGTTTCTCACTTGAACTTCGAGTGTGGTGGTTGCTGTTCGACGCTTCTCCCGAGATTGTGTCAACACTTAGTGATACGTCTAAGCGCTCTGGCCCAGAGTCGGAGTCCGAAGACCAAAAAAAAAAAAAAAAATCACTAACAAGCTCTCAATTAAATTGTTTTTTTTTTAATTCTTACAATTTCTTCATCGCTTCAATCCGGCATTAAATAGCGAGAATTAGAAAAAGGTTCAAAATAACCATATTCTTAATTGACACCCCACAAGGAAATTTGACTGGTGTCGACGATATTTTTTTCCGTGAATAAAACTAAATTAAAAAAAAAATCCGAAAATTGGTGTTTAATTCAACCCGACGGCGTGTCTTTCCGTTTATTTTTCTGACGACTAGGTAATTCGATATATTATCCACTCGTTCGTGTACACCTCACAGGAGTCGGCTCGAGTGAAGGTAATAGAATTCAAGTGGAACGAAAATCTACCTTTCACCGACATGTTTGTAGATCCGACGGAAAGCGTACAGTCGGACGAGAAAAGTCGTCGGTCGATGAAAATCGGCTGAATGCAAATTTACCTCGCAGCCCTGCGATTTTCGGTGGACAGACGAGCTTTGGCTTTCGACTGTACGGGCCTTGCTGCACGAAAAACCGATAGTTTGAAGTTGCCAGACGTTTGCCGAGCTACGATCAGCACGCGGGCCGCCTAAACAAGTTCTAACATTAAAGTTGCTCCTGGCACGAAGGTGGGCCAGGATGGGCACAGCATTATACCCTCGGTAACATGCTTCCAGTCTCCCCTTGTTTTCCTATGTGGGCGAAAGCAACCCGATGCGAAGGGACGCTGGAACATCGTCAGTTCGCCGTCTCGATATAGCGCGACGTTCCCGTTCCACAGCTCAGCCAGTATCTGATACACGTAACTCCCATTCCGCACACGGACAAGTCCCAAAAGCTCCGGGTGGATAACTTTTTCGTTGTCTTCCCTCCCAACGACAAGCCACGTCGAATATTTTTGCCTCCACCTTCGGGATTTCCCATTCATTTTACCGGCGCGACACTCCGCCCTTTTTTTTTTTTTGCCGACAGAGCCAATTGCGATTCCGGACACGGGCGAAAAATCGCGACGGCCGTTTCAGCGAAATATGGAGTTCCCGAGAGCGAGCCGGTACACACGAACTTGGATCTGCAGTCGTGGAAAACAATGAGATTCAAAAAGAGAAATGCAAAGAAATGGAAATCCTTGTGAGACGATGGCTCGGAGATGGTCCGGAGATCCTCGCGCTTGCGACACCTTATCTTCCAAGCACTGTAATAGGAAAAAGACCGCGCAACGACTGCCCGACACACCGTTTCAACGTAATTTCTTTTTACGAACTGCGAAGATTTTTTTATCGTTCGACAGTCGTTTAATTTGTAGCGTTCAGAAAGTGATTTATTGGGAATTAAAATTCGTCCATTTTTCACTGGGGATATTTGTCAGCGTATATTTTAATTTTTGCAAAGCGTATTGTAAATTGTGCAAGATAATAATTCTTGATGCGTTTTATTACATCGTTCTAAGTTTTTAACGAGTCCTAGATAGTGTCGCAATAATAAGTCAGAGATGTACGAATTCACCATAAAACAAGCTCAAATATTTTTGTCTCTCTACTGCTTTGCTCGGAGAAAATGAGTTACTCGAATCGCTTCGTTATTTTGCATCTCGGGAATTTCGGCGATTAAACGTGCCGGAAATTTTGCCAATTCAGTGGCAATGTCAGTGCGGACTTGTAAATTCGAGGCTCTCGAAGCAGACGATTGGCTCGCTTTGGAGGAAAATACGATCCGTCGTATCGTCCGACGAACAATGACGCTCTGAATTGGCCCATATATTTTATTGCATTGTCGAGATACCGTATGAATTCTGCACTTACGCATCTGTCGCAGCACTCGTGTTTCGAGTCGTGGCTTGAATTATACTTCGTGTGTCATTGGGCGAGCCATCACCGCCCGAATAACGCCTACCCTCCATAAAGTGCACGTGCGTAAAGGTTCTATTTGTATTTCCATCTTATACCCATGCACGTTGTCGGTCGCTATACATCCAAGCTGTTCACCTCGAATCGACGTAACTGCTGTCACGGCCGTAACTCTTCATCAGCTTCGTGCTCCAAGCTGCTCCTTTCTACTTCACCATTTTTTTTTTTTTTTTGCAGTGTATTCTGTTCAAGTCCGCCTAATTAAAAAGGGTGACCGTGGCAAGGACGGAAACTTGTACTGAGCGGTAAAAATTTCGGGGGCGATTGAGCGAGACTATTAACGATATGAGAAATAAATTTGCGGGAACCCGTCGAATTTTAAACGGAGTGAGATTCCGAAACTTGTGCGCAAGCGCTTTCTTCACGATTATATCTTGGTTTTGACATACGGAAAAAAAAAAAATAGTGATACATTGTCTTCACTTTTTTGTCATTTTTACACGCAAAATCTCACGATTTTGTGATCAATAATTTTCCGAAATTACACGGTAGATCCTTGGAAAAAAGTTATGGCCGAAAAATGCAGATTTTTATCGTGCATTTACTTTCATCGCCAAACCGCCTTGAGCGACATCGATATGGGGAAAATGTCCCTATGGACATTGAATCCCTCATGGTGTTCGCCCCTCGACTTCCGCCCTTCAGCTTAACCCCGACTAATTCCCCAAAGGGGCTTTCATTCTACGATATAAACACTCTCGTCGCAGTTACACCTGCAAAGAACGCACAGTGGTTCGCTTCTAGCGAAAAATCTCGTGATAGCGTACCACGTCGTATACGAAACTACGGTCATAACTTCTAGTGGGAAATAAAAAAAAAAAAAAAAAATACAGTATAATATTCATGAGATGCGATATGTTTGGTCGGTGGTGTTGGCCCGTGCGAGAATATTGCTGGGTCGCTTTGCGATTCCGCACGAGGCGCGTATGTGTGCCCTCGCGGAAGAGCTGCGGAAGCAGCGAGAGAGCCGCTCACCTCTGGGACGTCGCTGCTCCGCTATGCTCGGCTGTGCCAACCCTCTGGACTTCAGCACATATGCACACGAACCGACGCTCGAGGACACGAAGGAATATTTCCTCTCGTCGCCGCCACTCCGGGAATCGGACTCGGCAGCAACGCAGGCAAGACGGCGGGGGGCGAAAGAAAAATCTCGCAGCGTCAACGAGAAACGGAACGGGAAAAGGAAGATGGATAAAAAAAAAAAGTAACATTGGAAGACGAAAAAGAATTGAAGGAGCGAACAGACGAAAAAGCGGCAGCGTCGGAGAGCCGGGGGAAGATATCTGCTATATCCGAGCGGGCGATATTGCGAATTTAAAGACTTCAGAATGGTTCGCAATGGAGCGGAGCGCTACCAGAATAGAGCCGCGACTACTTCTCTGCAGTAAGTGCTGAAAATGTGGGTGAAACTTTGCGCCGGCAGAGGAAATAAAAAAAAAAAAATCCTCAAGCTCTTCCACCCCACTCTGAGTAGTTTTTGTCGCATCGGAAAGGTTATTTTTTTTTTTTTTTTTCCTTTGAGAATTTGTGATTCTTGTGGCATATGAAAATTTCGACGAAAGAATTGAGTGTCGCTTGGGTCGTTGATAAAAAAAATTATATACAGATCTTGGGCGACCCCACTTATTTCTGAAGACATTTATTAGCACGAACATTCCGTACATTTGTTGCGAACGTAAGAACGATCAACGAGTAAATTTATTTTCGGCACCCGAACGAACCGTAGAATGTATTGCTTCCGATTGAATAAATACAGAATAGTGGAAAAGGTCGACGTTGCTGCAGTCCCAAGTTGGAAGTTCCCTCCCATCGTCAGTTTCATATCAATATATGTACATATATATATATATATATACACGTTCATACATATCGCCTTTGTCGGATATATACGAGAATTTAATCCGTTTTGCAGTACGGAACAGTTGATCCGATAGGGCGCACGTGTATTGTTCATTGCCTCTTCACGTTCTCTTTGCCGGGTTAACTTTACCCTCTATCTGCGCCTGTACGTTCATTGTATCAGTTCGTGCGAGCTTATTTCATTTAACTTATCCTTGGGCATCTCTGCCATTGTAAGATTAAACTTGGACCTTCAATGGGAAACACGTGCTAGCTGTGGCAAGAGCTTTGTTCGCGATGAAGGGAAGTATGAAGATGAAGAGTCTGACTGTGCTGTGGGGAGACGAATGGCCTGGCTTGCGAGCACGTCAAGTTTGCTCGAATGTTTGTTTTTTTTTTTTTTTTTTTTTTTTTTTTTTCAGTTCATTCCAGCAGACACTTTTTGTTAGGGCAATGTGCCATGAAAGTACACGCAATGTGACCGTCGTCGAAGTGAAATGGACATGATAGAACAAATTGTCGGAATGAAGAATCCACTTAACAATTTAAAAAAAGTTTTTCTTTGGAACATGAGAGCTCACAAGAGAGCACGAGAACGAAAAAAAAAAGCTCAAGAGAATAGTGAATTATTATTGTGAGGGCGGAACGGTGACGATTATTTACAGGAATAAAATATTCACCGTTCGTATTATTAATATTTTCCAAAAGAACGACGCGGATTTTATGCTCATCCGCGCAAGTAGTCGAACCTCACTTTGGTCAGACGCAAGTCGCTAACGTCAAGTAAAAATCTGATATTTGTAAAAAATATATTTTTCTCGGCACCATTTCGGGTACAGATTATTGCTCGGTTCATGTAAATTTTTATCAGACAATCCATGTATAAGTTTTAAATGTTTCGTCTCGCGACTAGTATTTTTTTTTTTTTTTTTCCTTTTTTTTTTCTTTTTCCCAGACAGAATCACGAGGGGTTAATGCTTCATAAGGCCAATGATTCGATGTTCAATTGAGCAAGGATTCGGTACGCCTTCGCAGTCTCCGTGGTTCCGTGACTTCGGGAATCGCGTGACGCGTGAGACAGTGGAAGGAGCATTTAGCTCGCGTGACAGTAGTCAATCCCCGAGAATAGTCAGGCGTGACGCACGACGAGCGTTCAAGGACGGTTAGACGCACCATTAAACTCTAACCGGCATCGTGCTCAATAGCGAAAGCCTCTTTTGTTGCACGAACCGATTCGCAGTTAAGCTCACTCAGCGTTTCATAAAAATATATATATATCTATATTGCACGTACTAAAACATTGCATTCCAGTTGTATACCAACAGACCAAGTGGTATAACAAAATCTCGATCTGGCTTACAGTGTTTGTCCATTAATTATTCTATCAACCGTCGAGTGTACACCGGCTTCATACGTCGAATGTGCAATTGCATTAGCCTTGCACACGTGGTCTCATATTGTTCACATGCTCTCGGGTTACTCCGTTGCTGCAGTCCTATCGATTTCTTTAAAACTTCATAACTCGTGTCCGGTATTAAATGCAACAAAAATAAAAACACTTACTCGTGTTACCGATATAAATTTTGAAAAATTTATCAAAGCGCAAAGCATATCTTTTCTTTTTCACCATATATCGACGTGAGAAAAAAATGCCCAAATTTATTTGAGACGCTGATAAGAAAAAAAAAATTATAAAAAAAACTGTGAACATTTTTTTTTTTTTATCGAGCACAATTCTATGTTGGAATTTTCGTCGTGCAATTCAGTATTTTGAAAAGTGGAAGATTATTAAACTCAAACGCGACCGAACACCGAAAGTCTGCGATAAGAAGAACCGATAAAATGTTGAACATTTTTTTTTTTTTTGTGCCACACCGTAAAAAATTGTTAAGGAGTATGGGGAAAATTCGCTCGACGGACCGTGAACCTGAGCAGTACTATTGGGCACAGATGGTAGGTGACAATATTGCAGCTCGGATAAATTCGCATTTAGCTAAGCGACATATGGTCTCGTCGTAATTCGAGCAAACTCGCGAGAGTGGAAAAGGGGAATAGGAGATTAGCTTTGTGAGCGTAAACGATTACCGGCACTTACGTTAGGCACTCGGCGGCATTTTGTACGGTTGATGATCGAGAGAGAGGAGAGAACGGTACGTGATTCGTAGTAACGGTTCGGAATGCCGGTCGAACCGGGAGAGCGGGAATTTACGAGGCTCGGGAGAGGTCGATTGCCGGCGAACCGGCGATTGAAAGATTGGCCGAGATTGCGCGACGAGACGACTAGACGCGCGCGCAATCCGGCCGGAAACTGAATAGGGTTGCCCGCCGGGCACCGCGAGGACACTTCATTCGCTGGTACAATCGTGCGTTAACCGATCGGCGAACATTGGGTCGTCCCTTTCAATCGGCCCTTCTCCCCCGTCGGCAGTGAATCTTGAAACTACTATATTAACTGTCGAAGGGAAACCGAAGCTTCTCAGGAATCTTCCGGTCACGCTGGGCAAGATCGAGTTCGCAGATCTTCTTCCCCCATCACGACGACGATTCACGTACGGAAGATCTGCTCTCGTCAAAAAATTAGAAATAAAAAAAATAAAGCAAGCATCGATTATCTACATTTATCTAGATAAAGTAACCCAGGTGGACAATTTCTGGGCTTTGTCCGGCGAATAGTCGCACCGCTGGTATGACCGCGAATCGAATTAAGATATTTATTTTCCATCTAAACCTCCCTCTATTCGGTGACACTAAACTCGACGTCGATCCTTTGCCGTCGAATTTTGTATCGAATTCCCCGTCGATGGGTTTACAGTTTCCGACGCTCTCGAGGGCTCGACGGAGCCGCTCGTTTATTAATTTGCGCTGGCTCGGAATCAAACCGACCGCCGAACCACCATCGAAACACCCTTCGATGATAGGCAAGCGACGGTCCCTCTGTGATGCGTTCCACTCTCGAGCCAGCTGACATTAATTCTCGACATAGTTTCTAAACTAATCTAAAACTCGTGCCGCGACGAGCCTCGACTATGTATAGCTACGACTTTCTTCCAATCTATACATCGCTCTTTTCCTCTCCCGTTCACTCGCAACTCGTGCACGTACCGCCCTTGTTCGCCGCTGCCCCGATGTTCGATCGTCACCGCGCGTCAACCCTCCGCCTCGCTCCTCCTCTCCCTTTACGTACGACCGATATTTATATCCCTTTCGCGTGCGTCACACTAATAAGGCTACTCAACCGTTGCTAAAGATTAATATCTGACGACAATTAATTCATCATCTTACTTCAATCAATTTCTTCACGGGTTTCTCAAGCGTTCCGTAGTTTACTTTCACTGTAATCAGCCGCGTTGCAAAATTCCTTCTCTCGTGGCAATTTTCTCAGAAAATTCAAAAATTCTCAACAGAAACACACGAAAATTGTTTCTTGGAAAAAATTTCAAATATTTTTGGTACTTCGCTCACAGGTATATTTTTTGACGTTAATTTATCTTCGTTAATGTCCGAAATTGTTACGTATCACAGGTTTTCTAAGAACTTTCGATTTTTCCTCGCTGCGTCTTGTACCGAATTTCCGTGAACAGCGGTATTCTCAAAGTTTGTCACGCGTCGGTGTGGGTCAAAGTTCAACCTCGAAGATTCAACCGAGTAGTCTCCGGTCCTCGCCGCTAAATGGGAGCTCCACGGACGAACAGGATTTGCAAACCGAGAAGCCTACGACGGACGCGAAACGTTTCGCTCAGGCCTGAGACATCCAAGGTATTTGCTGTTTGCATTCGGTTCAGTGTCCGTTCGCTCTTCCTGCAAGGACCGCAGCGAAAGCTTCGAGTTCCTTCGGTTGCCTCGATAGCTAAAGGACTCGTCCTTTGCGACTCGTGTACCAACGATAATTCGAGTGTTGACTCCATTCGCGCGCACAGCTTTCCTTGCCTCGTGCCATTTAATGTATTTCGTCGCTTTGTCCGTTCAGTTCGCTGTCCCGCCACTCTCTCCAACTGTCCGCACCGTCTTCCCTCGGGTGTTGGACCTTTGAACAGTCGCCTATTGTCCTGGAACTCGGTATAACTGGCCTGGGTTTCGCGCAAAATTAGAACGCTTCATACCAAAGTTTCGATTGAATGTACGCTTCTGAATGGTCAATTTTATCAGCTAATTTGAAAAATATATGTATATATATTTTACGAAGTTTACGGGGGAAAAAAATACGTTTTTTCGAAAAAGTTTGAAAAAAGTTACCTAATAGGGTTCTGAACAGTCTTGTGATTGTTCCAGGACCCGGTGAAATTACTCGTGAGTTTTACACAGAATTAGAGAATCGACTCGCCGGTAAAGTTCCAATTGCTTGTAAGTTTTCAGTGCTGTTCCAATGTTTTTATCTGAGAATTCGGAAAACGTAGATTTTACCGGGGTTCTGGAGAAAAAAAAAGGAAGGGAAATTCGATTCGTCGAAAAAGTTTCTGCGCCTGTAAATACTCTTTTGCCTAAAAGGACTCTGAACTGTCGCGCCAGAACTCGGAACGGCTGTCGTGAGTTTTGCACGAAATTAGAGTTTCTACCGGCAGAGTTCCGATTGCTTGTAAATTTCCAATCGTTCCGTCGGTGAATTCGAAAAACGTCCATTTTACGTAGTCTCGAGAAAAGGAAAATTGAAATTTAAAAAAAATGCATTTCCAACAGAAACACCTGAGTGCCCGCTTACACGTTCGTCATTGTGGTATTTTGCGACATTTTTTTTGTCAGGCCGGGGAGATTTCGAGACCACCGTCGACGTTCGAGTTTGTTTTGTCGACAAAGTCGCAATACCTCGGCGAAAAACTTTGACCCACTGTCGAGAAACGGAACGAAAGCGTTTCGCGAAAGTGGAAACATTTGGCTCACGGGACGATCGGGCGAGTGTGCGGAAAGTAAAACGTTGCATCCAAAAGCGGAGAAGTAGAAAAGCGGGCCGCTGAAAAATGGGGCGCAAGGTCGCCGGTGTTACGACGAAGAATGCAGTTGAACTTGGCACAGGCCGTGCTCGATTTTTGTACATTGAAGACAGGAGCGACGGCCGCGCTACTGCGGCCTCGTTGAAACAGCGGTGCGCGTCGGGTGCGGAGAATAAAGTGTGAAGAAGTGTAAGTAAACGCGAAGAAAGTTTCCAAGTGGGTAAGTAGGAAATTTTTTTTTTTTATACTTTCGGAGCGATTGGAAAAATGTATCGTTTTTTTTTTTAGTTCGCGCATCGTCGAGCCTGCCGAAAATTATTTTTCGTTTCTTTGAGTCGAAACTCGTCGCATTTCTTATGCGCCGAAGCACAACAGTGTTTTCGAACGGAAAAAAGCCAACGATGGAGTAGATTTTCACTTGTATTTACGGACACGCTAAGGCGCGTACGGTAGAAATTTATTTATGATGATTTGTGTTGAATTTTCACTTTTTTTGTTGCTAGTTATTTGCCGAGTAAATAAATATCTTTTTGAAAATTCAGTGGACGACTCGTGAGAATTTTGGTGGAATCCAGTATGATTCTACGGTAGCGTTGGCAAACTTCCGTAGACGGTGAGGTATGAGAAAATGATGACTGTAGACCGTTGGAATTACAAGCAGTAATAACAGCACTGTATGGTGCAAAGTAAACCGGGCACTCATTTCACGGTATTACTCATGGCGATGCATTATTGCCGGTCGATCCTTCATTAGGAAGAATATCCGAGACCTATTTCGGACCTCTTGGAAATTGTTCGTGTCACGGCAATGACTTTCATCGAAATTCAAGTGAAAACATGTGCCAACAAAAAAAATGTCGAAAGTGTACAACTTTGTGATAAAAAATACCAACATTTTTTTTTTTTTAACTTTGTAAAGCTTTTTCTCTCTCTTTCTACGTGTACTTTTTTTTATTTTTATTTTTTTTATATTTTTTGATAATTTTTTCCGGCAATTTCCCAAAGTTCAGTGTGGTTCGATCTAGGACACGAGCACATTTTTTTCGTTTTGTTATTTTGTACGATAGAAATATCAGCATTGCCACACTGTTGTTCGATCGTCCCTGTCGCCAAACTTTAATTATCGTGAAAGCGCCATTGACTATCTAAATCGCTCTCGAGTAATTTGCGCGGCGATCTAGTTCAATCGAACAAGAGGGCGAATGTTTGCCCGACGCCAAGAAGCTCTCGAATTATTCTCGGGACAGATGTTTCCGCAGCTCGATACTCAAAGCCGACAATGGGCGCGCAATTTCTTCGTCACTCGTCCCTTTTTTTTTTTGACTATTATTTTTTTTTCGTCGATGCTCGTTCTTCGCAAGGTTGTAATTATCATAAAAGGCGTCGCA
This sequence comes from Listrodromus nycthemerus, assembly GCA_963978505.1. Lineage (NCBI taxonomy): Eukaryota > Metazoa > Arthropoda > Insecta > Hymenoptera > Ichneumonidae > Listrodromus > Listrodromus nycthemerus. The sequence goes on from OZ021679.1 coordinate 1,730,308, forward strand.
AATATCGAGCTATTTTACGAGTGGTCTTTGGTTCTTTTTTTTTTTTTTTTTTTTGTAGTCGACACTGCAGTGACTCGTGTATGCTTTTAAGTAAGTAGAAAATCCGTCAAACAATGCTTGTCGAAAAGAAAAGCCTCGTTTTATCTGCAAGCTTGCTGACCTGTTATTTTCTCAAGTTTTTGTTTTATTGTCAATGTCGCAAAAAAAAAATTTTTTCTGTCGCCCAAGTGGGTTGTTCTGCACGTTTTTTTTTTTCTACTAACGAAGCGTTTTTTTTACTGGAATCGGTTTGGCCAATGAATAAAAAAGAAATATGTTATTTAAAATATCGCCGAAAGTGAAATAGATTACGTGAAATATTCGAAATTTACACCGCGTTACAAGAGAATATTATATTTTGTCAAATTTACCTTGGTTTTTCCGTCCGGTCGAATCCTCCTCGTGACCCAACAGCGATGGTGTCAATCGTTTTGAGCACTAAACACCCGCGAATAAAACATATAATATCGGTGAAAAGTAGCACGGACGATTATCAAAACCAAATAAGTTGCGCTTATTTTTACACTCAGGACGATTTATATTAATATATTATTGTATTATCGAGACTATTAAACGTTGTTAGTATTATTGAGTTTTTTTCAACACTTTAGTTAACACTTTAGTCAACACGTAATTTAACACGTTTAATTAATGTCTACTTCTGTTTCCACACGATGGATTATATATTTTATGTGTACAATATTTCAGCGTAATTTCCCCAGGTTGTTAAAGTTTAACGAGACGGCGAAAACAATAGGTAATCGATATATTTTTTTTAGAAACAATTTTTTTTTTTTTTTTTTTTTTTTTTATTTGCACACTTATGTTAAAATTTTCACTCTAAATTTTTATTCGAGATATCGGAAATTCGGAGTTCCACAGCTTCTGAGCTTCTCAGCTCCGTTCGAGCAAGCACGAATTTAGAGCTATTAGGCGTACCAGGCCACTTCCGGTTGAAAAATCTCAGATCCGCGACGGTGACAGGGAATTTGAAATTCCTCAATAAATCAATTTGTCAAACTTTAAAGTTCCTTTTAAGACCCCACTATTTATGGCTCGTTTTTCCCATCGACAAAATCTTTCGCATTTCACACATATTTTTTCTATTAATTCTTCGATTCACCAATTTATGGAGCACGATTTCACGCAACGTTCCTCGTTCGATAAAATATTTCTTGCAATGTTCTTCCTTTTTTTTTTCTACGTTGCCTACCGTCCTTTTGATTTCCCCTGTAACCACCAACTTTTTTAATTCGTTATTTTCTTGTTTCCGCCTCTCACCTCGAGAATTGCAATTAACTTATTTCACTCGGCCTTTCATCCGTTGATCGAGTTTATCTGCGAAAGATACACAAATTCCCATTACATTGAATCAGAAAAATTCTTCAAATTTTTTTCTCGTTCACCCTTTTTTCCGTTTTTATTTTTTCGTGTCGTTCTCTCAATAAATCGCCAAAAATTGAGATACATTTTACGAGTAAAAGAAATTAATAATCGAAATAAAAAAAAAAAACCAAAAAAAAAAGGTTTTGGAAAATCATCCGAGTGTTCAGTTTTTCGGATACGAGCGAGAACATTGCCAAATGTATTGGATATTTTTTATTTCCATCTCCGAAACATGCTGGAGCCTCAATCGTTTTCATTTTATCGAAACGAAAAGAATCCGAGAATTCCCGGGGAAGTTAACGTGAGTTGGAAGAGTCACGTTAACCCGGCAAGAGCCAAACCACATGGTCCTCATTTCTTCCTGAGCTGTAGATCCCAGTCACCGATCCCGACAAAACAATTTTAAGTTTTCAGATTTGAGCTCGCGAGACTCGCGAGATGGAACGAATGCTCTTAACCGCGAGATTCGTGCCGAAGAGATAGGACGCTTATATGTTTCCATCGTTGCCATCATCGTTTTCCACTACGGTTTTGACTTCAGTGAGAGTTACCGGTTATATCCAACGCTTCCGCGACGAGGAGGGCGCGAAGGGAAGTCGCGCCACTTCTTCGTCGCAGTCACGTGAAAAACTTTCGTGCCAACAATTTTTTCACGTCCCGGGGCAGCGGAGTAAAAATAAAAGTAAAAGAAAACCCAAAAGTGGTTCGCCGATGAAACGGGACTACGAAACTTTTTTAATCGTCCAACGGAAAAAGATAAATAAAACGGTTATTCCATATCCTCACGCGGGTGTCGCAACGAAGTGGATGCAGCTTTAGTCGTGATAACTGTGTACCTGGCAAAGGGTGAAAGCTTTTCTCTGCACTACCCAGCAAGAACGGTGATTGTTTTTTTTTTTTGCCAATAAAGAAATCAGCGAGATTCAACGACGTAGAATGGGGTAGAAGAAGGTTTTAATAATTCTTATATTAATCGTCTTTACTTTCTGTCAATGCTTAGTATCAAAACTATTTGTTGTCCCCTTAAACCGATAAAAATCAAAACGAAGTATCTTTTCTTTCGCGATGATACTTTTATCTGTAAAAAAAAAACACATCTACGAACGACCGAAAAAAATGGTCTAATAAAAAATATTTAAGCTATTTCGATTCACTATTTTTTTCACCTGTCAAAAGTACGTTTCCGCGTCGAATGTAAAAGAAGCATGTGAGTTCCTGCGAGTTTTAGTCTCACTTCGCTCCCCCCGTTCGCTCGATGAGTCGAACATTGACGTAGCACAAAAGTTTCTGGGATGGATCCAAAGAAGGAGGAAATTTATCGAAGGCCAAATGTTTTTTCTCGCTTTCGCTCGCTCCATCGCTGTCCCGGAACATTCCGTATTTCACTCCAATATCGTCGACGATGCGTGATTAGAGAATTAAGGAACCAATTGAGGCGGACAAAGTTTCGCCGCGCTGGACCCTCGAACCGATAAGCTAGTAGGGGAATTCTCCCTTCGGGGCATTCGCTTAATTGTTGCTCCGTGGGAGCTTGGACACGAGATCGGAAAGCTGCACATTCAAAATGTCTTCGCAATAGCCAGGAATCCGTACAACATGTCGTGAAATACATCAAAATTTTTTGAATTACTACAGACACAGTTTATCTTCCATTTACGGGGTTGTTAATAATAATAACCTTTAACACAAATACGGGAAAGCTTATTTTCGACGAAGGTCGCTAAATTGTGTGAAATATATTTTTTCCACAATATATTAACATACGAACTGTTTGAAATTTGCAAAAACGCCCAAGTTTCCCCTTCGGCCGGATGCGCGACAATTTTTTTCCTCGCTTGAACCCAAAAATATAAATTTATAGATAAGATAATAAAATTCTGCGACAATATTTTATCACCGATGGAAAAAATAAATGTGGCAATGAAATTTAGAAAAAAAAATTGATTCAAGTAGATAAACATTTTTTAAAAGCTTTCATAATTGATTGGCTGCTGATTGACAGGGAAGGATCGACGGGTGCGCCCGTGGAAATACTAACGAGCCGATATCGACCACCCGGCTCATTTCACCCAGCTAATTTCCAATAAGAACGATATAATAACAATAATCTCGTTATCGCGAGAGAACAGCAGGTAATTATAGTATGGTTTCGTATTTAGGCATTTCATATCAAATTTTAACACGAATTGGTCTCGTGATTCTACAGTGGATAGAGAAATGGGTTAATGTACTGGGTGAATTATGTCGGGTCATTAATAGGTATGTGTGTTACGACAACACCAGGAAATAATACCGACGCTCTATTGACCGAATCGATTATACTGCAACCCCAAATCCCGTCGATTTCTTTTCGCAACGAGTCAACACGCTCCGCCAATTATCGAATCCTATGTAATCGAACCAATTGAATGAGATCCAGAAATGCCCTCGTTCACCGTGCCATTCAACCGTGTTCATTGACCAGAAGACCTAAAATAAAAGTAGAGTATTGAGAAAAAAAAAAACTAAAAATAACAACAACAAAAAAAAACAAGCTATCCGATCTTGAAAATTTTGGAGTACTCATTAGAGTTATTTTTGCTAATCTGTCTCGGACACATTTTTATCGTTTACCCAGCAAGAAAAAATCCGAAAATGCAACCCTAAAAGGCATAATAGGACGGAAAAGTTGCACCCCTTGAAATCTCGAGGGTCCGAGCTTTTAATCAATATTTTTTTCCTGAGGCAACAAGCTACAGAGTTTACCATCTCCGAAGATATTAGGGTCAGGGCGTGTGTATGAGCATAATAATACAGTCGTAAAGTCATTTAGAACGTGAATCTTCGAAAGGGGAAAGTTTATCCAACTCCGAACGATTTTTTTCTATTATCCTGATGCTGCTGCGGTTTCTGCCGTATTTTCCCATCGATATTATAGGCACGACACGTCCATGGCATGACCCCTCGTCTCACTCATTCATTATAAAGCCAACAACAAGGGCCGTGTCACCCTCCTACCCGATCACCGTACAGTAGTTCAGACTTTTCTGCTCCCCTTTCGTACGTCCCCATTTCGTAACGGTGATAGCTTGTTTGCGAGTTTCCCCGCACCTTTTACACCCTCCGGCGTGTTCGTTTCACTTCGACAAAATGCCTACAGCTTGCATACAATGGCTACTACCATAAATCCATTTGTACCGATGGAATCAGAAAAGTGAGCAGGAAGAAAAAAAAGGTAGGATCTTCGCTAGTTTATGGACTCAAATATAGTGGGAATTCATTTTAAACTCGGTTTCTGGGACGGCGTACTGGCTGAGAATTTTATATACGCACCGGAATTTTCCTGTACACATGTGTTTTTTTTTTTTTATCGACTGAACAGAAAGGTTACTTCCTAAACGGAGTATATGCGTGAACTTTAGGTTCTCACCTGGACGTTCGAAATATAACAAATAATGGGCTGTTTTTATTTTTTCTATTTTTCCTTTTAGACTAAACTTTGTGGGAACGGAAGTTTATCCTCGGTGTGTGGGCAAATAAGATGGTAGCGCTTCACGAACTTTGATAAAAGTTTGTGCCTGTATTATGCAACTGTTGACAGCGTTACTGAGTTGAAACATAACTTACCATGTGGCCAAAGAGGCTCAAAGTCGGTGCCGTCTTCCATATTTCCAGCACCGACGATTTACATCCGGAAATCAATATCGAGACCTTCCGAAATTTATCATTGTATCCCTTGCAAAAAAAAAATCATGTGCAACTGTTATTTATGATTTTTTGAGTGGTTCGATGGCTTTGATAACGTCAAAGTTTATGAAATCGTCAAAAATTTATTTTTGTATTTTTTTTTTTTTTACCAAAAAAAACGATCGCCATTAAATACTCGTGAATCGATAAATGGTTCAGTGGATCGAGACCGAAGGAAGTTTGGACTCAGTCGCCAGTTTTCCCTTTGACATTCTCTTATCAATGCTCCGACCCGGACGATTCTACAGATATAAGTTACGAGCTTTCAAGGATTTCGCTGGTTTCATTAAACGTATATCTGTCGTTTAGTCGACGCTTTTAATGACCAAATTTTATCGGGTACCAAAAACTTTTGTTCACACGTATGTATATGCATATCATATGAAATCTCCCCTCCCGTTGACAATATCTGCTACTTTGACGAGCTGCACCAAACACGCAGTGGTACTTCCGCTCGTGCATCATCGTCACCGTCGACCAAGCAATTTGGTCGCGGCAACGCGCTATCTCTGTACGATTAACCGTGAAGATAAGCGGGAGATAGGCGTCCGACTCCCGGCACTATATGCATGTATATATACTCGTCAAATCGCGTGCACTAACCCACACGCTTATTACAGTCCTTGCAGTTTTATCGCCTTAGACCGCGTGATGAGGGGTGGCGTACTAAAATATTTTAACAACTTGTCCCGGAAGTTGGATTGTTGAGCCGTCTTGGAATTCGAAGGCGTCACGCAAAAAAAAAGTGTTAAGTAGTCTAAAAAAAAAGAAAAAGTCGTATCAACAGGAGTTCAGATGTTCGTCAGCACTTTTAGTACTTAGAAAATAAAAGTAATTGCGTTGCGCGTCGTAGCTACTTCGCTTCCACTATGAAAATATTCGAGCGATAAATTAATACATTTTTTATTTAGCTTCATTCTATTTTTTTTTTTTTTTTTTGATCGTACCTTTTTTTTTTTTTTTTACTAATTCGAAGTAATCTCAATAAAATTTTCCTTCCCCGTTGGGAAACATAACTCAACCTTGCCCTATCGGTGCGGAACGTTTGTTCGATATTTTCACCCGGAAAAATAAATTCCCTCAGCGAGGGGGAACAAATCATCGGAAAACCTGACTCCGACACTGTATAGTTTCCATCCGAATGCGTAAAGAGTGAACGAAAGAAGAGAGAGAAAATGTCAAGCGCTTAAGAGAAAGACACGCTTAAAATCCTCGCATCAGTAGCAGTGCGGAGCTGATTACATCAACGTTCTTGTTGCTTTTTTTCTTTTACTCTCGTCGGCTCGAATGTTTCAGATTTTTTTACGGACACCGAGAAAGAAAATTGCCTGAGCTTTAGTCGCAGCATCACTCCACCCGCGCACACAATTAAAATACAACGTTTATCTTAACAATATATTTTTAACGAGAAAAAAAATGGTCAATTCAAACCAAAAAAAATTAATAAAATTTTTTTTTTTTTTTTTGAAGATGCAGGGCACTTGAAATTTTAAGAATTCGCCGATACCACCCGACGGAGGTTTTCCTCCCTTTCGCGTAAAATATATTATCCTCGCCCGGTTTCCCGTCCGTGGAGGGCAGAGGAGGCGGGAGTTTCGCGGTTTGAGAGAGACTGTCGCCGCGTGGCTCGAAAGCTCCGGTCCTTCCCGTGCGCCTGCGCGCTTCCTCGGGTGTCCCTTTCGGCGCGCGCCCACATTCATCCCGGTTGAGACCTAAAGCCACCTAGACCTACGTTCTCCAGTCATTCGTTTGGAGAAGCTTATACGTGTTGGGTCGACTCTGTTGTGAACTGGAAAAAAAAAAAAAAATCTAACTTCGCTTTTTTTCGCACCCGAGCGGCGATGCGTGTTTCAAGGAGGTCGGAGCACTCCGCACTGTAGTAAAATGAGTACTCATTTTTTTCGTAGCGTTTATAGAAAATTTTAACACTCGTGATGACGTGCGGTTTTTTATCTCGGCAAGTTTGCTTGACCTAGAAAAAAATGCCAAGATTGAATTCAAAAAATTTTACCAATGTACATAAATCAACCGGTGTTCTAAAATTCCTATATACAATTAGAAACGAAGGTTCGAACATTTCTGACGGTCCCTCAGTCGTGGACATGTATCAGATTTTTTTTCAATTACCCGTGTCGATAGCTCGCCTCAACTTGATAGGGCCGAATGTATTTGACAGTCTCGATTGGTCGTGCGATAATTTTGGAGCAGATGTTTCCTAATCTCGCTAGCAATATCCCGGACACATTTCGATGAGAACCGACATTTTATCACTTTTGGCAGCGAACTATTGACACTATACGAGTTCTCTCAAAATACAATTCCGTTTCTCATCCGTTCGACGTCTGCGCATTGTGACTACCGAACATCTTAAGGCGCAGACGTTGAGAAATGGGCGAACAGTGCTTCCCGATTGGTCCTTTGACTCCGAACGAGATTCTATTGGGAAAGTCTCGGGTAGGTCATAATTCGAAAAATCGTCGATGACACGGTTATTTTGAGACAGCCTGTATAGAGGGAATCCCAGAAACGCGACTGCCGTATTACTCAGAGAAAGAGGTGGGAGTCCTCAAATATGTGCTCACATGCGAAAGATCCACGATTTTATCAAACACAAAGCAATCTCGATATTTTTAATCAGCACATACCGTGAAAGGTATATAAAGTTGGAAAGATTCGCGACCGATCGCAGTGTCGTTAAGCGCGCGATCCTATCATTGTGATTTTTTTGATTCCGAAACTGCCCTACAATGGCGATACTGCGAGGCTTTTTTTCGTTGGCTTTACTTTTGGCATTGACCGGGGCGGTTCAGTATCGGCTTCCGACAAACGTAATGCCTACTTACTACACCCTCTGGCTGATGCCGAATATTGAATCTGGACGCTTCAACGGTGAATCAAAAATAAAAATCACCGTCACCTCAAACGATACGAAAACGATCACTCTGCACGCTAACAATCTCAAGCTTAACGAATCATTCACGGCTCTGAGCGACTCTAAAAATAATAATGTCAAGCCGGTCAAACAAACGTCCGATAACGTCACGGACTTCCTGACGCTTGATTTTTCAAAAAATCCACTCGCTGCCGGTGAGTACACACTGAATTTTCAATACACCGGACAGATTAACGACGAGCCGATAGGATTCTACAGGAGCTCGTACATCAATGAAATGGGACAACGGACGTGAGTATAATCAGTATATTTTTCGTTCTTTATCGCTGTCAAGATTTAACACCAGCGATGAGAATTCTTGAATGAAAATTTAACGATTATTTCCACGTTAATAAAGATGGCTGGGCGCAACTCGATTCAGGCCAACTCACGCCAGACGAGCTTTTCCTTGCTTCGACGAGCCAGCAATGAAGGCCAAATTCGAAATCTCGATAGGCCACTCTTACAAGCAGAGTGTAATCTCGAACACACCATTATATAACACTACCGAGGATGGAACAAATTACCCAAATCTAAGGACAACGTTCAGAGTCACCCCGGTCATGTCCACTTATTCGGTAGCTTTTTTGATATCGGAATTAAAAAGCATCAAAGACGACGACGATACATTGACCGTATGGTCCAGACAAAGTCAGAACTTCAGGAGCGACTACGCTCTCAGCATAGGTAAAACCCTTCTTGAATTGTTTGAAGATTTCACGGCCTTCGATCACGCTATCCCAAAAATGGATAACGTTGCGATTCCGCAATCAAAATCCGATGGTATCGACAACTGGGGACTCGCAACTTACAGGTGAGCGACGTTATCCTGGAAATGTGGCGAGAAATTTTCATCGTTCCTGATAAATTCTTCACTCCGTATCGTCTTTCACTCAAGGGAGGACGAACTTCTTCGCGATATCAACCTCACGATCGCCAGAAACGAGCAACATATCGCTATGGTAATGGCTCGGAAATTTGGCCACGAATGGTTCGGCAATTTGGTGAGTCCAATGTGGTGGGACTCCACTTGGCTCAGCGAGGGTTTCGACAATTATTTACAGTACTACATCCTAAACGGGGAAGAGGTGAAAACGAGTAAACCGACGACGATCGGAAACACCTGCGTCATCTTCGTGAGCACATCCGAATCAATACATTGGTTTTAAATAGGCAGGAGCTCCTTGGCGAATGATGGATCAATTCGTGGTGAAGAATCTCCAGGAGAAAGCTTTCGTTGCGGATGACACGATGGTTCAGCGTCCTCTCAACGCAATGGTGAACAGTCCAGCGGAGATCAGTCAAAATTTTGACGATATCACTTCCAGCAAAGGTAAACGATTTTTACTCTCACCGCTCGACTATTTCATGGTTAAATCATTTTTATTCGTAGCTGCCTGTATAATTCGGATGTTCTCTCATACGCTCGGTGCCAAAGTGTTCCGTACTGGGTTGAAGGCGTACTTGAAAGAACAGTAAATATGAACATGATTTTTGATCCACTCCTTCGGTACAGGTGTTATCTTTTTTAATACGACTTTTATTAGTGCATACAAAGCGGCAACGCCGAATGACCTGCTCAACGCATTGGCCAATGCCAAAGGAGCACCGTCGAATGTAAAGTCCTTTTTTGAGCGGTGGATCAATCAAAAGGGCTATCCCCTTCTCACCGTGTATCGTATCACGAATGGTCAATGGAAGTTGCAACAATCTGCTTATGTGTCGAAAGGAAGTAACAACGGGGTGTCTAATCTACTTTGGTCGATCCCCGTTACTTACACTACACAAAGCACTCCAAATTTCAATGTCACTACACCAACTATGTGGTTTCATGCGGCTGACACCGTCTGGATGACCGGTAACAATGAATGGATCATCGCGAATATTCAACAGGCGGGTTAGCACCTGATGATTTATATTTCTTCTAACCTGATCGATAAATCTGGCACGATTGATGACATCTTGTGCAGATGATGTCGCATCTATTGCATAAATAGTCGTATTGTTTTTTTTGTTTTACAACTGTTAATAGGATACTACCGTGTGAATTACAACGAGTACAATTGGAATCTCATCACAAACTACCTGAACACCGAGAATTACAAAAAAATTCACGTGCTGAATCGAGCTCAGTTACTGGACGATTCTTTCCAACTTACACAAGATTCTTATATCAGCACCCATACGATTTTCTTGAACCTCACGCGGTACCTGCAGCAGGAAGTCGATGGCATTCCGTGGTATTCGGCGTTCAGGGCTTTCTCACATCTCAATACAGCTCTCAGAAACACTGAAGACTACGATCTTTTCAAAGCAAGTATCTTGCAATTTATTCGACACGGTCGAAAATCAAACAATCTTTCTCCATATCTTTCGTGACCAACCGAGTGGAAATTTTCGTGCTTTACATCAAGTCCTGATAGGACAATTTAGGGAAACTTCCTGATAACGAACTTTGGGCGAATAATTAATTTGTCGATAAAGTCCACGTGTCGGATTTCAGCAATCACCAGCTGTATTTTCTGTTGCTTCCAGTTGTACATGCTCAGAATCATGAAGAAGCTGGAGACCGGCATTGCGTATGATCTTAAAAAGGACGATGACGATCACGTGACAAAGCTAACCAACCTTCAGCTCTTCGCGTGGGCGTGCGAAATGGGATCCGTAAATTGCACGACTGCTACCAACAAGATGTTCTCACAGTATCTGGCTGGTTCGAAAAAGTAGGTTCACGCGATTTTTGATGATGAGAAGTCATTGGACATTGAACGATTCCAATGTCCTTTCAGAATACCGACCGATCTTCGAAGAGTCGTTCTCTGCACAGCGATCCGCACGGGTACCGCAACAATCTGGGACCAAACTTTCCGCCTCTACGCACAAACCAACGACGAGAAGGAGCGTCGCGACATCCTGAGCGCTCTTGGCTGTTCCGCCGAAACCAAAATCCTCAAATCATACCTAACGAAAGCTTTGAGTCCGGCGTCAAACATGTCGTTTGAATTTGTCATGAAAAAAATGGTTGACGGAAGTAAACGTGGTATCGACGTTGCAACAGATTTCATGAAGAAAAAATTCACGACGATAATCGAGTCGTAAGTTCGATAGTATTTTTACGATTAATATACGTCTCGTGCAATCGCCGAGAATCAAAAAAGCTAACCAGGGAATCGTGATTTTTTTTTTTCAGCGTCGGTGATAAAGAAGCTGTGCTGCGTTGTGCGAATCACATTGGAAGCAGAATATTCATCGAGGATCAGAGAGAAAAGGTTTTTGCTTCGATTTGCAAAAATAAAATTTCGTATACTTTAATTACGCTAACGGTTTTTTTTTTTTTTTCGTTTCTGCAGTTCGAGAGATTCGTTAATTCGTTACTTGCTGACAACAAGGACTTTGCGGATGCTGTGACAGCCAATGGTCTTGCTCGTGCAATTACCAACGTCGAATGGACTGAGAAATATGGACGACCAATCTCGTCATTTTTGCGAGATCAAAAATTAATGGACCCTGAATGAGTTTTTACCTTAAAAATTGAACTAAAAATAATAACGGTTTATATATTTTAAAAAACGCATTACGTTAAGCAAAGAATTTTATACAAACACTTCCGACCGACCATAAGTATGGAATTTTCATGGCAATATTTGTCTTTAATTATAAGCAACGAATGTAGTTAAATAAAGCTGATATTTGCTGTGTGGCTGATGGGAATTTTTCTCTTTCGCACCCTTCTTTCAAATCGTCTCCCTTTCACGCTGTTTATATATTCACCCCCACTAAGTGTAGATCAATAAAGATTTTGATATTCAGAAAGGTTTTCTATGACCTTTAACCCCTTGAAGGACTCAATTAAAACGGAACTTAGTTATACGCTCGACCCCTTTCTTCGACCGTTGTAGTCCCCTACATTATGTATGTTCCCGCCAACCTCGCCACCCACCCTCATCAACGCCAAGAAATTCTTTGGTAAAACAAAGGAAAATTAATCTAGACTTTCAATTAAATTGACTCTTAGTACCGAACTTTGCCTCGAAGGTTTAATAGACAAGTTTCCCAACCCTCTTAAAAAATAGCTCTCAAAATTCTGTGATTATCCAATATTATTATACACGTCGTCTGACCGAAGGACGAAACGAGTCATTGAAATTGTGCGTTAACAGTAACTAACTTTAAAAGTTATTACTTCCATTATTATTGTTCCTCCACGACACTAAGTATTTTAGTGGCTGATATTTTCAATGTGGATGCACCGTAAGGAAGCATTGTTATTATTGTGAGTTATCTCATGAGTATATTCGCCGCTCGGGGATCCAGCAACTATGGTGCGAGTGAGTTTATCCTTGAAGTTTCGCCTGAAATAATAGACTGGTACGTTTCCGTTATGAAATAGAGTGAAAACACGGCAGCCACGTTCGCGCAATTACGGCAACTAACGTACCCAAGTGTAATGTCCAACGAGCTTGTTACTTCTACATAACTGTCCTGTTTTGGACATGCTTATCAACCTAACTGCTTCACTCGAACTCCCCCGTTGACGCCCGAAATTTACCTTCTGACGACTTTCATCCTCGCTCCCAATTTTTCGTTTGCGCAGTCTTACATGGACTTTAAATGTAACGGGGAGATCGTAGCAAAACGATTCGTTGTAGAATAATGGCCAGCGAGATTTTATACGAAGTCTGGGAAGGTGGAAAAAGCGCCGGTTCAGCGGCAGTGGTGAGTGCAGGATTAGAGCAGACTTCGCCGGACCAGAGTGTTTAAGTAGTAACGGTGACTAACCGGTCAGACACGTGGAAAGAAACGAAGTTTTCGCTATTTAGCGCAGTCACAGAAGCCACGCTTGCCGAAACACGGATGTACTCGACCATTTCAAACTTCGAACGTTTAATTTATTTCTATCGTACGAGGCATTCGAGTGAATTCGCTTGATGAAATTGCAGCGGACATGGAACTATTTTTTTTTCTACTTCGTTTTTTTATGACTAATTATACTTTTTTTTCATGAAATTTTTTTTCAAGCTGCATAATCTGCGCGCTTATGAAGTTGACGCAGCTGCACGGTCATAATTTCAGAAATCCTTCTATGTACTTCTCATTTCCCTCGCTCTGCGAGTCCGTTCACAGTACAAATAGAACCCTTGTTCGTAAAATCCGGAGCACCATTGAGTCGTAAAATATGGACGCTCGAACAATAATTATCTCCACCGAGAAATGTCTACATCGTTTACGCTTTACCGTTCGCATCGATTTCTCGTTTGTTGCATTCCTTATCGTCCTCCCTCTACTCGCCATTCACCTCCATCTCACTTTTTATTTCCATTACATATTTTTTTGCTCCCTTTTCATCGTAGCCGACGAGTTTTTTCGAACAGAAAATTGATGGAGGTCCGAGGATTTACTTTTTTTTCCACAGTATTTAACGCCTCAACGGACTTTATTATTTCTTACTCCCCTTCAGCCAACTCTGATGATATCCAACATTATTCGAGGTGTTTTAAATGTCTCGATTTAATAATTACCTGTCTATTCGATATCACAGGATTGATTTTTTTTACCACCTACGCGTTTGAGTTGCCAATATTTTTTATTAATTCGTTTTCGCTCCTTAATTTTATCCGATTCCTTCCGATCGACCTAGTCGATCAATTTTTCAATTTTTTGATTTTCCATTCCTAAATTTGTGCCGAATATTCGCTATCGGTGTCATCGTCCCTGCAGTTTCCGCCGAAGCACTTGGGCTCGACTATCGGCGTACATGGCAGGTTTCTCATCATGGCCGGACATACTATACATAATAATTTCATTAGCAAATCATCGAAGAAGCCGTAAAGTTACGGTAAGTTTCGACTAAGATTTAAAAAAAATTCCGTTCCTACATTATCGCCCGACCGTTCGCACATTAGAAATGGGCAATCTCTTCGCATAGGAGTCTCGAAAGAAATTTGGAAAAAAAAAATCTTTATTGTCTCAAGGTGTATCTACTCACCTCCCATTCCGGAAGTGGGTCCTCCGGTTCCACATGACGCGGCTGTCCCGTTCGTTCTCGCATTGCCATTGCAATTCACCCGACCAGCAGGTTGTCCAAATTGAGCGTGACCCGACGGACCGCCAGCACTGTCAGGGTGGTACATCGACTTCCGGTACTGTGGCGGTTGTGCCTGTCGAAGTGTTGCAGCCGCTTGTTGAGCCCCGCAGCAAGGTGAATCCGAAATCGCCCGGTCGCAGCACCCACCACCGCAACAAGACTTCCTCCACTGGGCACAGGATGCTCCATCGGTATTCGGCATTACCGGTCTGAATCGACAAAATAAATCGAATGAAGTTGACAACGTGGCGTTCCCTCTTCCGACTCGAGCGAGCTCGCTTTAACGAAAGCACGCTCCAAAAAAAAAAAAAAAAAAATCAGTGCAGTCAACAAAATTTGCGCTTGCGGGTGGCGAAACAAATGCTTGGTTGATCAAATTAACGGAGCGTCGAGTCGAATGTTTCTTTAATTACTACGATAAACTATTTCGTTCGATCAACCAAAATGTCATTTCGGCAACCGGAAGTCGTTATTTTTGACGGAATAGGCTTTGGTTTCTGAAGGAACAAGCTCGATTCGTATAACTCACGGCTGCGATCTCGAATACGCCGTCGATGACTTTGCTCTAAAAAAAAAAAGGAAATAATATTATCTGCCTAAATATAATTTTTTAAATTTGCTATTGTTTATGCTACCGATCAATGGATAACTCACTGAGAATTGGCGAAGACCACAGATTTATCGTGGACTGACATTCCATTTTTCGCACGGACAGATCTGAAAAATCAGTGAATTGTGGTTATTAAAAATTCGTGTGTACGTGGGTTTTGCTATTGCAAAAGGAAATCGGCAGATTATTTACCTGCAATGATCGCACATTGTGAATTTATTTCTGCTCCTTTTTTTGCCTGAAATAAGTTTCGTTAGCTAATGAAATTTAGTTACAAAATTTTGATGAATTTAGCTGATGTTTTGAACCGAAAAAAATGTATGAAGGTAGGAGATGAACGCAGCTGCGAAACTAATTTATTATTCCCATTCGATTGTCATTTTTTTCGGAGTCTTTCTAGGCCGTTTCATCGCGAAATATTCCATAAATTCGAATCCTACAATTTTTTTTCGGTATCAGCCTTTTACTAATATATTTTTACACTAATTAAATTCGTAATTAAATTGAAGTCGTAAGGCTTTATTGAATCGTTACATTTCATGTAAAGTGCGAAGGGAAATTATTTCGCACAATTGTTATTTGTGATTGAAGATTATTCCTCGACGAGGATTCTCGTAATTACTTCGGCGAAGCTGCACTGACGTTGTTACCGTTTCCTCTGCTCTTCCCATTGTCTTTCTTTTCCAAATCCTTTTTCTCCTTTCCGTCTTTGCAGCAGCCCGATTGACAGCAACCGCCTGCAGCTTCTTTCGCTCTGCAATAAATTTGTATAGTAGTTCATTGGTGAAAACAATGAATCCGAAAACACAATCGCGAATTACATTTTTTTTATCATTGATTTTCTCTTTTAATTTTCGTTTCAAACATGGCCGCCCGCCTCGGTTACGTTTTTACCAAAAATTCATTTTCTTCTCCGTAAACCTTTTCGTTATAGATAAATGAATATTTCTGTTTCTAATTTGTCTTTTATTTATTCGTCCAACGCCAACGTCTCAAAAAGTCTATATCGATAATCAATGATTACCAACGTTAACAACAGCTTTTCTTTTCGGTCTCCTTTGAGTTTGCCGGCGAACCGCTGCTGCAACATCCCCCAGTTTCCTCCCTCGTACCAGCGCAGCACTTAGACCCGCAACATCCTCCCGCCGCATTCTGCTTTTTCTCGCTACACAATCATGCGAGTATCTTGTTAATTCGTCCTTCTATTTTTCTCGCTATACTTTAAATAATTCGTTTTATTGTCCAGCTTTAATTAATTAAGGAAGCGACAGTTTGCAGATAGTTATCTAAATGTGGTTTTTTGAACGTTGATTTGCCTTTTTTTCTTCGTGGGTTTTTCAACGTGTTGCCACTTTTATCTTTACGAGCGAATCGTTGTGAAGCTCTCTTTTTTTTTTTATTTGGTAAAATTTTAATCTGTCGGACTGATGAAAATCGAAAATTTACTTAATTAAAAAATTTTGTGGAGTGTAAAGCAGGCGGCCATTTGCAGAAGTTAATTGCAAAAAAAAGGATGTAAAATATGCTTTTGTGGGAAAGGTTTGGATTTAATTATTATCGTACTTCTTGCTGCAGCAGCCACCGAAGTCCTGTTTGTCTCTCTCCTTCTCACGATCCTCCGGCCTTTTGTCACCTCTGCGACGAGAAAAAAATGGCACTCTCATTAATCGTCCGGAAACATTTCTTTCGTGAATAAACGAAGATGGAGTTTGTCGCGATTTTCATCCGACGTTAATATTTTTTTTTGATACTCACTGCTCACATTTGCAAGTCACTTGTCCTCCGTATCCTTTCTGACCCGTGACCTTTCTGAAAAATTTAACGAACAAGAACAAATGACAATTAAACTTTGCAAATAAAAGCGCAGTCCATTTTAGCCCAAAGTCATGAATAAAAAATCGAAGCAAATAGCTCGAATAAAACATTTAATTAAAATGGTATAAAAATGAAAAAAAAAGTGTTATGATGAGAAAAAAAAAACAACTCACGAGCAATGATCGCACATGATGACGATGAGACGACGATTTGGGCTTGCGAAATATGTTTCACCAGTCGCTTATAAAATTCGAACTTCAAATCGTTACCAATTGCGTCAATTTTCAATGGCAATTATCAACAAATTTTGCACGCCTGTAATTTCTTGTCGAGAAAAAAAAAATGTCTACGAAAGAGGACGGCTGATGGTTGCCCGTCAACGCCGGAAGTTTTGGTTGACTGAATCGGACTCTCGACAGCTGAATGTCTAACAGATCGCGAGCTTTTGTCGCAATTTTTTTTTCTCACTCCGACCATCCACCGGCAAATTTCCCGTTGCGTCAATTGGGAAGGGCCGAGTAAACCGGAAATGTAGAAATGAAGAATCAGGCGACTTTTCGACAAGCTTTCTTTAATTCCGGCGTTCACTCGGCCAGGAGGAAAAAATAGTGAGTCGTATATTTACCTAACGTACGTGACCGGTCGGGAATCGGATCATCCCTTGTGAATGAGGCCAATATGGGACATTCGACACCGGTAAATTTCCCTCCCCACGGACGGTGCTTCGCTTCGCTCCTCGTGAGTGAGGGAACGTGTCCTGTAACTGTGGGTCATCCGCTCGTATTGCACTCCGGAGGGTTTCTCTGGAATAGCTACACATATACCTAGACTTATTCGAGCTTATGTGACAATCACACCTCAGATACAAGTGGACGTAAGGACAAAACGAAATCATCCCTTCCGTTCTAGTTGACACTTTTTTATGTCTCATTGTTAAAAATGGTCCGTTTCGACCTCGAGTGTCAGTGACAATTACACTTAGACTCAGGAAACCGGATGAAATCATAGTATCTTAGACCTAAGCCAAAGTAGCCAAAAAAAAACGGAACCATATTTTTTTTTTTGATGATTCTTTTTAAATCATTGGTAAACAATAAAATTCGTAAAAAAAAAAGTAGGTCAAAATAGATTTTAACTGGAATGGTAGCAATACGTCTAGACAGTTGTGTGGTCATTGCGCCTCAGAAATAAGACCTTATAGGGGCAAAATGGGACTCTTTAGTTTCTTTTGGATTATAGTTTCATGTCACTATGCTGATGAAAAATAGTCTGTTTTTACTCGTGAATGTCAGAGGTCCGAGGAAGCTCCAAGCGGAATCGCAATGGCGGCTTCGCCCGATGATAGCAACACAGAGAAATCGGGGAAGCATTGTCGTCGAAACTTTGTGCGAAACAAGTGAAGAAAACCCCTCGAGTAATTCCACGGGAACTCCACTCTGAAATCGAGAGAGTGGCCCGGGCTTTAACGGAAGGTGTGGAGAGTGTCGGAATTGCGGTACACTCGAAGAGCTGCCGGGTATCGAAGCGCCAAGTTCAGTGCCGAGCTTCCGACCATGTCCAGTCCCATCGGAGTGCTGTTTCGTACTAGTTTGAAATTGAAGTATATCGAGCCATCCCTTCGCGACCACGAAAGGCAAACGAACTGGATAATGAAAAAATTCATGGGCCGCGAAAACGACAATGTAAAATAGAAATGATCGCACATATTTTTTCATCTCCGCGCCGAAGCTGTCGATATTCGCCAGGTCGGTATCAAAATTATTCCCCGTTTCGCTACGAAAAATAATTATACCTTTTCGGGATGTCCTCGAGGAGCGAAAAAAAAAATCGACGCGTGCTCCAAAAAAAAAAAAAAAAAGAACCAAAAAAAAATGGCTAACAGAAAATTTCATCCGTGTCGTCTACTTCGGTCCTCCGGCGCAAGGAACAATTAAAAACCCGTAGCGCCATGTAACATTTTTTCAACATTTTTTTTATCCTCAAACCAGAGCGATCGAGGGTAAAAAAAAAGCTCGCTCGCGAAGGTAAGAGCAGGGGACAAAAGGACTATTTTTTTGTTACCAATTTTTTGGTCTACATGAAAACCGTCTCGTTCCAAATGGAGGGTCCGCGTCCATTTTTACCAACGCTGTCTATTTTGCTTCGCTCGCTGTGCCTCGTGGTCGACTGGCTCTTTGATTCCGTTGTGGCGAAAAAAAAAAAAAAGTTTGTTAACTGTTGCGTTCGCCGCGCGGATCCTCAACAGTGAATGCAGGGTAGAATGTAAAACAGTGGCCGGAGAGCCTGGAAACGCTTTGAATTCTGTGGAGTATTTCCACACGGTCGAATCTGTATCGCCAGTTTGGCAACATCGTGTAAACTACAACGATATATTTTCAACGGATTGGCCAAACTCCCGGCACGCGATACGCGCGGAAGCCGCTCAATTGATACGCGCAACTTGCACGTTTCATTCCGGTTCAAAGCTACCCCGAAAGTTCTACACGAGCGGGCGCTCGCACGAAGATTTTTTCGTTTCTTTACAATCCCAAAGCGCTGCGGTAAACCGCAACTACTTCGCCAAAGTCCCAGAATATAAATGAATATAGAAATAGCAAAGTGCATCGGCGAGCAACAGCGTTGAACGAAGTTTCGCGCCTGTGCGCGGCTGGAACGTAATTCAGGCAATAGAAAATCTCTAACGAAATACAATGAATTTTTTTTTTCGGACCTGACGAAGCTATCGGTGAGGAAAAAAAATTATCGTCAGAGCAAAAACGGTCGCGAATCTTCAATAAAGTTAATTGGCAATTAACATAAGTGAACGCCGTACACACAGACTTCGGATCAATACGAATTCATTTAATTCCGACGGAGTCAGTGAGTTGGCTCATTTGTTCGGTTTTTTTTTTTTGAACTTACCAGAAATAGAGTTCCGTTCGCGACAATTTCCAGGCCATTGTCCGAATTCATCAGTCCATCACGCTGATTAGGGTCGACCTAATGGAGGTCCGGATAGGACATTAAGGCGATGCCAATCGGCAAGTGGATATCCGTCCCGATTTCTCCAACGAATAGTCGGATGTTCTTGTCGAGCCTCTTGTGCGGCCGATGAATCCGAATTGATGAATGATAACGCAGGTCCCCTCAGCTCGTACTAAGCTGGATGTTCCCACGTGAATTCCATTCCCAATGGTCATGTTCCCCTATAGGTTTATCGAATTCTGTGTGCATTCATGGAGTCCGAATGATACGGTCGGACCATTATAGGGTCGCTATTGACATTTCTGCGGTGGCGCATTCGTGCCACTGCAAGTATGCACATTAAACCATTAGAAGATAATAAAAATTGTCGACCATTTTCCGCGGATATTGAACATTCGAGGCTGAACAAAAATTTTTAGCATCTTCATCTATCAATCAAAGACGTCAAGCATTTTGATTTCGCAGAAGGACTTAGCGTCCTCGAAAAAAATCTTTAAGTCTGCGTTATACAGTCGGTAATAAAAATTATAAACAATTTTTTTCTCTCATAGGTGTTGACTATCTAGGGGTAAAAAAATGTTTGGCAACTTCATCTAACAATTATTGAAGCCTCAAAAATTTACATTTCCCCCAAGTGAGTCAACATCCGTGAAAAAAAAAAAAACAGTATTGCAGTTTGCATATCGTAAAGTTCAGGTGATGCAAAATTTCGGTCGCTGATTGTAGAGGTAATAAAAAATTTCGATGATGTAAAAAGCTCGTATATAGAGAGCTGTTGTGTCAAATCTGAGATTTGTGCTCCTAGGCTGCTAATCAACCGGATTAGCCGGAGAGAATTTCTCTTCCCTCGCTTGTTCGACTCTCCTGTTGGTAATTCACTGGTGAATCCATTGCGAATGTACTCCGGAACACGTGTGTATAGCCAAACCGATGTACTTTATGCATCGCGCACGCTCGTTCAAATTCCACAAGCTTTACACACTGCATTAATGTAGCTCGTGCTTGTCAAATGACGAGATCGTTTCTATCCGTGTATCACCCACACCGTGATGCGTTCAGCGTCGAAACGGCGTCCCGGAAGTCCGAGCGTTTGAACCGCACGTACTACATTGGTGTTCAACTGTAATGTACTCACGCGCACGATTAACGGAGCTACGAATTGAATACCAAGAGCGATTCGCATTATATTTGCCGGTCCAATCGATATTTTCTTTCGCACGATTGGTTCACGTTCGCAATTCGTCCGATAAATATACCGGAGCGGGGCAAAACGGACGACTCTAAAAAATCAAACGATTTTTCCTGCAATAAATAAATAAGTTTTCTGATTATACAAAAAAATTTTACCAAACCTTATTGTCTCAGGATTGTTAAATTTTTTGAGGACTTTTTTTTTCATATCAATCAGTGAAACATTTTATTCTGGGGAAAATAGTTGTGCGAACGAAACTGCGCTCTTATCTGGGAACATATAGGGGCAGTGAATTCGAGGGGGCGGGTGGGGGAGAGTGGTAAGCACCTAATATTATACGTAGAATTGGTGAAGTTTTCCTAGTCGTTGTTCGTCGGTGCGAAAGGGAGGCAATTTATTGTCCCGTAAAAAGTGCGAACACGTCGTTGGAAACCGGCCAGCATTCGGGGGTGAAGCATATCGGTCGTTCCAACGGGGATGTCGAGTCGTATACCTGCGTGCCACCTTCGCCTTTATTTGCAAAGATGAAAAGTCGATCGACCTTTCAACCCTTGACTTTGAACTCGTATATATCGGGCACCGCAGTAATTTTCTATGGACAATTTATCGAAGTCCTCGTCGGAATATTTTTTCAAAGGCGGGACATAAATTTTGATCCATCGATTCAATCGAACTAGAGACAAGGGACATTTTCTTATTGAATCGTTGAATTAACTATTAGCAAATTTGAACTTTGGAATAAAATTTATCGGCCACTATTTACCGTCCCTTCGGTTTGTCCAAGCAAAAAATTCATAAACGCTTCGCTATTGTACGAAGAGTCATGGGCACTTTTTTTTCCTTTTTTTTTTTTTTTTTGTGTCTCAACCGGATGAACGTTGTCTGTGGATCTTGACATAATTCTCATCACGTATTGCCCCGTTCTCTTTTTTCCCCTCTCTCCCAATACTGTTCTAGTTTTCTTTCTCACACTCGTTTTAATTTTCTTCTTTTCCACTTTTTTTCAATTCGATCGTTGCCGAGATTTCAAATTGAATAAAAACTTTTTCGGTAGATCATACGTCGAGCTTAAGCGACAGTGGGGTTTCGAGGGTGTTCCACCACGAATCGTTGACAAATTGGGTCACCGTTTTTATCTCGGCCCGCCGTGGCGTATTACATCCACTATCACACTTTAATCCCACATTCTTTTATCCCACATGCTTTCTCCCATTTCTTTTTTATTTATTTTACTTTAAGATAGGATTGTCCACCCTCTTGGCTTGGTGGCGGTAAATTTTGTGTTTAGTTCGTTCAAAAACCAGTGTATGTCACGTATATATAACTTTACTAAACTCTAATTTCGATCGTGAAAAAGTTCGATATTTTTAGCTATTCGCGACATCTCAAGTGAAATGTTCTTCGAATATATATTTCGCAACTGCGAGTTCCTAACGTTAATACATTTATTTCCAACTCATTGCCTCGCTGCCACGGGGATTTATCGGGATGAAGAAGCTCCTCTCCTTTGGTTCACCTTCCCTATCTCACGCTCGCCTCACACGAACGCGACGCTCTTTAGGATCTGCAAAAGCAGAATAAAAAAGGAAATTGAGTAGTCGGGTAGAAGAGATGAACAGTGAAGCAAAGGAGGGGTTCGATGTTATTTCATACATGAATGAATAAAGTACGACGCTTTAACTATTTTATGTTTTACCTCCGGCTGAGACTTGAAGTAACAACGGGCTATCTGATAGGCCTTGTCGCATACATCTTTGCTAGCTAAACCAATCCATTTTAATCCATTTTAATCATTTTTTTAAAGAATTAAGCTGTGTAATTTTTTTAACGAAGTACGAAATAACTTACGAATATCTTTGCATTTCACGAGAACTCTTCGCGAGGGCTCCTGCAATCCTTGCGGCAAATGCCGTAGTGCCTTTTCCACGTCGATGTCGTTATTTGAAGCGATGATTCCATTCTTGATCATAAAACATCGCAGATAACACTTCAGCTTCGGATCGTCCAGGTTAAAATTCCCGGCCTTAAGCTTCTTTAGAGAGGCTGAAAGATTTAAAAAAAAGGTATTAATATAGTCAAAAAATGTTTCTTAAATTCACTGAAAGTTTCCTGTTTACAAGTGTCGACTCACACCAGGAAACATTGGTCTGTTTTCTACAATCTCTTCGAATATCGGCTCGCCCATAGGTCTGAAAAAATAGATCCACAAATTACAAAAAAATATCCAATCGTTACGGTGATTGTTCGAGATAATTTTTTTTTTCACTCACAATAATGATAAAAAATATCGTAAAAATAACGACGAGGCGTTGAAAAATGTTCATTTTTCTGGAGGAATGAATGGAATCACGGAAAGTATTCGCAAACGTTCGGTAACGTCAACCTTGCGGAGAGACTGAATTTCTCGAACAGCCGGAAGCTTATTACTCGTTCAATCGCTTAATCCTTATCGATCACGTGAGTCACAGTAAAAATCGAGTTTGATTTGTGCCTCCCGTAACTATCACCATTGCACGAGGCTGTTGGGCGAAAAGTCGATAGCCGTGCAAATATGATTTTTTAAAAATACTTCAGCGCAGATCCAAACCGCTCGAAGCGATGAAATAATCCAGCACGAAGAACTCAAAATAATTCAATCGGTTTGGTTCTTTACTGCAATATTCTTGTCTGAATAGTCGGCCAATTTTATATCGGTGAATAGTAAAAAAAAAACCGGTTTTAAGAATTCATAATAATTACTGCCAACGTCAAATGAAGGCAGCTTGGCAATTTTATTTTGACGACAACCAACGAAACAACTTTACATCTTATAAATTCGCATTTTAACGTGTGCATTTTTTATGGTGGCTGCATATCTATTGACTACAGTAATTCCCATACCGCCCGGTGAATTCTAGTAACGGCGATCTGTATGCGGTTATCCAAAAATTCCCACCTTGAGAAGAGTCTGCAAAATAAGTTTAAGAACAAACTGCGAATTTTTTTACAAATTGAATGATTTTCTTTTTTAAATATATGAATTTACTCACTTCCGGTATATTTCTTCGAAAACACTCCCAGAACTGAAAACTCGCTTCGCAAGCGTCTTCTACATCTTTGACTAAAAGAATACGATGAAAACGTATCGTTCAATAAAAAAAAAAGAATTTTCGTCGGACTTACTTTCTTCGGCACAAGCGAAAATTGTTGCTTCCGATTCTTGACGTATATTCTGACTTATGGCTTCGATTAATTTTTCCGGAAATATCACACCTTCTGGACTCATCTTTGAGTGAAAAAAAATGGATAATTCCTTAAAGACACTTTCAAATTTTGTGAGTAATCAGTTATCGACTGAGCTGATTTATTTAATCTTACGATGTCGGATTCTACGAAGAGACACTTCAAATAACAACCCAATCGTGGCTGAGGGCTCGTTGCTCCTTCATTAATCTCATCTAAAAAATTTTTTTTTTAAATACACAAAATTTTCAACTAAGATGAATAAAGACTTGATTTACGCTTAGTCAAACCGAGCTCGGCTTGGCACTTTGCGCTCATTCTTCCAAAAGAATCATCTCCGCGTCCCACCTTCAATAAAAGAATAAAGGTGAATAAAGATTAAAAATAAAAAATTTTTATTACACATTGTTAATTCTCTAGTTTCATTATTAAGCACTTCAAAAAAGGCAAACCTTTGGTAAGACTTCTTGAAGAAACTTTAAAGAAAAAAATGTATTGAAAAAAAAAAAATTTCTTGAAAAAAAAATTTTTTTTCTTGAAAAAAAAAAAAAAATTCTTGAAAAAAAAATTTTTTTTCTCGAAAAAAAAAAAAAAAAAATTCTTGAAAAAAAATAAAATCAAGGAATATACTAAGTCTGTGTCAGAGCAAGAAACTTACGTGAACAACCATGAGAAACGAAAGAGCGATGGTCTCAGCAAAAAATTTCATGTCGCAAAGTCGTCGCTACTAATACTTCTGCCAGAATCATGCAACTCCACGCTATTTATATATGGAAAAAAAAATAATGGAATTACGCAAGGGCATGCACTATTATTCCACATAACAGGATCCGTTCGAAATTCGAAGTTCGAAACGCGATTGCATGCGCTCTACATCCGGTCGAACAGTGTACTGATTAAGAAAATTTGCATTCATTCATACACATCTATTTTCCCTAAAGTAATACGGTCGGCATCGAGAAAATTTTGCATCGATTATCTTAATTGCAATAATTCAATGAAAGATGAAACCATTCAAAGAGAATAAAAAAAGCGAGGAACATTATTGAGTAATCATTGAAATGACGCAGCAAACAAGGCGTTTCCTGTAGGAAGTGATATTACTCTCACGCGATAACGGCTACGACCGTATCGACGATCGGTATAAGTGGTGGAAAATTGTACGCGCTCATCATAATTCACTTACTTACGTGGCATCATTTTATTAACACAAAATACCTTCGATCCACTCTTATTCGCGGTATGAATGGAAAATCAAAACATTTCTATTCGATTTTTGAGAAAAGCGTTTTAAGCAGTTGGGAAGCAAGATAAGCACACACGAAGAAGATTAACGTGCAATGCGGTGGTCGAGTGAACTCGTAGCTCGACGAGTCACGTTAAACGAGAACTTCCTAACCGACACGATGTGCAGCAGCTTCGAGCGCGGGAGAGATAGCTGCAATTTCCTAACCAAAAAATCTTTTTCACAAAGAACGACAAAATTGCAAGGCACAACGTACTCTCCTGGTTCTGAAAAAAAAATGTTAACCGTTCCAGAGAATATTTTACGTCGTGTCTGCACGTTTTCAGCGTGTCTCTCACCTTCCCCCGCGAGCGCCGCGGATGGATTTCTTTCGCACTCCATAGTGTTTCGCTTGCTCTTAAAGTATCGCAAACTTTGCCTTAATATACTGCAGGTTTGAAGTGGTGAAAACGCGGTTTTTGTGGTACATTAAACTAGCACTAATGTAACACATACTTTACTTCGGCGCCAAAAATAACCTCTTAATCGAAAGCTCCTCGTGAAGCGCTCTTGAGATGATCAAATTTTGAAGCCGAGAAGGAACCGAAAACGCGCGAACCATCGACGCGCGTCGGAATATCGAAAGATCGATTATCGAACTTGATATGATGCCGTGCTCGCTTCAGGTTGCTTCGCTTATTTTTTTTTTATCCTCATCGCCTGTATGAAACACACAGGCATATAAAATTTTAATACTCACACACACCTCGAGGAGAGTCAGTTCGAGACGAGTGGCGAGCAAAAAGGCCGGGAAAATGCCAAAAAAGCGAAAGTTATTGAGCGTCAATGGGAAATGTCGGGTATGCCTCGGCGACGATGGATGCATGGGCGACATATTTGCCGAAGATCTTAGGCCGAAAATCAACGATCTCGCCGAATCCACGTCGATCCACGTATGTTTATACACCGAATAATCGAAAAATTATTTTTTTTTTTTTTCGAGGTTACGCTTGCGCAAAGTGTTTTTTCATGTAAGAAAAACTTGATGTATTTTTTTTATCGTTGATCTTCGTGGCTTTTACAGATCAACCATGAAGACAATTTTCCACGCAATATATGCCATGTTTGCTTGTACAAGCTTGACATGTGGTATGACTTTAAAAAACAGTTTGTACGCTCCAACATCATGCTGCGAGAGCACTTGGAAGTCAGCGAACTCTCCGACAATGCGGTGAGCACGCACCCCAATTTTGTTGTAAAATTGTGTGGGTTTTTGAAAAATTTTGTTCTATTCAGCGACTGTGAAGAATCTAAAAAAAAAAAAAGATCA
Organism: Listrodromus nycthemerus; assembly: GCA_963978505.1. Classification (NCBI taxonomy): domain Eukaryota; kingdom Metazoa; phylum Arthropoda; class Insecta; order Hymenoptera; family Ichneumonidae; genus Listrodromus; species Listrodromus nycthemerus. The sequence continues at coordinate 1,756,834 of OZ021679.1, forward strand.
CATTTTGCTATGAAATATAGAATTTCTTTCATTGCAGGGTTCGATGACAAAAAGAAAACACGATGAGTTGCAAGAAACTGCAGCGGACGATGCCAGCGAACAAGGCGAGCTGGTGCGTTGTAATTTGTTTTCTCTGTCTTATAACTTTTTTGATCTTTTGGAAAAAAATTATTTTTCACTTAGAAAAAACTTAAATTGGAATTACTGACATCAAGTACTGTGGCTAGCGTTGATCTGGACTGCAAAACGACACCATCAAATATCCTTGACACCAATGAGGAAATCGTTGATAACCAGGGATCTTTGCAGAAAGTTTGTATAAATATTGTAGTCTGCTTTAAATTTCTTATATTATTTATTATTGCTCAGTGTGTTTTTTTATTGTGTTTCTTTTATTGTGTTTCTATCTCATGTCTATTTTGAGTTTTCTTTTAATGCCTTGTTCTTTTTCTTACACTTTAAGACAAGAAAAGTTGTAAAAATCGTAATTCTCTCTTAATATACGGTTAAAGTACGATAATGTACAACCACAGAATAACGAATGTTTAAATGAAATGTTTTCTCGATAGAATATTCCGGACAATGTCACCGCCGACGATCCGTTGGAAAATTCAACAAACACATCGGATGTGAAATCCCTCGCTGCCGCCTCGTTATCGCCAAAAGTTAAGCAGATCATGGGAAGACGAGCGAAAACGACGGAGAGGCGAAAGGCGTCGACGAAGCGGTGGGTGGCCCGCAAAAAGGCTCTGCTTGCCGCAACGGGCGAGAATGACACCGATTCTGATTCGATGTCGTCGGACGACCCTCAGTTGTCACCAGTCCAGAAAGCTCGTGCGAAGTGCAACGCCGAAAAAGTTGCCGAGAGTCAAAGAAGAATGGCGAAAGCGTTGCAAAATTTCGACAGCAACTTGTCCGCCTGTTACGGAACGAACGCGGACAGCGATAGTTATCTGGTCGGCGATACTGATTCGGAAATAGCGCAGTCCAACGACGTGGAAAAAATTGCCGCGAGGAACGGTTCCAATCAGGTTCGTCTGTCGTCAAACGACTCCGGCAAGGTCGACGAAAAGATTATAAAAAATTCTATATCCTCCTCGCCGGTCGAGTGTCGAAAAAATTCGACAAGCATCACCGACGATTTTCTACCACACTCGATGCGATCGGAACTGATCGTCGATGACGCAACCTTCATTGTCACGTCGACGCTCGCCCTTTCCGACCCTCATTGCGTGAACGATTCCCCGAGCGCGACGCCCGTAGACGACGCAAATCACGAGAGAAACACGGACATAATCGACGCCGTGCAGTTGCGTCGCGTCAGTCCAAAATTGCAGGAGAAAAGAGACAAGAAATTCGTCGAGTCCTGCCTGAACATCGAGGTCGAGGGTACGGAATTGGACGCCCTGCAGAGAGTGCAGACCGATCTGGCAAAGTTCGTCGAAAAAGACATGAGAATTAGATTTTCGCAGGACAACCCCGAGAGAAAGGCGGAGGACTCCGACGCGACGAAAGATTTGCTTCCGACGCTCGACCGTCAGTTGAAAACCATCGTTGAAAAAGCAATAAAAAAGAATCTCGACAATACGAGGAACAACGTTAACAATCGTGGCAACAACACGTTCACGAGTGAATTCGTGAGGGCGGCGTTGCGCTCAAAAATTTTTCAGCCTCGCGTTGTGCTGCTTCGTCTCGATGTCGCGCGAATGCTGGAGAACGAAAAAAAATCGTCCAGCAACAGCGTAAAGACGAAAGTCGTTGCAAAAAACAGCGAATCCCTCTCGATAACACGCGCCAAGCGACGCTGCGGCCAGCCGATAAAGTACGCTGATTACGAAACCTCGCCAATCGATGAGTCCGGTGAAGCGAGCCTCGTCGAGGAGGAGCCGAAGATGTCGTCGCCCGGACCTAAGAGCAGCAAGGTAAAGACTTACGGACCGGCGTCCGCCAAGCAAATTTTGCCGACCGTGAACAGACGGGAGAGTCAAAAGAACAGAATCGCCCCAACGCAACAGTCGAAAAACTCACTGTTGGCGAGTGAAAGTTCGTCGAGGACCGCGTCGTTAATGAGCGAAATTTCGATGAAAAAATCGTCATCCGACATGGACGAGTCGATAGGCGAGAAACACATATGTGGCGTGTGCGGCGACACCTTCGGCACTCCCAGAGAAGTCGAAATACACTTCGCCACTCACAGCAATTCCGTTTCGAGCGGTAAGCAGCCGAAGCAAAAAATGATGAGATGTAAGCGTTGTCACGAAATCGTCGAGGCTCGTTACGTAAAGCTGCACGTGTGCCTGGCGCTTCGCAGCCTCTACAAATGTTACTCGTGCAACTCTAGTTTCAAGACGGAGAAGATGCTCGCCAGACACGTCGCCTCGCACAGCCTGGACGATCGGGACGGCAAGATCGTGCCGAACGTTATTGCGAAGAGAGAACCGAAGGGCAAAATGAGAAGTGAGCGCATCGTCGACGAAGCCGAGGCCGATGCGGTAACGAACGATAACAGCAATTCGCAGCACACGAGCACGATCATGAGAGAGAGTTACACGTGCTTCGTTTGCGACAAAACTTTCACAGACGAGGAGATTCTCAAGGATCATCTGCAGAAACACTGCGACGATATGAGCGACGATCAGCGCAGCACTGGCAAGGATTATCAGTGCGCAATATGCGGTGATTCGTTGGACTCCGAAGACGCTCTGGAGACCCACGTTGAGAAGCATCTGTTCGACGACGAGGACGATAATCCTAATCTCATCAGCATAGGCGGCACTGATAACTCAAAGATGACCGTGACCGAGACCGCGCGCTGCGGACAGTGCGCCGAGGTGTTCGACTCGGAGATGTTGCTGATGTTGCACATGCAGGCGCACGACGAGGAGGTAGCGATAGCCGAGTGGGAGAGACGCGGCATCGACACTACTCAACACATCTGCGTAATTTGCGACGATGTTTTCGCGACCGAAATCGAACTCTCTGATCATCTCGACGTTCACAACGGCAATGCTCACATATGCCAGTTGTGCGACAAACCCTTTCTCACTCTCGAGGAACTGCAGAGTCACGTCAACACTCACTGATACACGTGGAGATCATACAAGTGATTGACAAAAAAAAACGGCGATCAATTTTTTTTTCACAAATAAGTGGCATGTAGGATCAAACGAAACGTATCATAATTTTGGATGAGAGAGTGGAAAAAAATGTATGTTTGCAAAAATGTTTGTCGTGAAAGATTTTAGACAAATTTCATCCATGGGATGATGTTTTAACTGTATTCGGAGCGACTGTTCGTTGTTATAAATTATTAAAGTTTGACAATGCGACTCCACACAATAATTGGATAATAGCTTGGAAGTCTGGTTATCGAAATACATTGCCTATCGACTGAAATAATCACGTTAAAACAAATTTATCGTGCTTCGTATCAGTGCACAAAGGGGCATTTTTTCAACAACGAATAATTTTTATTCCATTACTCTTGTCCAGATATTTCTGCATCTGAGAGCATCCAATGCAACATCAACAACTCAACGCAATGCATCGTCAATATCTTTCGATGACTCACTGCGGTGTTGACATGTAAAATGTTGATTACTTTTTTTTTTTCATAAGAACATGATATTCGTATCATTCGACGTTTCATAAACCAAATGAAACGAAAATACAAGTTATTGAGAATATGTGTATTGAAAAATTTGTTCTGTTATCCGAAATGTGAAATTTCAATAATCCATTTTAATAGAGTAAAGCAAGGGTTGAAGAGATAGATTTATGGTCATCTTCAATTGCATTGATCCCGAATTTCCCCAACATGTTCGATTGATTTTTAAAAAATTTTTTTCAAGTCATGAAGTCTTAAAGTGAACTGAACTATCTACCACGTGATAGTTCATGGTGAAATAGACTTAATTGGTAACAGAAAATGTGATGCAAGACACTTAGACATTAGGCGACAAAGCAAAGTACCAACTGATGTAGGATTCAATACCACGTCCGATGATACTTCGCTTTTGACCCAGATATCATTTTTTACACGTCATTGATTGAAAAAATGGAGATATGAAGATACGTTTAGATATGTTTCATCTCACCTTGGGGGAAAGGGAGAACCTTCGCCTGCGAGATAGTTGCAATTTTCAAATGAACTCTATTCGATGGTGCACATTTTTTTGAGAGAAAAATGATTTCGGGGCGGAGTTGAAATCACCGTGTGCATGCAAAAGTTTATTACAGTTTTCATTACGGACCGCGATATTTCAGTTTCGCTTCATGTAATTGAATTGGATTAAAAAACCGTGTTTAATAAATACTTCTAGAATTTATGTTAAACTCTTAATCAAAAGCTAGCGTCATCTGCAACTGTACCGGACAGAACCGCCGATTTTCTCCGCTCGCGTCGCCGCCGAGCATTTCCTCCGCGAATCAAATTCCCTCTCGCCGTTTCTCGGCTTTCCCCGCAAAGCCTCGTAAGATCCCGCCGTTTAAACCACGCCCATCAGGCTCCACCGGCTTCGGAAAGGGAAGCTGGCGATTCATAGTGGAGCAGCCAACATGAGCGTATCGTTTCTCGAGCGGCGCAGCACCACGTAAACCGTGTAAAAGAAAAAGGAAAAAATATAGAGGACAGGGATAAAAAGTTTCCCGACCTATTCAAATTGACCGTGATAAGGGAGTGTCGATAGCCCACCGCTGTTACTCGTGTTACAGTGCAACAGTGAATCATCCAAAGTGCCAAATGGATTTCTTTTGAAAAAAAATCCCACGTGTATGAGTTATTGGTTAATCCTTGTTTTATCATCGTCGTTGTCGTTGCTCGGAAAGGATACTCTAGCGCGAGTGCCTTCTTCCACATCGAAAAGTTGCGGTGAGTGGAAACTACACATATGCGTATATATGTATAGAAGCGTATCTCTGTGTATGTGTGTGTCTAGCCTACATTAAGCCGGCAACTCGCGTCCAGCGCGTCGAATATAAAAATTTCTCTACACACAAACCCGTCGAAAATTCCTATGGTCTTCCCGTCACGCCTGACAGATGGGTCGGCAATGCAGATTACACTTTTGTTTGTTTCCTATAAGCCCGAAGTGATCGGTCGACATTTTTTTTTCACGTCTCTTGCGCATTCGACGAAAAAAATCTCAACAATGGACATCGCGTCCGATATGAAGAAAAATCGTTGATGCGTTTCGATATCTGGTATGAACTAACGTTCCCGAACCGAGGAGACATTTATTCGATGTAAATTCCACTCAGTCTCCCCCGAGATGCGGAGAGACTGCCGCGCTAGGCGGCGTCGCTCTACACCCACCTGTTTTTATTTTGGGGATTCTCTGACGTCGTTCTCTACCGTACTATCGCGCTTTACAATGAAGCGTAGTATAAATAATTTCCAACGAAATTCCTCGTGATTTAGCGCGACAGTATTTCGCGGAGTTTTTTTTTTTTATTGTTACGCGCGCGACTTCATGCATGCTTCATCTAGTATGGAAATGTTGAACTTGAAATCGGTGTCATTGTCGTGAGCGGCGCGGCGGAGAGGGGTGGGGGGGCGTCAGCCGAGGTTGGAAATGAAACACTTCTTGTTTACGGAGGATCGCAAGGTTCAGTTGGGGGGGGGGGGGGGGGGGGGATATAATTGCGCTTTTTATAGACAGTTACGTAAGCACTGCGCATGCAATAAGAAGAAGGTTGCATTGATATTGAAAGATATCGGATAATAATTTTTAATAATGATGTAGTTTGTTGCAAGAGTCGTAAATAAAATAAAATGGTTCGTTGACGAAACGACGTCGAGACTTTGAGATGAGCGACGAAGCGAATCTTAGTATTTCGAAATTTTTTAAAATTTCTAAATAATTTTAATATCCACAATATCGACCATTCAAAATTCTATATTTTTCCGAGTTGAAAAAAAAAAAAAAAAATTCCCAAAGAATTTTTCTATAGTATTTTCGGATCATCATTTCCAAGTCTGTCCAGCCTCTTCACATAAACTTCCCAACTCTGTTTGATTCTCGCATCGTCCGCTTTCTCGAAATAAGCGCAGTCCAGTTTCTCCAACAGTTGAGCGAAGCACGCATCGCTCGTGGATCGTTCCAATATTCCCAGGGAGCGCTTTATTATTTTTTAAATTGAAAAAATGTGTATACATATATTTTGAATAATCTATCCTACGTAAAATTGGCGCGCGAAGAATCTCATTATTTTTCAAATAAAAAATAAATTTTTTTTTTTTTTTTTATCTACTTTTAATAAAATTCGCAACAATTGGAATCCGCCATCCGGTGGAACTGCGCGCGGAGGGTCTCATTTTATTTTTTTTATTTTTTTTCAAGAAAAAAAATATATATTTCGCAAAATCTATCCCACATAAAATTCGCAACAGTTAGAATTTACCATCCGGCAGAGCGGCGCGCGGAGCGTCTCATTATTTTTTGAATTAAGACGAAAAAAAAAATATTTTGAAAAATCTATTCCACATAAAATTCGGAACAGTCGAAATTCGTTATCCCGTGGATCCGCGCGCGGAACGTCTCATTATGCTTAAATTAAAAAGAAAAAAAAACAATTTTAATTAATTTTAATTAAAATGAAAAAAAAAAAAAAAATTGAAAAATCTATCTTACATAAAATTCGCAATAGTTGTAATCCGCCATCCGTCTCATTATGCTTAAATTAAAACGAAAAAAAAAAACAATTTTAATCAATTTTAATTAAAATGAAAAAAAAAAAAAAAAAAATTGAAAAATCTATCTTACATAAAATTCGCAATAGTTGTAATCCGCCATCCGGTGGAGCCGCGCGCGGCACGTACGGGAATGCGGAAATTCATACAAGCGAGCGAGCCCGTCTCTTTTCTCTCTCTCTCTCTCTCTCTTTCTCTCGGCCGCTGCCCAAGAGAACTACAACGATGCTTCGACGACGAGAAGTCGATAGTTTCACGTCGAACTTTCGTTTCGCTCGACGCGTTTACAGTCGAGTCGCCGTCGGGCGATCGTCGTGGTTCTCCTCGCTCGACGAGTCTCTCTCGTCGACAGAAGAACACCTCATCGTGTCTCGGCTCCTCTCGCTCATTCTCCTTCCCGTTTCTCGTCGTCGCACGTCCACAATCTGTATAGCGTTACCGCGGTATCACCTAAAGCCTTATTGCCATCGCGCTGTTCCAGCGAACAGCTGACTTTGTCGTTTAATCACCCTACGTCCATTTCTCTATTAAAGCCTCACCAGAGTCTTACGAGTTTCCAAAGTTGTACCATCTTCAGTCGGCAGCGGAAAAAAATGAACGAATACAATTTTTTATTTTTTTATTTATTTTTTATTCGTTCATTAATTAAAAAATAAAGGAATAAAAAAATTTTTTTTTTGGCGAACATAAATTAAAAAATGTTATCTCTCGAATATTATGAACGTAGTTAGAAGCATCTTTCCGATGTGCAAAGACCATTTTTGTGGCTGTTTTTAATTTAAATGGTCGAGATGATTTTTAGTACAAAAAATTCATATATATATATATATATATATATATATATATATATATACATATATATATATATATATATACATATATATATATACATATATACATATATATATATATATATATATACAGTATGGAGTTGAAAAGCGGTGGAAATATCGCGTGACTAAAGTCAGAAGGAAACATTTTATGAGTATCAGCATATAAAAATATGTCTTTACGGTTTCAGTCAGGCGATATTGGATCGAATCGATCTCGAGTTTCCATTGATCGTTTCGCTCGAGGAGACCCACGGTTCATTTTTTTTTTTTTTTACTTTTTTTTTTTACCTTGTCGAAGTTGGCGGTCACGTGCCACGACCGATCTTACGTCAGATCTTGCGGTGGGCAGTTACGATGTAAAAAAAAAAATTTAAGCCTTTTCAAGAAAATTAGTTTTAATTATTAACAGATAAATATCGTGGCTTATTGTTGATTGTTCAGTTTCAAGGATTATCGGTACTTGTGACGAGGAGAAAAAAAAAAATCTATGAGGTCCACTGTGCTCTTTCCCACGTGAGAATGAAACCTCAGAGCATGAATATTCTCTCGCATTTAAGCACGATACGGACTGCAATTACGCTATGCCCATTTAATCCTTCTGATATTTTACTGCTGAACATGCTGCATTATATATATATATATATATATATATATATATATTTCAACTGTGCACTGTAAAAATTGTGGACATAACCGTTACGCTCGCGGCAAGCAAACTCCCACGCGTAGACCAGTTATGGGAGTCAACGTTGACTGTACATGGTACAGGAGCCATGTTGTTTCAGACGAAGCGTCGAACCGTCGTTTAAGGTCGTCGCCAGTCGACCTTGACTCACTTGCGATCAAAGAAAATTTTGCCACTAGTGATTAATTTTTATTTATTTTTTATTTTCGGTTATTATTTTCGAGAAAGTTATAGTCCGGCGAGGCCGAGCATGCACTTCCGGAATGGATTCTTTTTTTTTTTTCTCGTTTCCTTTTATTTTATAGATATATTGCAGCAATGTACGATAGAAAATAAAAATGTCAGAATAAATCGTAGATACAGTGTTGAATATTCGTTACGATAATTAGAGAAAAAATATGGCCGAGTATGAAATTTTTTGTTAATGAGTCACTGTGTACTTTAGAATTATATCTGGATGAAACCAAGCATGTACTTCCGGTTTGAATTACATTTTATTTCATTCTTTCCATTCTTTACACATATTATAAAAATGTAACGATCCGAAATAAGAGAGGCGTAACTATGTCAGTGCAGATGGGAGTAAAAGTCGACGAGAATTAAACAACGAGAATGTTTAAATTTAAAAAAAAATCTCTCACCCTTTTCGATAAAGTTTTGCCTTGCTCAGACCACGCTCGACATAAATTACATTGTCTTACATTCTTCTCATCCTACACACATATTGTAATGATATTACGATGTAAAATAAGATAACGCAACTATGTCAGTGTAGATCAAAGTAAAAGTGCAGTACATCAGCGGAATCGCATCGGGCTTTATCGAGGCCGAATTCCAAACACTTCGGTGGTCGTTGACCGGTTTATTTGGCGACGACGACGCCGGTCAGATAAGTCGGGGAACTCTCACGCTTGGCACAGCTTTACTCGCTGCAAAATCCCATTCGTTCACGTTCGTGGACTGCGCCGGTCTCTTGCGGTTAAACTCTTCCTCCTCCTTCTCTCCTCGATGTGCTACAAATTGGCGGCCGTCCAACGATTTTCTCGTTCCCTCTCTTTCTCAGTTTCCATACTCTCGAGCCGGTATTCCACATCCAAGCCATTTCATTTCCTCTCTCTATGAGGAGGAAATTCTCCCGAGTTCTCATCGGTTCCATCCTTTTCTCGCGACTCTCTCCAACGAGCTAAGTCGTTCACTGGCTGGCTACGCTGGCACGCGCGTCGCTGCAGACGCGTGCACCGGCTCTTAACATCGCCGTAAGTAGAGCCGGTTGCAAACCCGGGCTTCTATTATTTACCGGAGTTTTATACGACCGCTGGCTCGAAGACGCGACTGGACGGAATTGTACATGTCTACGCTTCGAATATATATTTTTTTAATGGGATTTTTTTTTTTTAATTAATAGATTTTTCTCCGTTGGATTGTGGAATTTGGGAAAATAAGTTGGATACATATGTGGACTTGATTATGTGGTAGGAACGAACTTTTCAGCGAAGGTTTTTTTTTTTTCTTGTGTACTTATAACCGACTCTGCCGTAGTTACAAATGGAGGTTTCTATTATTTAGTCGGCTCGCAGGCGACGCTGGACGGAATAGAAATCTCTGGGTTTGAAAAAAATCACTTTTGCAATTTTTTCCAGATTTCGCCCAGATTTTCTTTATCAAAAATATCGAAGATTTTTCGAACGGGGAAATATCGGATTTGGAAAGGAATGTAGATGGATGTTAATTAGGAATTTAATTAGGGGGGAGATGCTTTACAGGGAAGGAATGGATTTGTTTTTTTATTCGTGGAAAATTTATTAGCTACGACTAATTTAATTGCAGTGACGTAGAGATAAATGCAATAAATGACAATGCTTGAATGCACTGGAAACATCGCTTACGATCGTCGAATAAGCCCGTGGAAGTGATCAGGTGCAACGGCTCTCCCGGATCGCGAGGAACGCGGCTCGTAGGTGAGAGAACCAGTTCACCGCGAGCGTAGGTGGATTTTATACCTGCTGAGATATAGCCGAGCATGAATCTAACGTCGTAACTATTCGTCCTTCTACCTTCTACATCGTTTTTCTCGCGAAACTGTAAAAAAAAAAACAAAAAAAACAAAACCCCTCATTTTTAAGCCCCAATTTTTTTTTCTCATTTTACAATTTTATACAAGCAACTCTAAAATTGAAAATTTTTTTTGAACATTTTTTTGTCCCTTATTAGTTAATGGACAATTTCCTTGTGTCGACATATAATCGACATTTATAAAACTAGAGGCGGATTGTGTAATAGGAAAATTAAAAATTAAAATATTGGACGTTTGTGGGAGAAATTTTTTTTAAGTACAATTTTTTTACTGCATAGTTAATTGTCATATCCGCTTTAAGGTTCAGTTCGGAATGCGGTTGAGCTACTGGACTGCGCTGTAACTCGCGTTATGATCGTCTTGGTCGCCGGACAAGACCTCGTGCCGCAAGCGATTAGAAAAATTAGCGTCAGTATCGTCAAAGTAGTTTGCAATATACCGTCGACTCGTAGGAAACTCCCACTTGCACCATATAGGAATGACGCATAGAATCGTACAATTGTTTATTGCGCAATATATTGCATTTTCAAGGAAATCCCAAAAAAATATACATCGTCGCATAAAAAAAAAAAATTAGTTTGGATGTATTTAAAAAAAACGTGTATTTTTCGCGGAAAATTAAATCGGCATGTTCCACTCCCAAGATTATTTTTAGGGTTTTTTTCCCTAACATTTACTCAGTCAAATATGTGCGCAAAAATTCTGAAAAAAATTGTCACACTCACGTACAAAAAATGAGAAAATTCCGTACAAATTTGGCGATTATTCGTCGAGCCGTTTCGAAGATACCGGCGATTTAACGAGGTGATATAGCGGAATTCCGAGAACTCTCGTGTTCACGTGTGAACTATGAAATATCTATGGGCGGGCTGTAGGTTAGTATCCTTTTACCTACTCGTACAGGTAGTTGAGCGTGCAGCACGCGTTACACAGCTCGCCACTCCGCGAAGCCTGTCTTCCTTTCTGGTTTCCGGTGCCCGCGGATCTCGTTGCCGGGAAACTTCCTTCCCCGTCCGGTCACGACGACGCGCTTCAGGATAATCATTAATTACCTTCCCCCGGTAAATCCACTCGCCGAAGTCGGGCCGAGGACATGAGAGAGAGTCTCTTCTCCTATAACTGCGTTATCCGCAACCGCGGCTAAACTGGAGACCAACGAGAGTCAATAATTCATTTTCTCCTTCATCGAGCGTGTACCCGAAGAGAATCTAAAGACCCAGCGAGAATGTAAATCACGGAGGATCCTACGGCAATATGTTCTACACGCTGATCCGCCGACTTTGAATAAATTTTCGACGTACAAGACATCTGAAAAATATAGGACAGTAGGTAGAAAATAGGATAAAAAATAGGGATATATCAATGGACCAAAATTTGTCCCTTTCAAAACGTGGTGAGAAAAATCGAGTAGGGTGAAATCGATGGTCAGACAGTCGGATCAGCAAATCTGTCCTTATGTCTTTTAATGATATCGAGTCAATTTTTTGGAAAATGAAGACTGCCCAATGTTGCACTTTTTGATTTTTTTTTTCCAGCAGAATATCCATTCGAATGTCAACCATTCTGACCGATATATAAAAAATATTATGGAACCGGTAAATATGGCTCGACCCGTGTAAATGACAATACAGCTAAGAAACGGAACAGCGTATCTCACAAAATATGACACGATAAATAATGTAGAATATGTCCTTGTCAAGGTAAAACTGATCAGATTCAATCTTGAATTTTTAATTCTTCCTGATAGCGAGGGCAACTTGAAGGTGAAATCTTTAAAAAAGAATTTTAATGAAATGTATTCCAAAATATTAATCGAAAAATTCTTTCCTGTGTCGCTCTCTGGGTGGCAATTTTTTTGCCAATTTCAGGTTCATGGAAACTGCGCTAATGGAAGAAAGAATGAGAGATCTATCAGTTAAAGAGATCGCGCCGTCCGTGGCGAAATATTCGGGCTGGGCGCGTGTTGGTCGAACGGTCAGAAAGAATAGAACAACAGCGAACGAAACGAACGGCTCCACCTCGCACGGCCCAGTAAATATCGCCTCCCCGATGTACCTGGCATCGAGGTCGCTTTGGTTTCCTCGTATCTAGCTCACACATGCACTATTCACGCCAGAGCATTACGTGTCACTGTTAAATTGTCGGATGGTGGATAGTTCCACGCGAAAATACAATAAAGTAAAGCAGGGAAAAAACACTGTAAAAACTATCCGACAATTTTTTTTGCATATAGTTGAGCGGCTCCCATAAAATAAAATCTTGAGGAACAAAAAATAAAATAATTTCGCCTCAACCTCTCATTGCCAAGGCATTAAAATAATGCACGGAGAGGACGTAAAGTGTAAAACTTTACGACAATTTAAATTTTTCATATTCACAAGCTGCTCCGCTTTGAATAAATCTTAAGATCCGAAAAAAAAAATTCCTTCACCGCGATCTTGCATTCTCGCCTTTTTCTAAAAAAAAAAAAAAATCTCAATAATTTAAATTCCTCTCATCAATCCGATTTACATTCGAAAAATAAAAAGCGTTCATAAAAACTGTTGTTTCTCGTCTACTCGGGCGAAAATTCTTTCTGCGTCGCGAACCAAACAAAAACGACTGTCGTCAAGAAAATCGCAAAAATATTTTATTTCACATGTGCAATTATCTCGAATAATTCTTATCCGGTGACGAACGCGAAGCGCGCGTATACACGAGGTAAACGACGACGAGAAACGACGACGAGGTTTGCATACATTCCATTATGCATTAAGGCGACTTTAAAATCAATTTGCGCGAGGCGTGGAGCGAGTCGACGAGAGAGGAAGAGAACCGGAGGTTTGTCCGCGAGCTTAGAGAATTAAGGGCATCCAGGGTGGTGGGGGGGGGGGGGGGGGGCAGAGGTGTATAGAGAATAGAGAGGAAGTTGGTCGTCGTGAGAGTACACGGCCGAGGAGCCTTCCAAGTGGGCGCACTTTATTCGCCAGTAGTCACGATCTGGCTTATCGTTTCCGTACTTCAGTTTTTTTTTTTTTTGAATTTTCACTCTCATATTTTTTTATTTCATTAATAATACAGCTAGGACAAAGTATATGCGAAGGGACTAATTGGACGCCGAAGAGCATCGAATAATAAATCGTGCCGTTGCGTCTTCCTTTCTCTCGCCCTTGAATTAAATGAAATGTTTACATCGTCAAGCGTGTCGTTCAGCTTTATTTTCTGTTTCCACTGCCGCGATCTTCCGAGATTAAATACGTGAAAGGTTGTCGAAGTACTCTTCGACATTTTTATTTATTGGTTTTATTGTGAACCGGGTGTTGTTTATCACGCAAAAATACATAACGTAGGTATTATCCGGAGATAGAGTAGCAGTCGCATCAGTCGGAGAAGAATTGTAACTATATATTTTTTATCATCGGTCACATTCTTTTTCTCATTATTTTTATATTTTCCGAATATTTTATTCAATTATAATCGTGGTATATGCGATTGTGTGAATTATTGACACATTTTTGAGACATTTTTAACTTCGTGGAAGAGTCTTTTTAGGGTGTTTAGGTCTGACGACACGAAATAAACGAATCTATCAATTTATATGATCGTGAATAAAAAATATGAAACATTTTATATTTTAATCCCAATTTAAAAATTCGTTTGTAGACACATCAATTTATTTCGTGTAAATAATACAGTCAGATGAATTAATAATAATAGTTCGAAGGGGGGGGGGGGCAAACCACGTGGTTCGACATTCCACGTAGCTTGTAACACGCCACGTATATAATTGTATACAAATTAACGTTTCAACTGCCTCACCGTTGCCAAGGTGCATGGCTCTCGACTAAAAAAAGCAAAAAAAAACATTCACACGTTCGCGTTTCCTCCGATTGTTGTTTTCCAGCGTTTGCGAGTGAGAGGAAGAGATTCCAAATGACGGGAACGACCAGAATCAGAAGGGCGTAATTTTTCGCTTAAGCGTATAAGAAACTCTCTTCTGCATGCGGTCACGTAACTTTTCTTCGCTACCGCATTACGCACTCTCACGAGAGAATGTCAATTTTTGCACAACAATAAAAATCCAAGGTTGAATAAACTGAAGATTCGGACTAGGACATTCAAATGAATATTCAGTTGGTCGGAAGAATTTTTTCAAAGCCTCAAAAATATTTCAACGAAATCATGAAAAAAAAAAAAAAAATTCAATCAAATTTTAGTTGTACCAACAAATTTATTTCCACGTGTCTCCCAGATTGGTTTATTCGAGACTATTTATTTTTAAACTCTGGATGACTTTTTTATCAAAGAGTTCACGAGGTCGAAAAAATTTTACACATCGATGGTTGACTTTTCTACGGTAAAATAATAGCAATTACATTCATTTGACTCAAATAAATTAATGCGATAAAATTGGAACTAGGTTGTTTTTTCGACAAATGTAGATTTATTCCGCGTCCTGCAGCCGCGTTCTCGTTTATTCGTTGCCGATTATCGGAGAACGAAAATTGAATCACAAAGCCTCGAAGCCTATAAAATATGTATGTAACGCGGAGTAAAATAGGTCGACCCCTTGACCTCCTTGATCAAGAGAAGGGTGAAGACACTTGATCTTTCCAGGAAAATATTAATAACTCCAACGGAAATTTACTGTTCGGAAAAAGCGAAAATTTATAAATGGTCAATAAGTCCCGAGAATGAGAAATTATTAAAATCGTGTTGTGTACGATATAGGCGAAAATCGATGCCGCGAATCGGTATAAACTTACGTGTCCACCACGCACGGATATCGATTTATAGAAAGTATATAATGAATTATCGAACAGCGTACAGATATATCCCGTATAGAATGAAAGACGGTACTCTAACATCGCCTATGCAACGCCGTTGAATTCATAACGTGTTAACCTACTTTCGTCTACACCTCTAACCCTCTCCGTATGTAAGTCGTGAAATATTATAATCGCGCTTCGTCAACCAGGTCGTTCACATGCGAAGTCATTCAATTTTTTTCAATACTCACAATCCACACGAAAAATAAATTCAAAGTCACTTCCAGAACTTTTCAAGAACAAAGTTCAGGGTCTCTTCAAGGTCAATTAAAATTTGTGGTGTTCTCAGGGACAATAAAAATTCAGGGACTTTCCACGAATAAAAAAATTTTTTTAGAGATTTAAAAAATTCTAGAGTGATTAAATTCCGGAAACTTCATTTTTTTTAAATTTATTTTTCGGATGTCTTGTATTGATTTTATTTTTATTCGGTTCTCGGTTTGCACAATCGTTCTCATCTCTTTGTTTCGATACTCTGGTCGAAGATCCGGCTGAGATGTCCTCGGATCAGGACGGGGCAAAACGGAACTGTGTTCTACAGATTTCAGATGGGACTTTGTCTTTCCATGTCTTGTTGAAAATCGGAGAGAATGGTCAGTTTTGCCTCGCACTGCCCGATTGTCGAGAGCAATAACGAGACTGACGACAAGTGGACGATGTCTGGCCAATCCGCATGGGCTCCTAAGCCAGTTTAACTCGGTTCAGCAGCGAGTTCCTCGACAAATGACACACAACTTTATACGTTATCGGTTTATTACATACGCGGAACTGGACAGTGCGGACATTCAATGCGGGAGCAACACGAAAAGCCTGTTCGATATGAAACGACACTTTGCGACCAACTTCCTCATACTTCCACGACGGCTTAGCCATACAAAAATTCTTCGACCCAAACTTTCCTGTTCTTTGACTCAATCAATGTTTCCCCACAAATCGAGTTAAATTTAAATTCCCAATGCTCCGAGCGAATTCACTCTTCAAGCCAATCGACCGAAATATGAAAGTTCGGATTTGCCGTCGGAAATTTATCGCTCGGATACCGGTAACTTAGTTACTCAGATATTAAAAATCAAGATACTTTTTAATTTTTCTCACAAAATACTTCCACACCATTCGGTTATTCGGTCGACGAATATTTTGAATTTTTTCCATCGCTTTTCTGATTTACATTTTTCTAGTTAGCGCCAACTCACTAAAACGTGAATTCAACTTTGCCATTCTTGAAAATTTACGATTCACAGAATGCTACCCGGTTTTAGCTGAAACGAACAGAACATTCCTATCGTGCTTGAATGCTTCATTCGGCCATTTTTTTAATGCAAGGTGACCTTTTGAAGAGGAAACTTTGTAATCCCCTCGGAAGTCGTCCGCAACATTTTTTGTGCCTCATATTTTGACCGGGACAATGTGAGTGGAACAACCTTGAACCGGAAATCGATATCGCGAGTCGACCAGAGACCTTCTAGCTCTGGCAGGAACTCAGCTGAGCTCCTCGAGTTTCGTGAGCTTCTCTGCTAGTGGTTGAAAAAATCCCCGCTGCTCGAGACCTGAAGCAAGCCGAAGCTCACGTCGCTCTTCTTCACTACCGCTATTCCATCTTTTTTTTTTTTCATTCTTGCTGTCTGTACTCGTGAGAAAACACGACTGAAAGACGTGTCGACGATCCACCTTTACAATCGAGCACTCAAACTGATAGCAAAGGTGGAAAAATCGGGCTACGATTTCTACCAAAAAGCCCTGGACTTGGACTCGCAGATGTTGGACTCGCGTCGAAAAAACGTTTTTTGATGTAAAAGAGGAAAAAAATTAAAATAAAGAATTCGAGAAACATACGAGCGACGACGAAATCAATAACTCAGGGTCGGTTTTCACAGCCTGTTTTATTTGTTTCTATCGACTGAAACAATTTCAAAATACTCAAAATTTGGGAAAATTATGACCAAAATATTGTTTTTTTGAGATACTTCGACTATGATTCGTATTGACGCGTTTATGGTTGGACTTATTTGAGCGTGTTTCCTATGCTTTTGGAGAAACTAAATATACAGTATGACACAAAGTATGATTCATGAAATTTTTGTATACTTCTTAGTCGCGAATTGACACGAAAAGTATCGTCGCTACTCAACGGGCACGCAAACTGATAGCGACGGAAGAAACTCGTACTCATCGTATCTACAAGAGCGCCACTATAATAGGTTTTTGATGTAATGATAGAAAGAAAATGTGAGCTGGACTCCAGAAATGCACGAGCTGGCCGGAAATCAATACTTCAACGTCTATTTTTAGAGCCGTTTTATTTGTTTCTGCGAACGAATGAGTTCTGTTATTTTTTTTTTGTATCAAAATTCTTAGAAATTTGAAACGTGTCTACAAATTTTTTTTTTTGGGTTTTCCGAACCTATTTTCTTTTTTCAACAAACCAAAAAAATAAAAATAACTGCTAAAAATTGACGCTTGAAATTATCGAATATTTTCTTGTCGAGAATTAAAACGAAATGTGGATACCAAAAATAAACGCTGAACGCTCTGTTTTGTAAATTTAAAAAAAATACTAAACTACTGTAAAAATATTCAATTTTGAACAACGAAAGCAGACGCTAAAAACTTACTTTTCTTCTTTTTTTTTCGTATCGTAAATTTGGAAAAACTTGTAGTACAAGCGAATTGGCACACACGTGGAGTTGTGACTCATGCGATGACTGTCATTCCGATGATATGATCGATCATTAGGCGCATACGATAATGAGAGTATGGCCGCTCACGATTCGCGCGCGTGCCATTATGCTGCAATATCTATTGTAGTGCCACGATGTAATGCTCGTCCCTCACACCCACAGGTAAACGGAAAACATTTTCCTTCGCTTGTATCTCATAACAACAATCTTCCGTCAATCGGTAATTCAAACGCAGAGGTGAATTCACAATTTCACGATAATCCGACAGTGTTTGCGACACTGAAAAGCCTCACGGATTAATATTGTTTCATTGCGGTTCGCTTCCACCTACTCGATCTACGGATGAAAATTTTACTCTTCTATTTATTCTCTTTTAATCGGTGAAAATGAAAAAATTTCTTAAAGTTAATTTTTTCTTAGGGAATTTGTAGATCTAAATCTTGCAATTATTGGGTCGCCAATTTAAAGCTTGGCGCGTTGCTGGCAGACGTTGTAAATCTCCGTGCTTAAAAAAAAAATTTTAATTCTCTGCAAATATATATGTATGTACATAAAATTAATTATATTCATGAAGTACGAATTTGATGAAAATGTTATCTCGAGCAAAAACATTGTAAGTATGCATGGACCGTGAGGTCTAGTTAGTGTAGTCAACACTGCATGTACACTTTTTGAATAAAATCCGGTAAAGACCTAGCCGGGAAAAAAGTCAGCGACGAGAAACTCCGACAAGCGTGAAAAGCGACTGTCGAAACTACTGCTCGGGAAACGAGTCTGAAACGAGTCTTTTTCGAGAAAAAAGAAAAAAAAAAAAAACTATGCCGTAATACTTGATCGCTGTTCGTTATCACAGCAAAACGTCATATCGCTGTTTGGTAGGAACCTGAAAAAAAATCGAATACATTCGCACTTTGCAATTTTGTTCTTTGGATCTGTTGCGAAACGCGATGATTTTCGAACCTAAGCTGAAACTATCAAACTAATTTTAATATTACAATACATTGAAATTTATCAAATTAATCAAATAATTGAAACAGTACGATTGGATAAATTCGACATATTTCGCGTAAATGATTTTTTTTTGTGCGAAAAAAATGCCGACTTTCTCGCAGATGACGAAATGCAGAGATTCTACTTAAAAATGCATCGACCATATTCGACCGTTTAATTAATCGCTTCACGTATTCGGCGCGCAGATCGATTCGAGCTCTTGCGAATTCAGCTTACATCTACGTCGGTACCTAAATTAAATTCAGTTCGACACGAGTCCAAGCGCGGTGCGGAATTTTGTATACGATGCATTATTATTGCGATAGTCGGGCACGTACTTACTCACACGCCCGCGGACTTTCGCATCGTGAAATCGATCCGAATGTATAATCAAAGGTGAAATGCAGCGTGTCTCCTCGACGCTTTCTTTTTTTTTTCTTCCTCAGAATCTCGAATTTGAGCTGCACTGAAATCAACGACAGGGAAGTTCTACCAATAATTAACCGGACAATTCTCACTGCTTGTGGACAATGTGAATAACAGAAGATTGTTCAATTTTTATTGCCGACAAATCTTACAATTTATTGTAAGATTTGTCGGCAAAAAATAAGAAAAAAATTTATTTCGCTTTTTCTTTTTTTTCGTAATTGAAGAAACATTTTTTTGCGACTGTAAAAAGATCGTTCGACCGCAACACGAAAGGTGAATTGTGCTTATCGTCTCCAACGCAGAAATACACGGAAAGAAAATGTCTCGAGATAATAATTATCTTCAAAGAAAAATATTTTTTCTTGTCAGTACGACAAGTAAAGCTTCACTCGCGACAGATTTATAAGTAGAAGATAACTGTCGTCAGATTAGACGGAAAAACGTCGTTGCATCTTTCACTGATAACTTTTATTTATTAAATCGAATCACGTATAATTTTACTGGAATTTTCGAAATTTTATTTCTCAATATTCGGTGTAAATAAAAAAAATGTTTGACCCAACATTTAGTAAATCCTCGATGACGACTGGATGAACAACACACGTGTCGTCCGCTCGAGCAAAATGGGTCAGCGTGTTTATACCGCTGCTCGAAGTAAGTGGTTAGGACGCGAGAATGCACAGAGGTCGTGCAGCAAACTCTTGCAAACCGCACACAAAACACACATACACATCGGTCGTACAGAGAAACAGAGGTGGAAAGCGTCGGGATTTTATGTGTGGCGATCCCCGTCGGTTCGTGTTGTTTTCCCTCTTATATTAATCCTCCAGTGGTCAAGGGATAAATTCTACCTCGAGAAAGAACGTTGCCATTTCGTTTCTTCTACTCTTGTTATTTTCACTCAGCAAATTACACGTGGCTTTTTATCGCGAGACTTTGTATTTTTTTTTTTTTATATTTCTTAATTCGTTGCGATTGATGGTTCGAATCTTTCGGGCGGTGAGCAAATGTTTACGCTGTAATTTTCTGAAATGCTCAACGAAAAGTCATTGAATCTGCGCGACATACTCGGACGGTTGAAACGAATTTTCAAAAATTATTTTAGTTTTTTTTTACGAGTGAAATAATTTAAAAAAATTCTACGAAACAATGATATGCGAAAGTATTTTTTCCGGAATGTTGAAGAATTTATCATTTTTTTCTCAATAGACGATTGAGATTTTTGGTGCACCGCACGCGAGAGCTTACCAATCTGCAGGCTGGATTTTAAATCGTGTCGGACGTATCAAATAATATATTAGTTTTAGGGCGAAATGGAGGGGAAAACTCTGATTCAGGGAAGCTCGGAAATGCTTCGACAATTCTCTGTTTGGTGCTTTATACCGCACTCTCATTATTGCTCAGCTGTCGCCACACGTGTCGGGCCCATCAGTGACGTTTACCGCACAGAGTAAAACGACATCGTCGGTGGCAGGAGAGTATTTAGTTTAGCACAGACCGTACTGACGGCCGCCCTCGATACGTCGGAAACATTAACCCTCGCGTCCCGCCACCGCTCAGAAGTCCAGATGAGATATTTTTGTTCATCAATCTACCGGTATGACAGTCCGTTCATACAGTTAATTAAAAATAACCGACAATAATTGTGCAAGAGGAATATTGGTTATTGCTGAAAATCCATATATGGCCATTGGTAATTACCATGAATTCATGTGTTGCCATTAAAAATTGCCAGGATTTAATCAGTTGCCATTGGCAATTTTCAAGAATTAATCCGTTGCCATTGGCAATTCTCGAGGATTCATTTGTTGCCATCGGCAATTTTCAATAATTAATCCGTTGCCATTGGCAATTTTCAAGAATTAATCTGTTGCCATTGGCAATCTTCAATAATTAATCCGTTGCCATTGGCAATTTTCAATAATTAATCCGTTGCAATTGGCAATTCTCAAGAATTAATTTGTTGCCATTGGCAATTGCTAAGAATTCAGGTGACGCATCTATAACCGATAAAATTGGTCACTGCCAAATATTCTATGTTATCGTTGCCGAAAATTTCCATATTGTCATTATCAGGGATCTCTATATTGCCATTGTTAGGAATCCATGTTTCCACCCACATATCTATGCATCATGGGTATTGAACATCACCGTCGGAAACACGTGGAGGCTGAAACAAACCACAGTAGTACGTCTAGCGATACTCGATCATAGATTTTGAGGGGTCTGAACCGAAGCCCATTGCTCTCTCACACAACCCTCTCATGCGATTCGCCTGCTGCCTCCTTAGGGCGAGATCCGGTATCGCAAATCGATCACCCGTTTAGCTCTCCGATGCGTTCTTGTCGTGTATGCGATCAAGCTCTTCCCCTCGTCTCCTCTCAACGTCTCAGAGAATTCTCTACTAGGAATTAATTCCACGATGCATTCCGATATCTGCTATGTAAGCTGCTTCGTATCTATTTATATTCTGCTCTCCGGCACACGAGAATTGCGAAAAAAATACGATTGATTTCCAATCGACGCCATGGAGATGGAATATTTATTAATTTCAAACATATTCTATTTTTTGTAAATAAGAAAAACGCTTTTTACACTGAAGCCATTTTTTGGGTCCAATGGAATTTGAAGGGAAGCGAAATAAAGCAAAGTATTTCCATCGACTGAGCAAATTTTCAGACACTTTTGAGTTACAAGTTCGATAGAATGGGGTAGGTCATTCACAATAAAACGAGAGCCGACTTCGAGGGGATTTTTTTTTTTTTTGTAGCTGAAGAGAGAGAAGATGGGGTCGATCGCATTCCGGCGTCGTGTCTCGGACGTTTATGGAACGAGTCCGAGCGCAACGTTTTATGCTCGCGAGGGGTCTCGGTCATCGCTATAGTCGACTTCGAAGCCCTGCGTTACAGTTGTATACTTACTTTGTCTTTAAACTCGCTTCTCGCCGCCTCTACCCGAGAAAGATATACGCGCCCGAACCCTCCACGGTTAGTCCATGTTTGGCGAGCCAGACTTCTCTTTCCTCCTCACTCTTGCCTTCCCACTTTATTCTTCTCAAGAGCGAGTCTACCACGGCTGTCGCGTTTTTCTATTCTCTTTTCGCTACGCTGCGATTGAATACAGGTATACAAACTTCCACCCGGCACTTTCCATCGCCCATGTGTTTCTCCGTTCGCTTCATCGACGCAGGTGATTTTCACAAATTTCTACTCATCTCGCAATGCATCTGTGAAAAAAGTCTTTCTATCCTCCACAATATTCTAGGCGATAAAGAAAAAAAAAAAAAAAACGTAGAAATACAATGACAGTATTCAATATTTAGAGAAATTTGTAAATTGTAAAATTCATTGATGCGGATGATTTTAATTTGAATTCGAAACCTTGAGTTTTAAAAAAAAGTGAGAAAAAATTATCAAAATGTTTTTATCGTCTCGCTCGATTTAGCTTTCTTTTGACCAAAAAAAATGATAAATTTCAATATCTCGAGTAAATTATGAGTTGTATTATTTTACAAGGTACAATATTTGGTAAATTAATTTTTATTTTGTTCTCGAATTATCGTCACGATAGTTCACTCCGAGTGTGATGCAATTCCGAGTTCCATGAGACGAAATTCAAGAGGGAAACGTTGTGCGTGCGCCAAACTAGCTGTGACAATTAGGATGCATCACGGGCGTTACATTGCCGAAGTAGATGAGCTAATATAAAGAGGTGGAGTTTAATCGTACAGCAGTGCAACAGCCGCAAAGTGAACGTTCGCGGCTACGCCAGAGCTCTGCACCACTAACAGAGGAAGCGAGTCTTGTTTAATCGCTCGGTTGAATCATGAGCGTGAAGAATCGTGGAGGAACCGTGACTCACGCCCGAAGAATAGTGTCGGGCGTGACGCGGACGATTCGATTTGCCTCTTTAATACATAGAAATATTTTTTCCTCCGAAGAAAAATCCGTAATATTTACCGGTAGCTCTCGATGGAAAATAAATTGACCGGAAATAACTGAACGAAATGCGATCCACCGGTTTTTATACTTGCTGTAAAAACTTCCACTTGCAGTTTGTCCAGTTTGTGCAAAAAAAATAGTATTCGAGAAAGAAGTGATTTTTTTTCGTGACGAGCGAAACTTCTCAATTTCTCAAAGACAACGAATTTTGCTGGATAAAAAAAAATGATTATTTATTTTTCTCTTATCTGCACAATGTTGAAACAAGCGGCGGTAAAAATCTTGGAAGTGCCGGAAGTGAAATGATCCAAAGATTTTGAGTCTGAAATATCTTTTCATGTGTGAAAGCTTTTTGCACACGGGGAGCCGGAAGTCGGCGAACAATGGCGGCGTTTTGTTGAGCGTCTGGACGATAACTCAAAAGCGAGGGGGATTTTCTCGGAGCTCCCGGATTTGTCGCAGTACGTCATTCACAGAGACTGTACGTACTGTCGTTTAATACCGAGTCTACACAGAAGAATTCTCAGTCTGGATCGTTTATGAATGCAATTGAGAAGCCAGACGTGGCTCTCGGCACGTCCCATCGTATTCGATCCAATTATTGCAGCTCCGGACTTCAAGCTCTGAATTTCTCAGCAACGAATTTTTCAATTCGGAGACCAAATAATTCTAAAGTCTTTTCAGGACATTGAACTATGAGTGTTATTATCCACCCACAGTTGTCAGTCCTAGTGAAGATATTTTCAATTTAAGGAAAAGAGAAAATGATAAAATAATTATCCTTCATTTCCTAACGTTTTCCTCCCTCACTGAAAAAAAAAATCACAGTGGAACAGCAGAGAAACTTATTTTTTGACGTAAATGATTTTTTCCCAAACTGACAAGCCCGCAATTAGGATTATAGTTGAACTAATCAAAGTATACTATCAGAACCATTCTATATAACGGAAATACCTAATCCACACTTGGTTTGATCTGAAAATACTTCCACAATATCATAGAATAAACGATAAAGGCTCAATGTTTGCGGGCGGAATTTCGCGTTATCAAAAAGTCCGTGCCAAACTATCGTTGGAAAAAAAAAAAAAAAAAAAAAAAAACCATATTCTCATAAAATCTCATCGGGGATCCGAGTCGTAAAAATTCCTTTCGTTCACATCTGCGGAGCATGAATCCGCTAGACGCTAATAAAGTTTATCTGTGATCCGAGATATCTTTCAAGGCCGTAACCCAGTTTTTAACTTTCCCCGCTCGCCCGCTCCAGCTTCGCATCTCCTCGTCCAGAATCACCTGCTGATATCGCGAGTGTGCGTTATATAGTCTTCCGTTCCAACGGCATAACGCGGAAAACCAGCTCCACGAACAGATCTCGTCTCTCGGCGAAGACGTTACTCTCACCTGCGAGTTATATGGACACGCTTATCGCTTCTCTCGATCCTCTCTCTTCCATCTTTCGAGAGACATTATCATCTTTCACTTCCTCTTTTTTTTACCTCGATACACCGACGAAGCGAAGATTCTACGGAAACTCTCATAACGTCGTGAAACTGAACGTTCGAAACTGTGATTAAACACTCGCGATCAAAATTTGTCAATGATATATATATATATATATATTTTTTTTTTAAGCAAAAAGAAAGGTCCCATTGAGTGAGAAGCAGATAGTAAAAAATATCGAAATTATAAGACATTAAAAATCTAGAATATGTAATAATTTTTCATGCTGAAAAAATTTAATCCAATCGAGCATATTGTTCATTCCTGGTCACTGACCGGCGGCTTCCGAAGTCTTTCCTCTAAGGCTTCTCAGCGTTTGATGCATATAGTAAATCTAAAATATTGATCAACAAAAAGAAATAATCTCCGGTGACAAAAAAATAGTTATATAAATAATAAAAACGCGTATCGTCTCCAAAGCTGAAAGAAGATACAGTTTTGGGAGTGTGAGTAAAAGTATTAATTACAAAATTAGGTCGATGTCGGTGCTGAAAATAAAAATGCAGCGTCGGGAGTCTGAGAATAGTGAAGAAAAATGTTAATTACAGAAACCCGGGTCGTTGTCGGGACGGAAAAACGATACGACGAGCGGAGTGCGATAGCGGCAAAACAATGTAACAATAATATTTACGAATATCGATGTCGTCGTCGAGGCTGGAGGAAGTCGCAGCGGTCAATGAGAGAGTGCCCGTACTGGCGCGACTCGGGCAGCGTTCCGTCGCTTCTCGCACGAAGATAAGGAGCTCATCGATCCTCCACAAACTCTTTGACCTCGCACGGATCTCCATAATATCTCTGGTGTTAATCTCCCCGCGAAGTATCGTCGTGAGTTCACCGCTCGTTGAGTCGTTCGCACCCTGCGAGAGAGTTTCGTCGAGCCGTCGCACCAACATCCGGTTTCCTTTTCTCGAATAGAACGAGCCGTTCGAAACCTACCAGACGTTTCGAAAACGTTGAAGACTCCAGAGTGAACGAATAAAATATTTTCTCTTCTATATTTCAAAAATTTAAATATATTTTTGATGTTTCTCTTTTCTGCTTCCGCCTCCTCTTATTTTTGCCTTAGCCAAGGCTGTTTTGGAAACTTGAAACCTCAGCGTAAGTTTTCATAGCGTATAATGTGGATTTCGAAATTCCATTTTATATATTATAATTTTCGAAATTCTGAAATCATTACCGTAGTATATCAGGAAATTCCGTTTGAATAACACGTGAAATAGCTTTCGAAAATTCGAAATCCGTTCGATACGCCGTGTTCGAAAATTCGCTTTTAATAGCGTATGGAATGTAGTTCGAAATTCCTTCCGTATAGAGTGGATTTTCACATGCCATGAACCGCTCCATCTATGCGAGAGCGCGAGTCAACATAATCGCTTCTAATAAATAAATTCTGGAAATTAGGAAAAAAGTACGCACGGGCAATCGTTTACATTAAAATTTTCTCGTCAAGTCATTTATTTTTATGCATCAGCAATACAAACATATTAAGGTCCCTTATAAAATGTAACTTACGGAAATCCATTAATTCTCGGAAGCTTTAATTCCCAATTTTTATTTCCGCTGTAATTTTAATTTGTGTACGTAGGGATCCGAGTCGGACATTGAAAAGCTTTCAAGCACTCTACAATCTCATCCTCGTTGTTTTTCCATGGAACGTATAATCTGCTTACGAAGCGAAAAAAAATAAATCAACAAAAATAAAAGCAAAACAATGACGACGACGTTGACGCGGACGGAGTCTCGGGGACAGGAAAACTTCGTTGTCCGGTTCCCACGGGCGAATTCGAGCGAGAGACTATTACCGTTACAAAGAGAGAAACGTTGAATCTGCCTCGTTCGTCGAGACTACCCGGCTTTACTCCTACGAGCACAAAAGTACATATTACGCTCGAAAAGTTTTATCTTCAATACAATTTAAACCGCAATTTTTTTTCGCTCGGCCGTCAGAGAAAGTACACTTCGACATTCCTAGGTGACATTCTATTTTTTTTCGGCTATTTTTTTCATTCATCCATCCCAAGCTCATCGCAGCTCCCGTTAATCGAAGCTACATCCATTCAGAAACTCTCGGCACATCCTTGTTAGTCTAATCGGCGCCAGTTTGCATTTATTACCTGTAATCATCGCGAGCGCAATACAGCGACACATTTTCCAGAGTAACGAATAATATGAAAGGCGCTAAACGCATCCGTACTTTTTTTTATTTAACCTCGTTACATATTTTTCTAATCATATATACATATTCGCCTTTGTATCTCTAATATCTAACGACTATGTATTTTCTCCATAAAATATACAATTAATTTTTATCCTAAGATCGCTGAATGCCTTTGCTCACAGATAAAAAATACTTTCAACCTAATTCTTATTTAAATGAGTTTTCTTATTTAAATCAGCTTAATGAGGCCAAGTCAATTAAATATGATTTAACCATATTGTAAGAAACGGTGAATGATAATAATTCATATCTACATTGTTAGCAAAGAAAATTACTTGTTTGTATTGCTTCAACTTTTTTTTAAATACCTGAGCCTCGTGAAATTTTTTAACCCTTGTATCGACCTTTCTGTATCGCCCTAAAATATGCAAGTAAGGAAACGCTGAAGACGATTACACACGCATAAAGAATGCACGTAAAAAAAAGTGCGAATGATGAAATTTAATATCGAAAGTAACATTCAAAAAAAATGGCTCGTTTGTTACAAGTTAAATTTTCTGTTTTTAAATTGAGATTAATTCTGATTAAAATTGTTCGATTCTATTTAATGACTTTTTTTGTATCTATAAAATTTTATATATGCTTTGTAATATAAAAAGAAAGATGAGTTTTAACGAGGCCCATTATCGCATGATTTATAACAGGATTCGGCACCGGTAAGGCCTCCCTCGACTTCGCGGGCACGTACATCACAGCCAGCCTGTAATGCCGGACTCGGGGAAGCCAGCAGCAACTCCCTTGTGTTACGTGCCCAACGGCCGCTCGCTTAATCGGTAGAGACAAGGAGACACACTGCACGCCAGACACAGGCGAAACAACTACCACTACTCCTATCCAGAGAGGCTGTCTCGAACGATACGCGCGACTCTACTTCCGCGAGATTAATAGCCGAGGCTCGGTAAGTCAACCTATTCCATTGCTATCCGCAAATGTGCGTTATCCCATTCCAATAATTCCACGTACTGACACAATTATCAAACGACCCCAATTAATTTTTTATTTAGCTAATCAAAAATTTAATAATAAAATCATCGAAAATCATTGCTCAAATAATTCCAAACAATTATAGAAATAATTTAAAAGTATTATTCGGTAAAGGATAATTTTTATTTAAATTCATGAACGGTAATTTTTTTCTCCCACAAGACAACATTGAGAAGATTTTAGAAAGATGTTTTTTTTTTTGTCTCCGTCGCAGACTTGTGTTGACGTTATATTTTTTGAGACTCCGAGGTACGTCGGTGATTTTTTTTGTTTTTTTTTTCGAATTTAAAAAAATCGTAATTAGAGAGGAAAAATATGATGGATCCGTTACGTAAGGTGTACGGATGCTCCACACAGTGGTTAAGTATATTGTAGAAGAGAGCGAAGGTTTCGCTTGGCGGGACTCCCTCGACTTTACGCCCGTAGTTCTCCTCTCAGATGCATGTTGAGCACCCTCGAGCTCTCCACGGTTTACGTACTATCCACAGTGGACTTATCCCATAATAGTATATTTATTCCGCCTTCATCTTGGTTCGTGCAGCAAACACACAGTCTCGCCGTACGAGACTTTACATACGTCCCTCTCACAATTATTACTAATTACGAGTACACGAGTTTGGTCGTGGACTTGCCACCGACACAGAAAAAGCGAGACAATAATTGTCGTTGCAAAGAATAATTCGCCGATAACAAAGTTTAACTCTCGACCGTACCCGAAAAAATATTGATAATAAAAATCAATATTTCCTGTCGAGACTTCACTGGTCCATTTTTCCCCGCTCTTCGCTGCCAACAACAGAATGGTCACTCTCATTGATTTCTGACTATCACGATCACTTTTTTTTCTGCTTTCTCATCCGAAACACCCAGCGAAACGTTTTGCACGAGAAGCACGAACTGCGGGACTTATAAATAAAGTCTGCGAGGTTGATGGAGGACACACACCTGGCAACTAAATAAAACTTTCGAGCCGCCTCGTCTAGAGGAAGCCAGAAGTCATCTACCGGGAGATAGAGAAAGATCTCTGTTCAACGAGCATGGTGAAATTTGGTGTCATTGGCCAGATAACACGAGCGATGTTGTGCAATTGATTCGGCATATCGATTACCTGCGTAGCGAACGAGTGTCGTGTTCCTCGTTCGGTAAATTCTTTTTTTTTTCGTTGTTGACCGGTAAAATAAAAAAAATGAATAAAAAATTTTGATCTTTCGTACTTGAGGATTTTTAGGCGAGCTTAGAGACGTGTTGATGTTGCGTTAATGTCGAAGTTATTGGACGGAAATTAGTAACACAAGCACATGGAACTGGGCATGAGGGTTCAATCGACGAGGAAACCACAGGCCATCCATCTCGACTGTTACGTGCTTCAATTAACCTTGACCCGACCCCTGGTAACAAAGTTTCATTCGATTAAGGTCGATGTAACTGGGCAAGGGAGACTCGGACACCTTACGAAATACGCGCGAACTTGTACACGTTTTATATATATTTTATTTTCGTTTCACTAATTAAATAAAACGAAAATAACCGAAAGTATTTTCCCAAAAATATGAAACGAAAATATTAGTAAATATTTCCAGAGATTTCTACAAATAAAAATAGTTTTGCGCTCTAGAAATACAAAAAATTCACGCTCGATTGACGATCCAAAAAAAAAAATGTAGAAAAATGTATGGTTGATTAAATTTGTTTTGTTTTTTTTTTTTTCACAAATTACGATAATTTTGCATGTCTAGCAAAATCGCAACCTCGCGTCGATTTATCAGAAAAGCGATAGGTCGCAGCCTCCGACCTCGTTTGCATTTTTTAGTGTTGCCATCGAGGAGATGACGCGAAAGAGTGCGAAGACGCGAAGGGCGCTCAGGGTCCTCGTCTCGGGAGCTTCCGCTCGGGTAGACGAGATTTCGTCAATTAATTGGACTGGCTGGAGTTCCTTAACTTCTTCGTATCCCGTATAGTTATAACGTACGTACGGGGCAAAGGAGCGAGGCCCTCGTTCTCAGGCTCGACCGTACTCGAGTTCTTCGAGGCACTTCCGGTTGCGACGGAGCCGTCGGACTGTCCTTCAACGCGACGATGACGAGCTCGAGTCAACGCGCTCGTGAACGAGAGAATGGAGGAGCGAATGAGAGTTTCGAGTGACGAACCTTCGAACGTCTCGTGTTCATCTTGTCGTCTTCCTTGCGACCTGTTCCGTCGCCCTCGTGCAAACTCGTTCAAACAACGAATTCGGGGTCTGCTTGACTTCCAAATTACCATCTGCAACCCCAGCGATGTCCCTCAAAATTCCTGTCCCGTCTCTAAACAACAGTGGGTTGGTAAATATCACTTGATTATTAATTTCCTCGAGCAGGTTGTCGATGCGGCACGGTTTATCGTTCCATCTGTCCCGATTAAACCAAGAAGATAAACAACGATTGTAAGCACTGAGATAAGCGCGACTTTATCGTGGCTCCTCGATTATAATCTGTTCGTAGAGTTTTATCGCTGAGTATTAAATTCTTTATGGGCGTTAAGAAACGAATATCTTATTGATTTTCTGTTCTGGCGACTCGCAATCAGTTTTGCTTACCTCTTTGCTACCGCAAAATATCTCGATCGAGCGTCAACGATTCACCAAGAAGACGTCCCGATTATCGCGCGGCCAAGTCCGAGAGAGTTACTGCAATCCACTCCTGTAAACAAGCCTTCTACGAAGCGACGGCAAGCGGGTTACACGAGCCTCTTGCCACGATGACCTCCGGCTCGGCTCGTCTCAGTCCCTCGAAGGCTTGTGTTCGCCGTCGCTGTTGCCATTCGCGGAAGCAACCGAACGATCAGAGCCAAACGGCCAAGCGGCCGTAACGGAGATTCGATTGTTGAATTATCAAAGCTCGATTGATGGAGTTGCGTTGCAAAATATATTTTTAAAAAAAGTCGGTTGAGGATGAAATGGACATTTTCACTACACTTAGCAAAACGAATAAATCGTCGCTTCCGAAACTGAAGGAACTGATTCTTTAACGGTTATTCGGAAAAAAAAGTCGGTTGAGGATGACATGGACATTTTTACTACTTTTAGCAAAACGAATAAACCGTCGCTTCCCAAACTGAAGGAACTGATTTTTTCACGGTTATGCGGCAATGGCGATTTGGAGATTAAAAAAAAATCAATGACGCAAGTAAAATTCACCTGTGAGCCGGTAAAGAAAAAAATCGGTATTCGTACTCAAAATTTTTACGATTGTGCAGGGGTCTGGAACTATATCTTGTCATCTCATAAGTCGGTAGATTTTTATCTCTACCACTCACGACTCTAGTGGAATGAAATCTGATCGATATTACAACTCCACCAAAATCTCTGTCGCTCAGAAAAAAATTTATCAGAAGTTAGATAAACTCTCTCGGAATTGAAATAAAAATCTAACGCAGTTTTATCTCAATTGCCTTCGAATATCGTACTCATTTTTTTTTTATCGCTAAGCGAGTCGAAAAATTAGAAAGCATTGGCTTACAATTTTCACCGATTCTCGAAACTTACATTTCTTTCTTTTTTTCGAGCCATTTATCAGTCGCCTGATTTTAGGAACACGTCGCGTCACAGTCGAGCGTAGATTTCCGATATAAAGAAAGAAAAAGAAAAACACCAAAAAAAAATTTGTAAAGACCGAAAAAGTACAATAGACCTCGAAAACGATCGCATACACGTGGAAAAACGAGTGTTCTGAGAAGAGAACTATAGAAACGTGGATACGAATAATATAGGACGAAAATACGAATGAGCGGATGGAAATTTTGGCCCGTTGAATGCGCACACCGGTTCGCCATCGGAAAAGCCCGTTCTACTTCAAAGAATGAACGAGGGATGTAAAGAAATGGCACGTTCATTTATCCCAACCAACGACCCGGACCGACACCCCCTTCTCTGGGTTTTCTCTCAGCTACAGCCTCGACCACTCGCCGAAGGGCTTGGAATCGTAACCCAGATTTCGAGCATAAATTCGCCGTTGGAATCCTAAACAGTGAATGTCCCCCTCGTTCCTCGCCCGCCCGCTTGGTCGCAGCTCGCGTTACGGAAGTCACTGTCGTTACGTGTGCACAGCTCGTCGGAGAGAATTCTCTCGGTGCACTCGTTCCACCGAGTGCCGACAATGCATCACTGTTTTACGAACAAATGTTTCGACTTTGTATGGTCTTCAACGCTAATTATTCTCTACAGAATTTTTGGTAGAATTCCGCATAGGAGTTTCCATTGAACTTGTAGGTTCATTTTTCTGTGCAGAATTTTTTGGCAAAATTTCTTCGAGCACTTTTCATTGAGCCGGTAGGCTAATTTTTCTGTGCAGAATTTTTTGGCAAAATTTCTTCGAGCACTTTTCATTGAGCTCGTAGGTTAATTTTTCTGTGCAGAATTTTTGGCAAAATTGCTTCGAGCACTTTTCATTGAGCTCGTAGGTTAATTTTTCTGTGCAGAATTTTTAGCAAAATTGCTTCGAGGACTTTTCATCGGGTTTGTACTCAAATGTCCTGCCTTTACGCAAATTTTCTTGTACACAATTTCTGGCATAATTTTTTAAATATAAATCTTTACATCTTCATTTAAGAAAAAAAAATGTTACAAAAGAATTTGTAATGAATCTTAAGAGAAATTTTCATTTTATGAAATTTTTTGCTCTAGACTTATTGAAAATGTTGCGCGCGTGCCTTAAGTTTGAATCATGTAATAGTGATTCATATGGGACCGTCTCGTTTTAGTCCCTTCTAATCCGCCATCGGTGTCAGATATACAGAAAATAATTCGATGATATCGGTTAATTTTATTCGCGTCCTTCGCTGTACATTGCTTCGGTTACTTCGTGTGAAACGTCGGCCCAGCCGATCGTCTATGACGATCCACACTGGCTGAGCGGGAGAGCTGGTCGTGCGTCACAAATGACAAATAAATGCGACGATAGGTACGGCAAACGTGTCATCGTCGTCACACAGAAAGACCGTTTGCGTGCCAGTGCGATATCGAGCTCGACCTCGCTCCAGTCTGTTCTCTTCTAACAGCGAGATATTGCTCCAAAAAAATTTACCGGACGAATTATCGATAAAACTCAATACATATTCTTCACTAAACTGATTGAAAAATTAAAAAGCTGCGTGCCATCTTAAAAAAAAAAAATCAAACGGTTTATTTAATGAAAAAGCAAAATAGCACATTTTATTGATCATATTTTTTTTTCTACAGAGGAAAAATATTTTTAAGGCACTCATGCAACCCGAAACGCTCCAATTAATTTGTTTAGCTCAATTAGATCGACCCAACATCGCGTAGAGGTTTCGTCTCTCCATAAAGCATACGTACGATGCTTCCTTCCGGCGTGGTAAAAAAAAAAAAAAAAAAGAAACAAAAACATCAAAGCCTTGCAAAATTAATTAATAGCCGTGTCGTTAATCGAGGCACTGAATACACGTTGACTACACATTATTCATAGTCGGGTAAACCACTGATTAATGGAATATTGTTGCGTCGAATCGCCTTCGTGCGGTTGCAATTAGGGGATTTAAACGGTTAGCGGCGAGCATTTAATCTTCTTAACTCTGTATCAACGCACCGTCGAGATTCTCTTTATAACTGCGGCGCAGTCGACGGATCGCGAGGATTACAACGACGATCGTCGATGTAACCGTAATTTCTAATAATAATACTGTGACAAAATAACCGGAGAGTGGAATTTGCCGATGAGAGATTGATGAGTAGTTGCGCGCCGGGATGGCAGATAATTCCATCCTTTATTTCATGCCTCGCCCTTCGCGTTAACTCGTCCAGCTAATAATTATCACCGCGAGATTGCAACGTTTGGTCGCGCGCCTACAGACGACTTATTAACAACATTTATTCCCGGCAATCTTTGTCAACAAACTTCGCTCTGATTTCTGCATAAATTACGTCGATACCATTGATTTGTAACGAACGGTTTTGTCAAGGAGATTTATTTTTTTTTACAATCGAAACCGAATTGTCTTGCTGGCGCGTACGGAAATTATCTGGCGACCCACATTTTTTTATATCTATTTCGAAATATTTTCGTCTAGTCAATTATAAAAAACCTCAAAGCCGGATTTATTCTCCGGAGGAAAAACAGTCTTCAGATTCGAATTGTTATTTACAATTGCACGTGAGTGTGTTTTTAAAATTTATATGAATTAAACGTAAAACAATTTTCGTGTGGACTTTTTTTTTTTTATAGAAAATATTGTTTGGGTAATTATTGAATAAATTCGTCGCACGTAGCTAACTGTTTCATCATTGGACATTTCAGATCATTTGAAAAATGCTTTTCAAATTGCAACCAATTTAACAGCATTTTAAATAACAACCGTGACAGAAGAAAGCCAACTCTCCGCCATGTCGATGAAAATAATTAATAATTTCTTGATATTTTTTTTTCAACGTTTCTCGAGATTGATAGGAGAGTATCCAATTTGTTTCTTCGTGGATGCTCGATGGACTGAAATGGTACATGCAGCAGAAACAGGTTGTCCGGTTTCGTACTCTGAGAGTTCTCTATATCGGTCTGCCCGGTGAG
This sequence comes from Listrodromus nycthemerus, assembly GCA_963978505.1. Classification (NCBI taxonomy): domain Eukaryota; kingdom Metazoa; phylum Arthropoda; class Insecta; order Hymenoptera; family Ichneumonidae; genus Listrodromus; species Listrodromus nycthemerus. The sequence goes on from OZ021679.1 coordinate 1,791,216, forward strand.
ATACGTGCACGCACGTACGTAACACGAAGGCGCAAACCAACGGATGTTACAACTGGTCACGGTCGTACTCCGTAATACGGGGAGCACCGCGAGGCGTTACGATTACATAATTACTCTTCTCGCCGGTCTGCCTCGAGAGCAGAGCCGTGGAATTATCGTCGAAGGTACGATACAGGGATCGCAAACACGCACAGAAAATATCCCAATGAAATTATTGACCTTTCTTTTCTTTTTTTTTTTTTTTTCGCGCTCAGAGTCGTGAAATCGGTTTTTATCGCTTCTTCGGTTCTAGGATTTTTAAACCGATTTATAGATTTATATAGATTGGTATTAATGCTAATTTATATATATATGTATAAATTAGAGTTGGTTGGGTTTAAGGAATTTTTTAAAGTTTTTCCAGAATTCTAGAAAATTTCAATTTTCATATTTCTCGGACAAGTTTTATTAAATCAAATTCTCGCGTTTTTACTGTTCAATGTTGACGATATTCTACAACAGTGAATTATTTCAGATCTTTCGCAATCTAAATGATATTGATAAAAAAAAAAGTGCTGGTTTTTTTTTTTTTTTTTTTTTTTTTTTCATCGTTACGACACAAAATATGGACTTATTCGTAGCATTAATAATAAAATAATATAATAATTTTCTTGAAATCTCAGTAAAATCGTAAGTACCGAAAGATCGATTGCGTGACTGAAAATCTGAAGGTCGTATTATGTCGGCACGACTGTATTAAATAACGTGCCCCAGATTTTCACATCCTCGATATTTTATTCAAACGTTACTTAGCTCGACTCTTAGCTTCGAGTAACGGAAAAAAATAAAATAAAAAAATCAATAAAACTCAATAAATAGAAAAAAAAAAGTGGACATTCCAGATTCTCCACGCCTCTTCCTGTATGTTACTTTCCTACGAGTAAATATCCATGCGTGTTTATTTGGAAGAAATAAAAAACGAGGGAAAAAAATGATGATTTTCTGACGAGGCCGTTAATCAGGATTTACGGTTTTTCGCGTTCACGTCGTTATGCGGATACATCTTGGAGTGTAATTTAGTCCTCCGGAGGAGACGACGAGCTCGATGTACTCGGGAAAACTTCCTCGATGGCTCTATCGCAGCTCGCGATTTTAATGGCCACACCGGGGCATAACAACATTTCTGGATGAAAACTGACCATACTCATTTCCACTTTAAATAATACCGACGTCAGCCTCGTCGAATGAGAATCTCGGTGTGCGCGGATAAACGCGTTGGTATCGCGAGCGGAATGGAGACTGCGCGATGCACAGAAAGGTACCGAAGTGAACACGCAAACGCTGAGGAAGCATGTCATTAACGTAACGAGTTTCATCGTACGGGTTCGTCGAGGACGAACGTGGGCGATGGCGCTCGCACCGGGTCCCTCCATATACCTGTATTTTTTCGGTAAATGCGGAAGTGACTGGGCTGTAAGACCAGTGGGAAAAATTGGCTAAAATACTGTCTTCCATAAATAAAAAAAAAAATTTCATTAATCATTGACGCCATTCAATATTTTATTCAAATTCAATTCAATTTTTTATTCGAAGTTTAATTTTTAATTTCAATTTAGTTCGATTTTTTATACGAATTTACAATCGTTTTCTTCTTCTTTTTTTTATCGTCATTTAATTATTTTTTGCCGGCACCATTTTTTTTTTTTTTTTTTTTCGCGAACATTTTTCGCCATGCACAATGACAATAATCGCGTTACCAGTGAATAATGCGTTTTAATGAAGAAACCTGAGAGTGGGAATTTTTCTGAAATTTGTCGTGGATTAAATTAATCTGATTTGCCACGGTCGTTGTTGTAATTCCCTTTGCAGACACAGTGGGTTAGACCGCTCAACGGAGACCACCGAAAACAAACGACTCCTCGTGACCACTGCGCGTTTCCTTTGGTATCTTCATCCGACCTTCACCCCTCCAAGAGCACACACCTGCAGCGTTCTGTAGCGTACATTCTAGGAGACTTTGGTATATCTATAGGTGATATCATAGGAGCCGACCATTGACCGCAAGTTTCTGGACTGGCGGCATTCCTGGGCCTTTTGTGCAGAGCCCTCTCCATTTATGTTGGTTCCTTCATCTTCCTCTCAGCGTATTTGGTGTACCGCTTGCTGGACCTCATTCCGTGTTTTTTTTTTTTTTTTTTTTTTTTTTTTTTTTTTTTTTTTTTCATCATTGGTTTTTTCCCGCTCCGTTCCGTCGTAAATTGACCCGTCACGTACGAGGAACATTTTGCCAAGGGTAAAACGTCGGTGACTTCTCTTAGAGCTCCGGCCACGATGAAAATGTGTGTAATAAAGTTTATCCGTCCCACAGACAAAAGTTGACTCCGAAGTACTTTCGTTAATTTTTTTGGAAATTTTTATCCGACGTTTCAACCGTGCCGAAGTTTGCAATTAATTTTTTTTTTTATTATACAATCAACGACAGTGGACTTTGAGGCCCATGAATTTTCGAAGTAACTTTAATTCCACATCTTACTCAAGTTCGAGCGATCCGAAACTCGATCGTTACGAAATTCCATTAACTTTGGGAACGAAAAATTCGACGTGAATCTCAGATTTTCTCATTTCATCGACATTTATTATTATTAGCCAGTTGTCACGACGTTTCGCCTCGAGCGACGACACTTCCGACACGTTCCTATTGTAACGGTGCGCATTGTGCGAGGAACAAGAGAGTCTGCGACAGATCAATTTCACTGCGCGCTCCACGTGTGCATTCAGCTTTTCCATCGACATCGCCCCTCCCCCTCCCCCTCCACCCCTCCGTTCGTTCGATCGTGTCTCTCAGTTCAATCGGATGCTTTTTTCATTGACACGTACCCGCTTCGTATTCCCGACGTGTCTCTGGGCAAGGACTGTTGTGCAGCTGAACATCGACTCGAGCCCTTACCGTCAGAAGTTACATCGACGTCTCGGTTTTCCTCGCCTTTCCATAGCTTTCCGTTCGCTCCTATTTCACCCATAAAATTGAAGAAAAAAAAATCGTCTGTCATATTTACAGTCAATGAAAATTTTAATGTTCGCCAATATTAATCGTTTAAATATTTGAACGACATTGAGGATTTTTTATTTTATTTTCATTCGCCCTTACGTCAGAAGTTACATCGCCGTCTCGGTTTTCCTCGCCTTTCCGTAGCTTTCCGTTCGCTCCTATTTCACCCATAAAATTGGAGAAAAAAAAAATCGTCTGTCATATTTACAGTCAATGAAAATTTTAATGTTTGCCAATATTAATCGTTTAAATATTTGAACGACATTGAGGATTTTTTATTTTATTTTCATTCGCCCTTACGTCAGAAGTTACATCGCCGTCTCGGTTTTCCTCGCCTTTCCGTAGCTTTCCGTTCGCTCCTATTTCACCCATAAAATTGGAGGAAAAAAAAAATCGTCTGTCTTATTTACAGTCAATAAAAATTTTAATGTTCGCCAATATTAATCGTTTAAATATTTGAACGACATTGAAGATTTTTTATTTTTTTTTTCATTCGCCCTTACGTCAGAAGTTACATCGACGTCTCGGTTTTCCTCGCCTTTCCATAGCTTTTCGTTCGCTCCTATTTCACCCATAAAATTGAAAAAAAAAAAAAAAATCGTCTGTCTTATTTACAGTCAATAAAAAATTTTATGTTCGCCAATATTAATCGTTTAAATATTTGAATGACATTGACGATTTGTTATTTTATTTTCATTCGCCATATAATAAATTCCGTTTGAGACACATGATTTTTTTTTTCCGATTTTATCAATCACACGTTATCGATACTTTGATTTTTTTTTTTTTTTTTTTTTGTATATCTTTTATTCCCTCGCGGTTCAACATTTTTTTCTTAGGTGATAATTCATCGATGGCCGTTGTTTGATCGATAAATTACGAGCTTGTTGGCGAGCGAAAATAAATAACGACTCGGGGCGTTCATTCATTAAGTGCAGCGTGGATGTCTCGCTCACCGAAGTTCGAACGCTCTATGCGAGGCTGACAATACGCCGCGCCGATAATACCACACCGCGGCTTTAATGCATACGGTATAACTATACTTAGGTCTCCGGTAAATGTAATACAGTAAGGGTTACACGTGTGGATCGTTACGCACGCGTGTAGCGCGGTGAATGGTGCGACGACGCGATAGATAAATAGCGCTGGGCATGAACAATATTCAGCGCGCATACAGAGAGATACGTCATATGCATATGGGCCAATATAGCGCGCACATATATATTAATGTGGCGAAACCACGACCACGATCGTTTATTATCGCTAACGTTGTACGCACAATAATTCCTCACGGACTCTGCCGAAGACGGTGAAAATGTTCAATACATCTATAATTCTATTGCGTTATAAAGAAAATTGAGACAATTCGAGAAAAAAATCGACTTTTTTTTTTATAAATCAGGATCGCAACCCGGAATCTGATTTTTTTTTTTAATTTCTCTAAATAAAAAAAATCCATCAAATTTTTCTATCGATAAAAAAAATTAATTTAAAGTTGTCCCAATCGACAGTTTCACCAAGTTTTTAAATCCGATTGCGGAGCAAATGAATTATTTATGCAATGCCAAAAAATTCCGCGGTTTGCATGGACCGGACTGGTCCACGGGGTCGGCTCGTGGTATTCGTTTCGTCGAGCCATTCGTGGAGCCAATTTTCATTCCATCCTCTGGCCAGCGCTTCGGACCCCAAGTGTACGGCAGATAGCTGGCTATTGTGGATAACTCGCGTAGTGTGCTTCTGTATATGTGTACTTTACGTATACGCATACGCATATACAGCACGATTGTGTGGCGCGGTCGCCGCGAGTTTCGCCGTTTCATTACCCGGTCGCCGTTCGATCGTCGGGATCGATAGCCAATGTATGAGAAATTTCATCGACTGAGAGTGCCTCGGCGTACCATCGTGAGGGACCGCGATGCGTTGCGCGCACTTCGCCGAGAAGTGCCGGCGAGTATCTCCCGATATCTCCGACAAAGAGCAAGCGGAAGGATTCCTCACGGAATAGTTTCAACGGGCTACGAATAGCGCGATTCCAAACGTGGTTTTTTTTTTATTTTTTTTATATCAGCTACTAAAATTCCTAATCGGGCATCTTCGACCCATTCGAGATGCTTTTTTACGAATAAATCATCGCGAGAAAGAGAGCGATGAGTGTTCGCAACTTCGCAGAGAAGTAGTTTATCGAAAATTATTGGAAAATTGCATTTTTAAATGAGTTATTATAAACGCGATTTACCAATAATTTTTAGAACCATTTTTACCGAAATTTTTTGTTTTTTTAAATAAATGGTAAAGTTTTTTTGTTCAGGTTTGAATACACAAACGTGTCTGTTCATTGACCGTGTCACTAACAATTTCAGTTTGTATTTTTGTTTGCGAACCAGAGTCCGATGGTTCGGACGGAACATTTTTGCGAATAAAAAATTATTAACGTTTGGGACACTATGTTTTTGAAAAAAGTGCAAACTTGTTTCCTCGATGCAAACGATTCGCGCGTCGATACGTGGATATTCTACAGACACAGAGCTATTTATCTGTCTTTCTCTATTTTAAATCTCGGGCATTGGATTTGATTTGTAATGGCTTCGGTAAATTGGCACGATCGATGATAAGGAGGGGGATTCCCTGATCAGTGTAACTCAATAAACGACGTACGCGACGTTTTCTATCCAGGTCCACCGTCCATACAACTTCATTTTTACATCACTTATTTATATTTTATTAATTGTAGCTCAAAATACCGTTTTAGGATTTATTATAACTAGTTTCAATCAGCTTATGGTTCTATTGTTACTAGTCAGTGGTTTTATTTTTTATAGTTACAGATAGTTTCAGCTAGAAAAATTAATTATTTATTCGGAATAATTGCTAACAAATTCTTTTCAGTATCCATTTTATCATTAATCGAGAGGTAATTTCATGCCTCTTTGCAGTCCCTTGGTCGCGTTTCGCGAAGGCTATTTATCGTGGCTAGGAAAAATATCGTCAAAGAGAGTGTGCGGCGTGAAATTAAAGCGCTTCGTCGAAGCCTCACACACATACGTGGCAAACTCGTCGCAGGAGAAAAGCCGAGTTTGTCCCGCTTTCTGCGGTGAGGCGAGACCTGAGGAACTCGCACCTGTATGACACTGCACCGGAGATCTTTCCTCGCTAAAAATTTCCTACAATTATATTTCTTGGAGTAAAAGGTCGCGAGTGGCTGGACAAACACGTAATGTCCCAATACCCTCCCGTTTGAGTTAGATAAGAACTACGTTTTGGAACCTGCACGTTTGAATGACACAAATATTTTGGGACTTGAGTCTTTTCAAAGTTCAATTAAAATTTTTTGAAATTGTAAAAAATAGTTCTACATAATCCAGTATTAATATAATAAAAATAAAAAAAAATTCTGTATTTCCAGATAATTTATTAAATATAATTTCAAATATTAAATAAATATGTAAGATATTTCCATGTTTGTGATATTTTATTAAGTATTTTTGTCATTTGCTTCTAGGTGAAAGGAGTTTCTCGTCCTAGGTTAAGAAGATGTCACATCACAGCGACGACAATATGCTTATAGCATCCACGGACTCCTTCTGGGAGCCGGGAAACTATAAGCGCACTACAAAGAGAATCGAGGATGGGCACAAGCTGTGCGACAGTCTGATAGCTCTCGTGCAGGAGCGCGCCGAGATCGAGAAGAATTACGCTAAAGCGTTGAAGGGCTGGTCGAAAAACTGGAATGAGAAGATCGAGAAGGGACCGGAATACGGAACGACGGAAGCTGCGTGGAAGGGTGTGCTCGTCGAATCCGACAGGCTATGCGATCTCCACTTAAGGGTCAAGGAGAATCTATGCAACGATATTATTCAGCAAGTAAAAACGTGGCAAAAAGATACCTATCACAAGGTAATTCACATTTATTTATCATTTAATTGTCATTTTTTTCACACATATTCAAATTTAAATTCAACTCGAAATAAACATATTTTTATTAAATTATTGCCATGAAATAGTTCATGGAAAAACTATTAAAAGAATTATCTGTGTAGTTTGATTGTCTTGTTTTGTAAACAGTGGTTTTTTTTCATGATTATTAATATTTTACTTAACGTTGGCGCGAAATTATGAACGTGATGACTAATATGTTGCGTGATAATTTTTTATATTTATTGGTGTGTGTTGTTTTCAGTCGATGATGACCCTCAAAGAGCGCAAAGAGATGGAAGACGCGTTCAAGAAGGCCCAGAAACCCTGGGGAAAATTATTGCAAAAAGTCGAGAAGGCGAAATCGGATTTTCACAATAGTTGTAAGACGGAACGCACCGCTGCTAATGTGGAGAGGAACGCCTCGGCCGATAGTTCGCTCTCGCCTGATCAGGTAATTTGTCCTTCTACCGCCTTGATAACACGACATATTCACGATCGAGCTCATGATAATTAGTACAAAAAAAGATCGAGCTCGTTGCTTTATTGGAAATTCCGGACGGGGGAAAACTAACGAATGACCGATTACCGCACCGTATCTAACTCGTTACACGTATTATATGAATAATTAATTACTACTTAGAAACGATTCATTACTGTAAAATATGAATAATCAAACAACGATGAATTTTCATGCTCAAACCCGCAATTTAAAATTAAAATAATCGACTTGCCATACAAGGCGAAAACATAGTTTATATTTTCGAACGCAAGTTTTGTTGAGTTGAATAATAACAAAAAACCGAGAGTGCACACTGCACGTTGACACAGATCAGTCATGTTTTGTATGTGTGTTTGCACACCGATTTATACCTATTATGAATAACCGGCAAGAAGCATATTTTGCAACGCTCGCGAATAAAAATAATGCCGCAATTACGGATGGTTCTTTAGGATTAATTGTTTTCACAGATGGCCCGAGGCTCCGACAGCGTACGTTAAACAATAAACTCGAGTCCTTTTCTGATTAAAGAAATAACTAATTAATGTTGCATGCCTTTAAAGTACAACTCCTTGACCTTTTGACTAATTTTTCTGTAATACCTTCTCTGATCAATTCCGTGCGAATCGCCGAAATAATTCTCGCATTTTTCAATCCTTTGAACTGAAACAACAATATGTTTATTATAACTTTACTCGTCTTACAACAAAGATACTATAGTTTACGGCTCCTCTATTAATTTTAAATTTTCCAAATCATATTTTTATTGAATTGTATTGTAGTCTGTACTGTGATAGAAATTTGGATGAACTTTTATCTGCTGGATGGGGAGTTTTCGTGTAAAACCAAGTATATTAGATTCCATCTAATATTGCAATAAAAAAACTTTTCATCCGAATTGCACATTCAATCTAAGAAATGACTCGTAGTATTTAATAGATTTGTCTTGTGATTTGCACGGTTAGAAAGTGTTATTTTGTTATTCAAACAGCCAACATGGCTGTCGCGCTCAAGTTCATAAATATCTACACAATTATCGGTCCGACAATTAATGTTTTTTTATGGAAGAAGAATCAAAAAATAAAAAAAAAACCTTTCGGAATTAGTATTGTCTCTCGTCCGTTGCTACGGAACCCCGAGATCAAAATTGTATCATTTGATCGACATTAAAAATTGGTTTAACGATCTTGGCGATAGATCGCCGTGGATCCTAAGATTGCGTAACGACCTTTTTAGATGACAAATTGTGGATGTGGTGCATGGAGCCAAAGATTTCGAAAAACCATTAGGAATACTAAGATAGGCGACGTTCAGCTTGTATGTATACGTTGTCGCATGTTGCATGCATTACTAATTTGTATCTTTTTTTATTCTTCTCTGTTATTATCTTCTTCTGTTACTCATCACAGAAAGCTTTGACGGTAAGCGAATGATACTCCGTGAATATTTATTTCCTTTTTTTTTTTGGTAATTACATTCACTGCGGTACAAAACTCAGCATTTTTTGTAGTTGATACAATTTCTCGCACGCGCACATTCAGCGATTAAAAACATTGGAGAAATATTTGGAAATCGAATAACAGAAATTAAGTTTTACATTTAAAAAATACATATATGTTTTCCGCCAAAGAACACTCAAATAAGGACAAGGGTGCAAAAAATATGATTTATCTTCGAAGGCAAAACTTGGAAAATATATCTTCGAGCTCGATGATTTTGCAGCACGTAGCCCTGGGCATGTTAGCAAATTTATCTCTTGATTTGAGACTTTTATTTTCTGGCACAGAAATGTACAAAATATAATCACTATTTCTTATTCGTGTCGTACTTAAATTACGAAGCCTTGCGAAATCGGAAATGCACGAAGATGTTTTCGTGACGTACGAGGTGAGAAAAAATTTACGGATTGGATCGAACAACTATTTTGCATTAAAAATTCCACATCAATTTTTTTAAAAGCATTATTTGTCATAATTTTATTCGACACATTATTGATATGGATTCAAACAAATCTTTTTCTTGCGAAATTTATTATCATAACTATGTTCAGATAATTGCTAATTTTGTATGAATAATGAAAGTGGGATCAGTTTTATCTGAATATTTCCAAAACTTCGAGTCGCCGATCAATCTCAATAAATCTTCATTCTCTCCTCTATTATTTATGGTTATTTCGTTCGATCAATCAATGACCCAGAATATACTATAATTGGCATCTCTATTCGACAGGTGAAAAAAATGCAGGACAGGGTACAAAAGACGAAGGAAGAAGTTCAAAGAGCTAAAGAAAAATACGAGGCTGCCCTACAGGAAATTAATCAGTACAATCCGAAGTATATGGAGGACATGACTCAAGTTTTTGAGAAATGTCAGGAGATGGAGGCACAGAGACTTCAATTTTTCAAGGACGTACTATTCGGAATTCACAAGTGTCTGAATATCTCACAAGACCCAGTGTAATTATGAATTTTTTGTCTCCAATAATCACGATACGATTTTTCTTACTATTCTGATTCTTACAAAAGATACCGCTTTTCTTTTTTTTTTTAACACAACAAAAACCTTGAACTTTCTTTAAATGACCACAAATATCTGTTACACCAAATGGCAAAGAGTTAGCAGCAACATCGTATTTATATAATTTTATATCCTTATATGTGTTTATCTGAGTCATCGAAAAAATTAAATATACATTAAGTTCATGTTTTTTGTACTGGTCACGGTAATTATTGTTTTCTTTGTTTTACGAAATTTCAGACTTCCACAAATCTACGAAGAATTCTATCTCACGATAAACAATGCCGATCACGAAAAGGATCTCAAGTGGTGGTCAAACAACCACGGCGTAAACATGGCAATGAACTGGCCGCAGTTCGAGGTAAGTCGAGAAATCTCTATGCATCTCAGTTTCTTAAAAACGATTGCATGCCTATACGTAACTGCTAATGATTTGATACATCTACTCATTCTTAAAAACTACTGCTCGTTTCTGTAGAATGAAAATGTTCCATTATTTTCTTCTTCGAAGTTGCAAACGTTGTAACAATTTTTATGTGAAAGTTGGAAATATTAAATATACATTTTTTTATTTCCCTTCAATTTTATTTTTGCTCTGTGTAGTTATATCGATAATTTCGACAGTGCAAGCGTAGACAGTTTTTCTCGAAGCGTCGATGCAACGAACGTTGCGTCGCGGCTTTGTGATTAAAACAATTCACTTTAAAGTAAAAACCGATTATAGCCTATTCCGTGAATGCGTGCATGTGATTGTGTGGACGTTGCTGTTTTATCTCATGCAGGACTACGCCGAGGAATTTCGTGACATCACCAAAGGCTCGAAATCCAAGGAAGCTCTGCCGGCAGGATCGATCACTCTCATCAATCAGCGCCCGGTCGGCGAGGATCTGCATGTAAAGTTTTGTTATAATTTTTCCGCGTCATAAAAAAAGCTAACACGATAACAAAATTTCTAAATTGTTTTTTTTACTGAACTAAATAATGAATTTTCGAACGAATGCGAATAACTTTGACACTAACTATGCTATCGTGTTCGATATTGGAAATAACATTTTTTTTACTTACACCAGAAGGCGTAGAGAATATTCCATTCCCGATCGCTTTGATAGAGTAACAATAAAAATAGGACTATAAAAAAATATTGCGAATGTTTTCATGCGATTTTAAATTTTCGTAGATACAGCTTCAAACAAATTTCAGCTCGATGTGTCGAATTGCATGAAAACTAAATCTTTCTTTCACAATGTTTCGATGTCATATTTCTGTCGACTATCAAATTAAAGCGTCCAGATTGAGAATGTATAATCCATAGTCTTTCAACAAAAAGAAATTTGAAAAAAATTTTATGTTAAAGTTCAAAGAACAAAATGTGTCCATATGATTAAACATCCTCAATACCACACAGTATAGATTGCACGATCCGATAAAAGTATAGATTATACATTAATATGAGTAAAAAAAAGTATACACGTTCGCGATCGGAGTGCTGAAATTGTGAATCTTTCTAACGTTAAGGAAAAATTGGAACAGGAATTCCCACCGGTCAACCACAAAGCAAAAGCGAAGCCTGCAGCACGGGTCATATCTGCAGACAGCGATCACGGTGATTGTAAAACGGACAGTATCGATTCAACAAAACATTCGTCGGAAAAGAACAATCACGATGGCAATTCGGTTAATCGAAATTCCACGATTACGTAAGTTTGACACTTTATGAAAACAACTATGTTTTTCCAACATTCTGGAGACGTCTCATGAAAAAAACGAGAAAATACACAAATATGTCTATATATTTCAGGAACGGAACGAACGCAAAGCAAGAATCTAATCCTTTCGACGAGGAGGAGTGGGACGAGGACGGGGGTGAGGCACTCGTCGACACAGGTGAACCCGGTGTACCTGTGAGAGCTCTGTACGATTACGAAGGCGCCGAGGCGGACGAACTCAGCTTTAAACAAGGTATTTATCTTAACCCTGTAAATTTAACTACAATTCCTTAAAGTTAACTAAAATATCAACGAAAGCAGGTAATTTAATTTCCACATTGCTACCTCGCTTGTTCAGTAATTCGTGTAGTTCAATCATTCATGCACTGACTGAAGAAAAGTACTATCCTCACAGAGAGTGCTTCGTGAATGACCTGTAAAAGAAATGATGAAACAATGTGCAAGTTAAATTTACCATATACATGAACAGAAAATGCAATATCTTAATTAAGCATTCGATGCTACAGGTGAAATATTCGAGAAGCTGGAGGACGAGGACGAGCAGGGCTGGTGCAAGGGCAGAAAAGATGGCAGGGTCGGTCTCTACCCAGCGAATTACGTGGACGTTGTTTCGCAGTAGTAAATAATTTAAAAAAACAAGCAAAATAAGAAAGCAGAACTGTAAAGCCAAATCCAACAAGCACCTACAGCTGCTTCGCTCGTTAACAACAAGGAAAAGAGCTAACTTAACCTTAATCGAAATAACAGTAACGAAAAATCCCATTTTTCTTGTGAACGGATTTTCTTTTGTCCAATTCTTCTTATTCGAGCAAATAAAAAAAAAATCGAATTGCCGACGAAGAAATGACATCGCCGTACTACGAATTAAGATGGGCGTGTGAAGAGTCTTTCACGGACCTCTGAATTTTACGGGTTGAATCATCGCAAATTTCTAGGCTTGCGACGATTAAATTTGGTCTCAGCATGGCATCACTATGTCATTGGTATTCGACCCCGTAAGCTCATTTTTCGTTATGGAAATAGAGAACATGCGACGACCGATTAACAGTTTTTTTAAAAATAATTACGAATCCAAGAGCCAACAAAAAATCGAACAGCAAAGAGCCTATACTTCGATCGTTAACGAATAGATTTTCCAACCGGGCTAAGATTCATGAAATAAAAAAAAATAAGATCGTTAGCGTACGTAAGGAATGAGAGTCACAATGATAACAAAAAGAATTTAAAAAAATAAAACACGTGTGTCTGTCAAGATTTTTCAACGATGTACAGTCATACGGTTTCGTGACTCTCTCATGAATATATTGTTATACCTATAAGTGTCTGTTTTTGGCTGATAAACAATGAAGAATTCTATTTAATTTAATGTTATTAATGAGATGAAAAAAGAAGGAAAAAAAACAAAGATACGGAAAATAAACAAAACGGAAAAAAATCAGATATATAATATTAGAAAGCAAATCTAACGTCTATATAAATGGTGTCAATGTAAATAATAGTATTTAAAAATGGTGTAGCGATACGTTGAGATATAGCAGTACGTTTAACGAACTATATCAATGTCGATATGATGATTATCACGTTTACATAATATGATAAATAAAAATAAATTTACAAAATTCGAAAACGTTCGTTGGAGGTACGCGAACATACGACGAAAAGATCCAACGCGAGCACACCCGTATTACTTCTATTGTGAGTAAGTAAAGCTGGGACCTAAAAAAAACAAAAAGTACACCTTTTTCTGAACGAAACCTTTAAAGAAATTTGAGCAACATACACAATCGGCAACTTTTTATAAAACATAATAAAAGCATTCAAAAAGAATTGTTTTCACCGTTCGCAAGACACCAATTCGAAGCTGAAGTGAGAAGACAATTAAGTTCCCCGAGCGAAACGTTTTCTTCGGTGTATATATTTAGTTTCGTTTTGTTTTTCTTCGTACGGGGACTCACGACTGTATCATCGTATCGGCCGCGGTAAAATTGAGATGAATGTTTGAAAAAAATTGTTATGCGACGTTAGTTAGGGATTGTTTATTTTTATTATATTTCCGTTGGACGGAGTCTATCAAATGTTATTCGGTGCGAAATCGTTTGTCATTATCTCTTTTATCGAAGCACTTGCATCAAGAAAAAATATTTACAATCATTTAAAGTTCGATAAAAAAAAAAAGAAACGTCGAGATTGTAGTCGGCGCTCTCGTCAATTTATTTATTTTTATCCTATACAAGTTTCTTCAATCACGACGATATAGAAATGAGAAAGTATTCGAAAGAGATTCGTGATATTATTCGAATGAGAACAGCGGTGACAGAAAAAATTACGATTTTTCCGTCAACATTACGAATATTTTTGTAGGCATGCAGCTCCGATTGCTACGCATTGAAAGAACATACCGAAATAAACGCAAATATAGGATCCCGTACTATGTATTCATTATATTGTGAGCAGTATCCAAATATTAGCCCGATTTGTCGGGGGTAAAAAAAAAGAAGCAGAAACACGAACTGTTCCTTGTGAATAAATTGTGTGTGTGTATCGATGTTCACATATTCGCATCGATGAAATGTAAATAAAAAAATTAGGATGCGATAGGACTTTCAAGTCTCTCACTGCAGGTTCTTTATTTCTTCAATTTTTTTTAATCATTCACTGTTAGGTATTTTCGAATTACTTTGCAGTGAAGAGTATAAAACGATTCCATAATGTTGTTATGTAGACTTTAGTTTGTGTATAAAATTATTATTATTATATATAATATCTAATAAACGACCTATCTTAAATATGCACCTGTTTACGTAAACGTTTATTTCCAGACTGAGATATTAGGAGGCAGCATATCGGACGAAAGCCGAACAACTCTACGCGAAAATTTTACACCTAAGGTTGCCGCGAATGGGAAAAAGATTGTTATGGTATTTTTCTGCCCAGGTCGTAATATTATCAAATTCCCATTTATAAAATACCCCTCATAAGTTTCCAGATTTATCTAAAAGATGCTTTCAAAGGATTTGAAAATTTTCATAGGTATGAGCGTTGATTGAGCGATTCCTTTTTTTTGTTACCTCAAATAGTCTCCACGAAAGTGCTCCGAAAATTCTCATACGATTTTATCCGATAGATATTCAATTATGGGGCTCCGAATAGTTGACTGTGCATCAATAAAAATATAGTTTAAAAAAAAAGGCGTGTGAACTTATTCGATAAAAAAATATTAGCCAGGAAATATATATTTAGGATCAAATGGCAAATTTGTTACAAAGCCCGCTCGCATCCGCTCCGTTTTCTATTGGTCGAAAGCTCCCTGCGATAGCCAATGGACAAGCGTCTTACCCACCGACTCCAAATATTATTACGTAGTGTATGGGGGATATTCTCGTTTGTGTTTTCTCGTCTTTACGGCTTGTCGCCGTGGCATTCGGCTGATGGTCGACGTATCGAGTGTGCTTCTGCCGCATGGTAGAGTAGCGCATTGCTACCAGAGACGTCTATGTTCTCTGTTGCTACTGAACCATTATGGAATACGACTGATTTGTACATGTATATATCTATTTATTACCAAATATTGTTTGGTTCCACGTGTTAAATAAAAAAAAAACATCAAAAGAAGTTCACGAAAATGGATTTTGACGCAGAATTGCACACTATGCCAAATAAGGTACAAAATATTCTACAGATTTATTCTTGTCCGATAAGCATAACCTCCAAGGCCGCGGACTCTTGCCCGTTTTCGAGTCGTCGAATAAATGCACGCAAACATTTTTCCGTCGTCGAATATTTTTCACATTTCAATTGAAATTATTTGTGTGGCGTTGAAGAAAAAAATGTCGAGAAACGAAACATAAATTTCTGTTGCAGAGCGTAGCTGACATGACACCGGAGGAGAGATGGAGGTAAATCGTTGGATCGACGATTATAATCACTACAGAACTTTGGACATACATAATACAAAATTATAAATTACAGTTGAAAATTAACGAGCGTCAAACGTTGCGATTTTACGAGTGTTATAACAAAATTTCCAGCAAAGTTTTGGTTTCGGCAAAGTTTCATTTTTTATTTTTTCATGCGCCACTTAAATGCACACTTTTTGTATGAAAGTCTCAATTTTTTTTTTTGTAAAACTTTTATTCTTTTATACAGGATGGAACACATAAAGATGCATCAGAAGCATCAGGGTCATGAATCGATGCACGCTGAAATGTTAATCGTAATGCTAGTGACTTTATTGGTAGCGCAGTTTATTTTGGTTGAATGGAAGAGAAGACATTCCCCTTCCTACCAGGTATTTTCACATTTTTATTATGGTTATTCATTTTAAATTTAACTCTTGAATGTTCATGTTTCATTGTATACATATATATATGCATATATTTTTTAAGCAAATTATACTAGCTTTTCCATCCTTCCTTCAATAATAAAAATGATGATTATTAAAAGTGTACTTTCAGCTTGCCACTTTATTCGCCATGTGGCTGATACCACTCGGGGTAAGCTTGAGGAGCTACTGGTGGCGATTCGTATTCATTTGGCTTGTATTTTCTTGCATAACTGGCCTTGTCGTAAGGAAAGCTATACAAAAACCTATAGAAGGCACCACCCCTAGGTAAGCCTGAGAATAATGAAGTTCAAACTATGATTTCGATAACGAAACTTTCTTTGAAAATTTTTACTTTCAATTAGCAGAATCAACATTTCAGTTAATAATCAATATAATTTTATTCTTACAGATTAGTCTACAAATGGTTTTATTTCCTGTACAAACTAAGCTATGTTCTGGGTATAATCGGCTACGTGATAGGGCTGGCAACGTTTTTTGGACTGAATTTAGTATTCGACGTAAAAGCCCCTGTATGGATGGACTATGCTTTATTGTTCGTATGTTACGGTATTTATTTTGGTGTGTTAGCTAGAGACATGGCAGAAATTTGCGCCGATACGATGGCATCGCACATAGGTGTAAGTATTTAATCTTCGATGGTCCGCGTCTTTATTTCTTTAAAAATTTACGTTTCAACTGTTATTTTGTACTTTTATTATTTCTGTACTGGTATTTCAGTATTATACGCCAGGAAAGATGCCAACGAGAACGTTGGAGCCAAACGTTTGTGCGGTATGTGGGAATCCGCTATTGGTCTCCGAATACGAGGAAGGGGTTCTCGAGGATACTTACAAGCTCAGCTGTGAGCACGTATTCCATGAATTTTGTATTAGAGGCTGGTGTATCGTCGGAAAAAAGCAAACCTGTCCCTACTGCAAGGAGAAGGTTGATCTCAAGAAGATGTTTCGCAATCCGTATCCTTTTGCGAAACTACGTACAGTAGTTCCTAATTTATCGAGTATCGTCACACATTTTGAAATATTCATCTACATAAAAAAAAGTTCGATTGCAAGATCGAGAAAAAATTATCTACAAGTGGGAAAATAACAACGAAAATTTCAAAATCAAGATTTTCAAATTTCGTTCCGATTACAGGTCGAGGAGGGATTATAAACTTTATATTTATAAGAAAAATTGTTTTAAAATATCCATTTAAATTAAGATTGTTACACGTGTATAATTCCAAGATCAAGACGATTGTTACATCAGAGGGACCCTACCTGTCCTCGACGTGACTACATCGAATCAATATTATGCAGACCTTAACCCAGTTTTATTCACTAGATGGGAAAGACCACACGTATTATATGGTCAATTGCTTGATTGGATAAGGTGGCTCGTGGCTTGGCAGCCCCTTATAATGCTCGCCGTTCAGGGGATCAATTGGGCACTAGGGCTCGAGTAAGCGGATGTGGTTTAACAGTAAAAAAAAAATTGCACACCAGCACCGCCGATTCGTGCTGGAAAAAAAACATTCAAATGTCGAATTCATTTGCCAGAATCGTTTATATTTTGTATATACAATCTATATACGAACTAGACTTCATTATAATTAATTCATCATAAGTAATGCTGCGAATGTTAAACACAATGAATGTTCAGACGTCGTCGAGCTCGCATCCGTCAGGAACGGAAAGAACGTTCTGTTGCCATTAATGGACGTTGAAATCGGCTAAAGTTTAATAAATGAATTATTGGAGTCCATATTATATATATAAATTAATTACGGAGTCCGTTCCATATGTATTGTGAAACTTTTTTTTTATTTAAAAAAGATTTCTTCTAATGATTAATGTCGGTGCTCGATATTTCTTGAGCCACATAACGTTGGTACTTTCGTACGAGTGTGATAATATAGCCATTCATTTTTGCATTCCCCAAAGTTGACTCGGTCATTTATCTTTTTTTTTGACTAGTCAACAACGCGATCGACATCGCGGAGAAATAATTTTGGAAAGACAGTATCTTTCAGAATTGTATAGGACAAGACTTCATAGATCTACGAAAGGCAGACTTAATGTATACCAAAAATTTGAATATCTTGTCTCTTCTCTTCACAAAGTTTTACATTATGGTAGAATTTCACTTATTTTTCGACATATCAATTCTCAATAGTTTTTTATGTCTATCACGCGTTCTTCGTTTATTGTGTGTATTCAGCGGTGAAATACGATACGAAGCGCTACCGTGCCCCAAGTGATAATTACTTACCTTTTTCGTTTCCACTAATGCTGTACCGAGCCAACTTAGTTGATTAGCTTCGAACAAAAGAAACCTTATAAATTGTAAATAGTTTCTAAAAAAATTGTCGCAATTTGCTGTAAGATAACGTGACACTACAGGTCAACGACTTCCTCTTACGATTGTAAAGAGAAAATAAAAAAATCCTGTGCAGCACTATTCATTAAAAAAAAAATTGTTTGCTTTAAAAATGAATCATTTATTGACTTAATTGCATTGACGATCGTTCGTGTATAGACGAAATGATGTGATTCACGACGGTAGTCAGAGAAGGGCGGACGATTTTTTATAATTTAGTAGATAAACATATTTTCATGATAATATTATTGTTACCTATACCGTCTTATCGTCTGATTCGTTATAAAATGACTTTTTAGAATGTACTTTTGTTACACTTTAAATTAAATTAAAGATCGTTATGTAACGAGCGATAAACATTTGACCGATGATCAAAGGTGGGAAAACTGTGATCTAGTGGAATGACGAAGAGCCTCATCGATGGCTGAAAAAAGACTTTAATTCAACTTTTTTCCATTATTCGTTCTCTTGTATCACATGACGTTCCTTAGGTACCAATTTTTAACTGTTCAACAATGATTTGGTAACGCAATGACATTGGCAATCATTTATGTATAGCAGATAAAAAAATGTGATATACACAATAGACAGGGGAAAGGGCCAATTTTTTATGAGGTAAGTTGATTAACATTTTATCTCCCGCAATAAACTTTGTTATCCTCACCGATCACTGAACCGTCTATAAACCGATAATGTAATTATCAATTTTTCAGTTCACATTCATTTGATTAAAAATTGACTTATAAAATTCAATTATAGATCGTTGGGAGAATTTTTTGACAATATTAGCGGCGAAGATAAAATGTCGAACAGTGACTTTCAACGATTGGAAACAAACACGGAACGATATATATATATTTTTTTAATCTAAAAATCTTCGAAGACGCAACGAATAAACAAGTTTTTTGTACGAACAGAACTCAAGGATTTTGGATGCAACGGGGTAGACATACACAAACACCGGGACATTTTGTAGATATATTTATTGAGTAACTTAGCGTGTAAGAGTATAGAATATGTATACTTATTATTTAAGTATATTTTTTTTTGTATTCTTTACGTGGTAATATAATGATGTAGTCATTAAAATAAACCTCGCGTGTCATGTTCCGTGTTGTATGTTTGTGTTTGCGCGTTTTCTTTTATTTGTTTTCTTATGTGTTTTTTTCATCGCGTTTTTTTGTGTGTGTATATACGGTATGAGTTATTTACATCATAATAATATGTTATTTACAATTTCGCGAACGATTTTTTTTATCATTCCTCTCCCTTTTGTCTGTCGAAATTCATTCGCGAAAAAAAAGAAACGAAAAAAAAAAAAAAAAATAACAGCTCATTCAGGATTTCCGACGTCTCTCCGTGCGATCGTAAATGAGAGACGATTCAGAAGTCACCAGGAAAAAAAAGGAAACACTAATTATTCGATTAATTATCGTTCATACGATTTACACCTCGTTGTTGTCAACTTGGGGAGGCGGTTTTTTTTTTTCGCACGCTCGCCGACCGACGAAGATCAATGAAAATCGTTTTTTTTTTTTTTTTTCAACCACCTATCCGTATCTTCGTCGTAGCGAGTCGCATTCACCGCTTTCGGCCCTTCTACGCACCATTACAATCGATACACGACGATTAATTTTCTCTACTGACTCAATAATTATTATTGATGATAATAATAATAATAATAATAATAATGATAAAGATAACAATAATATGTACAAAATTCTATGGCAATTGCGAACGCGGAAAATAAAAAATAATTTCTCATCGTCTCGCGTCAATTTTTTTTTTTTGCAAATAATTCTCCTGGCACCTAAGAAAATTAGAAAAAAAAATTCCCGCGAAAATCTATCGTCGACGCAACGGCATATATTAATTTTTGTTTTAATGAAGTATTTGTCCAATTTCACTTTCTTGCGCTCATTTGAAATTTTCAACTTTTTTTTTTCTCTCACACGATCATTCTGTTTTTTTTTTTTTGACACTATTCGACTATAGCTCGTTCATAACGCGCGCACAGTGTATAATAGTTTAACTCACGGACACCGAAGACACAAGCACGCTGAACGTAGTTTTTTTTTTCTTCGCGTTCTACTGGATATCGTTCCGCTCTCGGAATTTAATTTTTTTTTTTTTATTCCTCGTTCATTCATTCGTTGAAAAAATTCGTCACACACCACTATCTCTCGCCAGCAGTTCCATTCGTACACGTTACGTTACGAAGTATTGCTTTTCTCATGCACATAGCACGCTATGCTTTTTTTTTTCTTCTAAATTTCATTACCGTCACTTTCATCTGGAAATGAAATTGAAAAATCAATTTTTTGAGTCGAAGGTCGATTTTTTTTTTTGCAATGTTTTCTATAATAATATGAATAATAAATAAAATAATAATATATCGAACGGTCTAAGAATTTTTTTTGAACGGCGCGTCTCGAACTTGAACCGATATTTCAAGCGTATAGGATAATTAATATTTGCGTACGAGACTATATCTCTTCATTTTTCTTTCTGTGTCTGTTTTTATTTTCGTTTTTTTTTTATTTTTTAAATATTTAACAAGCTTTTTCTCTCTCCCTTTTATTACGTATTCGTTTCGCGTTTAAGCCCGAGATCACGCACGACTTTAATCGAGCCGATTCTCTCCTCCTCACCCACTTCCGGTTATATGCAATTATGTCCTCGATAATATACAGCTCTGTGTTTGGGGTTTCTTCCTCAGTTTATCGATATCGCCAATTTTCGCTAGTCCCTGAATCTATCAAAGTCTCAAAACACCTGAGAATAATAATTGATGAAAGTAAAATATCTGAAGAAAAAAAAACAAAATTTAATTGAGCGAACAGAAGAAAAAAAACAGAGGTGACAAAAACTCGTTATTATTAATTTTTATCATTACTGTAATCAAAATGCGTCGTGATTCCGAATTTACGTTGGTGTTATTCAGTAAAAAAAAATGTGTCTTTAGTCAATGGTTAAAATTGCTCCAAAAATCCGGGCCTGACGCACAACGAGCATAAATGAAAAAAAGTTTTAAAAAATAATCGAATTACCAAATTCGTCGATCTTGAGTCTTCGTCACCATCGACCTTTTAATAATCAACATATTTAAACTTGTCTCGAATTATCTTTCCTTGTCTTGTAGAATCAATAAAAATGCGTAGTAAAAAAAAAAAAAACATAAATGAAAAAAGTACAATAGCGCGTTAAAAGGAGGGACGAAGCTACGCCAATTTTATCGACACTGCGAACAATTATGTACAGGGTACTGCAAGTTTTCATTAACCGATTCGTCTCTTTCAACTTTTTTATAATTTTTTTTTTTTTTTTTTTCATTACCACGTTGCGTCTAAATCCTCTTTTTTAATCTCACTCACACTCTCGTCAACTATTATGTACGTTGCAATTTTAATGATTATGTATCCATTAAGTTTCATTTTCTTTGTTTTTTTATTTCAATATCATGTTTTTTTTTTAATGTGTGTGTTGTTTTTTTTTTCTCGTATCGCGAGAGCTGCTACGTGTAATGGAGAGCAAAAAAGACGTCTGTATTTTTTTTGTTATTACGCTCTCTGGTTTACGCACGCGTGTGCCGTAGCTTGCTTTTTTTTATACTTTCTATCGGTTACTTTTTTTTCGATCCAATCCAATGAGGCTCGAGATCTACTTCCAATATCTAAACACCGACAAATTCACTTATAAATCTATCGTTTTACCGGGACACAGGATGGGGAGTTTGGGGCCGGGGAGGACTTCGGGGTTTCTTCGGGAACGGCGGGGAACATTTTCCGATTATACAGGAGATTCCTCTGACGGCACAATTCAAAAAATAATTTGTTTTTTTTTTCTTCGCATTTTTTTTTCAGTAGAAAGATAGGCGGGGTATATTATTTCATTATTAATATTATTATTATTTTCATTATTCTTCCTTCATTCCTCCGTCTCATCGCGTCTCGTACATTTCTAATATTACTCTCCTCTTGGACATTCTTCACTATGTCCCTGTCTGTATGGTTTTTTTAAATTTATTACCGCTGTTTCTTTTAATCATTTTTTCATCGTGCACGCGGTGTCTGTTGTTTACATATACTGACTTTCTGCCCAAAAACTCTGGTTTTTTGTCAAAGTTGTTTTCCACAGATTTTATCCCCGTCTCATCTTCGATCAAATGTTTTTTTAATTACTCTATTTTTTTTTTCATCCATAAACTCCCGCGTCCAACTCGACGCACCAAGTACGCATTACATACGGCACGTTTTTTTTCATTATCTATACGAATTGTTGTTTGTTTATTATTATGCATTATTATGTACAAGTGTCTACGACATGGGGGGGGGGCGAGAGAAAAAAGGTAATTTTTTTCTCTCATCTTACGATTTATGCGACTCTAACCAACCGACGCAACGTTCGATGGTTATTTATATTTATATTTATATTTATATTTATATTTATATATATATATATACCATGTACACTACTACATTGACTCACTCGCTTAACGTTTATATCGCGAAGAGTTTTTCACAATTT
The DNA here is from genome assembly GCA_963978505.1 of Listrodromus nycthemerus. Lineage (NCBI taxonomy): Eukaryota > Metazoa > Arthropoda > Insecta > Hymenoptera > Ichneumonidae > Listrodromus > Listrodromus nycthemerus. The sequence continues at coordinate 1,814,132 of OZ021679.1, forward strand.
TCCGGGGTGGAAAAAATCTGAACCAATGTCTTCGATTGCAATTCGATCTCCGAAAAGAAAATAGCAGTCGTCGAAAAGGAAATTACTCGTCAAGTTGTGAAATACACTTTGCGAAACGCTCATGATCAATCACACGGCCTCTTCGATTACTTAGTCACTATAATATTACGCAGTGTTTCCATTTAAGCCTTGTTTCTCCAGTGTACCTGACTGTGTTTTTTTTTATCGTCTCTTCTCGTCTCACTGTTTATTTTTCTCATTTTACCATTTGCGTGTCCGGGCGTGAAGCAGCCCGTGTACATATATAAAAAAGCGTCATATCGACAGTGTCGTAACTGCGATCCATATATATATGTATATACACATCCATATATATAGATATATATATAGATTTTTTTCTTTCGATAATTGTGTTACAATATTATCTACAATTATTACCATATTAATTAATAGGTTTAGTTTGTATTTACAAAAAAAAAAAAGATAATAAAAAATTATTTAAAAACGGAACAAAAACTTTTACGTTTATGTTAAAAATATTTGCAGCTTGTCTCGGCTACTTGCCTTGTCCGCAGATCATTTCTCTCTTTTTTTTGTTTTAAATAAAAATTTGAACAGTGCGCATAATTCACACACCTCGTCTATCTCTTTCTTTTTATTTCTTGGACGTACACGCGCGTCGAGCGAAACTCGACGCATACCAGTAGAGTTCGACGAATATTCGATTATACCGAAAGCTCGTCTTTTTTATTTACTTTTTTTTACGTACACGCGTCCTTAGACCCTGTTAATGCGTCAACTATCACCGACGACGATACATTTTTACTATTTCAGCTCGAGATCATTAGAAGGAAAAAACATTGACGAATGAAAGAAACGAATAAGTTTTTTTTAGTCTTCGGTCGTGCGTCGGGCACAGCCTCGTTCACGAATCAATGACGAGTGACTTGTAACATTCTTTCAAACTTCGCCGTGCATTTCTTTTTCCGGATTTTATCTTAAAGTCCTACGCACAGCGCATTCCATGCCTCACCAAAATTACATCGTCGAATCTCTCCTCCAACAAAAAAAAAAGAGTCTTCACAGTTCACCCGCAATCGTCTCTTCTTTCATTTCCTATAAAATAATCACTTCATAACAAGCTTTATATTCTCGTATAATCGTTAATATAGGCGACTAGCTTAATTTTGACACTTCACGGACCCCCACGAGTTCGGATCCCGCTCGCACGATTTTTTCGTTTTACTCTTTTTTTCCACACGAGTTCTTTTCTCGACTCTCGCGAGTCGTACAAAAAAAGAAACAACGAAAAAAAAAAAACAGAATTAACAAACACAAAAGAAAATGAAAAAATATCAAGTCTCGTTCACTCGTCGAGATTCCCATTTTTTTTTCAAATTATCTCGTCGATTACCCAATCGACGATTCGATTGACGGTTTCGCGGCCGTGAAATTGCCATCGTCGTCAAATCTCTCAGTCGAGTAAATTCCCATTGCCTCGGTGACGATCATCGCGACCGTCGTAGTCGTCGTCTCCGTCGTGCTCGACGATCCGACGCAACGGTCGCATCACGAGTCGTGCCGATGAATTCTGTTTCGTCGATTGCCGCTCTTGCGCCTCTTCCTCTTGGTGTCGCGCGTAAAGGCTACGTTGCCGGGATCGTCGGCCAGTTGGGGATATCTGTGGACGCTGTGGATGTCGACGCCTTCGTAGCCGTCGACGGTACCGCGAGCGACGAGTTCGTCCTTCTCCTCCTTGGACCAATCACCGCGTCCCTGAAACCCAGCCATGACGAGCTGCTTCTCGATCTCCCAGGCTCTCTCCACTGCCCTCTTGTGCGCGTGCTTCAATATCCTGTGCCTCTCCTGCTCGGGATCAGCTCCGTACTTGATGACGACCGCAGCGTCGGGATTGTGAAGCCTGAGCTCTTTCCACGTTCCGGCGCCGTGCTCGGTCGTTTCGTGGGTCGAGACATTAAACATGCTACCCAATCTCCTCAACTCCTCCATGTCGTCGCGTATCTTCAGCGCGTTGTCCTTCACGAAATAAAAGACGTCCTGATCGTGGACGCTGAAGTGCAGCGGCAGGAAGTAGGAATTGTTGAACACCGACGTGACGACGTCCTGAACGACGCTGTTGACGCCGTCGACGACGCTGACGAGCGCCCGACCGCCGACCCGAGAGACGAGGATTCCCTCGCCGAAGACAGCGCGGCGATGAGCGACTCGAGGCAGAAGATTTCGCGTCTTTGGTTCGAGCTTCAGCAAAGGCTTCGGCACGAAACCGAGGTCGGAGAATTTTTCGTGGACGCGATTAACTATGCACTGCAGACCTGACATCACGCCGAAGTCGGGTGTGAGCTGGGGCGAGGTTATCGTGGCGCTCGGCTGGTAGACCATCCTCTTGGTGTACTCAGAGCCGAGCATCGATGGTATGTCGTAGCCGTAGAGCTTCAGCCAGGATGTCAGGTCTGTCATATACTCCACGTTCTGTTTGAGATTTATCGGGTCGTTGTTGCGGAAACGATAGATGAATATATCGGTCGGTGTCGTTAGCTCGTTGGCCATTTGCTCCCAGGCTGGCGTCATCCACTGGCCGACGGTTGGGTCGTACAGACGTTTGTTCAGATAAACAAGTTTCGTATTCGGATCGAAGAGACCACCGTGGAAATCTATCGGAAGATAGAAATCTGGATTCGTGTCCTTTATTATCTTGCCGAAGGGCGTTCGACGCATCTCCTTCACGAGGTTCCCGTTAGTGTCGAAGAGAGCGAGGGGCGAACCGTTCTGGTCCGTCGCGACATAGAAACGCTGCTCCGAAGTCTCGACGGTCATCAGGAAGTCCCGAGAGTCGTACAGGAAACGGAAGGTCTTCGATGACTTCGGGAAATGCACGTGGGTTATTAAATCAGGAGTCTTCGGATTGGCGTAGAAGAATTGGGTGATGTTCTCGCGATCGTCGTTCCAGGATACCAGCCGACCGCGGTCGTCGTAGAAGTACCAGATCTGGAACTTCTTGTGCTCCGAGGCGTGAATCAGTTGACCACGGGAGTTGTATCTGAAACAAGAATTTTTTTTCAATTAATAACGGAAACCTAAGAGGATCTTTCGAGCTGTTCGAGCCGAATCGACCTACCTGTATTTGTGTTCACCGCGAATAACAACGAATCCCCGTCCGTCGTAGGAATTAAATTCCACATCGCCGTACTGAACGACCCGATCCCCGCTGTCGTATCCCAGAGTGATTTTTTCGCTATGTTCGGTAACACCGATGACATTGCCATTTTCGTCGTAGGCGTACTGCCAGTTGTTGTCGGTATCAGCGACCTCGAGAACGTGCCCATCCGCATTGTAAGTGATCTTGTCCATCCTGGACCACTCCTTCTTCTCCATCGATTCCTTGCCGATCGTTAGCTTCCTCATCTTAATCCTGTTCCTATTGTCGTACTCTAGTTCCATCCTGAATACATCCATCGACCTGATATTCGTCAAAACGGTCTTCACCCTACCGTGCTCGTCGTAATCCGTAACGGTGAAGAATTGTTTGCTGCTGTCCTGCATCACGGATCTGTTGAAGGTATTTCTGTAGATCCTCAGATCACCGACGCCCTCGAGAACGCCCAAATTCTGATTGTACTTCAATCTCAGCTGTGGCAATTGTTTCCCATCGACGTCAACCTCTATACCGGATATACGCGCGTTACCATCGTACTGATAACGATAGTGTGCATTGGCCATTCCGCTCTTGCTCCCGAATTTAATCTTCTCATCTTTGACGATCCCTGCGTGATACTTGTACTCGATCCTCATCTCGAAATTGGGCTCGTTGATGTCGATGCTTCGGACGAGGCTCGTCGTCTCCTGATAGGTGTAGTGAATCGACGAGAGTCCAGCGAGAGTCGTCTCCAGTTTACCAGTGTGATCGTAGACGTAAGCGACCTTGCCGCTCTGATGAGGATAAACCTTCGCAAGAATCTGTCCGTCGTCGTTGTAGAGAATTTCGTAGGGGTGTCGATTCATCGGTGAGTAGTACTGGTACTTGTAGAATCCGAGGGAAGTCTGGAGGGAGAAGGCGTGTATGTGTCCGCGCGGCGTGGTCAGCGACTGGAGGGCTCCGGCCTCGTCGTACTGCAGCAGATAGTCGCTACCCCGTGGAGTCGTCACCTTCAGTGGCAGGCTGCTGAACATGTCCTTGAAAGCGTAGACCATCGACGTTCCGTCGCTGTACTTGATCTCGTACAATCTGCCTGCTCTGTCGAAGCCGTAAGTCTCGCTGATGTCGCCCCACGTCCAGCTCGTCAGTCTGCTGAATCTGTCGTACTCGAGATCGACGCCAGCGAATATTCCGTCACGCGGTCCCCACTTGAGAGGTCTCGCGTTTCTGTCGTAGGTGACATTGAGCAGCTCAACCCGGTCGTCAATGAAGACGGCCACGGTGTTTGTCTCGCGATCGTACTCGAGCGAGAGCAGAACGTCGCCGTTCACTCGCAATTTTCGTCCCACCTGTGCGATAGCCTTGGTGTTGCCTCGATTCTTGTTGCCCTGGACCTTGCGGAGGAAGTATCGCCACTCGAATCTATTGGCGAGGTCGCCGGCGATCTCGGTTCTCTGCTTCGCCGGTACGGGATAAGATTCGCCGAGAAGTGGCTCGATCTCGGCGAGAATCGCGTAGGGCATCGTGTCGGTGCTGACCGTGTGAGCCCAGGGCGTTACTCGCTCGACGCTCCCGTCTCCGACGACCATCGTTCTCTGCTCGGCGTCGCCGATCTTCGTCAGGACTGACGATCCCTTTATCAGCATCGAGACAGGTTTTCTGTTGTTCTGACCGACCTTCACGGTCGCTCCTTTCAGACTTAGATCAAAGGTGAGGCTGATGACTTTGCCAGTGGGCGTAACTGCGCTCGTCAGTCTTCCAAACTCGTCGTAGTTGTACACGTAACTCCTTCCGGTGCTGTCCAGTTTAGTCTTCAGCAATCCCGTCGGTCCGTGATAGTCGAACGTCACGTTGTAATTGTCCGGCGTGCTCAGCTCGTGCAGCATCTTCATACGGGACATTCTCAGTCGACACTTCTGACCCTTTGTGTTCTCGATCGAGTTCACTTGACTGCTGTAGTCTCGCAGCAGGAAAACCTTATTGCCGGCAGCGTCGGTGACGGTGCTCAATTTACCATTGCTCGTGTTGACGTTGTAAGTGAAGAGATAAAAGGTTTCGCCAGTCAGGATGTTCTTCGTCGCTATGTGCTGACCAAAGCGATTGAAGACGTAGATCTCCTGGGTGTCCGGCGAGTAAATTTCATACTCCCTCGCACCGCTCGCGTCAGGGATGCTGGCCATCACCGAGCGTATCCGGTAATTCGCCTGGTCGCCAATGTGAACCACACCGTCGGGCGAAACGGCCACGGCCGAGATGGTGTTGAATTTCGACGTCGAGGCAAGATAATGATCAGCCTCAAAGCAGTCGCAACCACGCTCGAGGCAGTTGCACTTTGACTCGGCGCCGGCGTAGGGCGAAATCTTGCCGTCAGTGCCGATGACTCGAATTCGATTTATGCGCTGAGAGTCGCTCTCGGCGATGTAGAGATTTCCGGAGGGTCCAAAAGCGATGCTTTGCGGCATGACGAGAGTGGCGTGAGTGGCGAGTTCTGTATCGAAGGTGGACGACGGACTCGCGCAGTGAAGCGGTCGTCCAGCGACAACTTTCACTCGGCCGTCGGGCGCGAGCTGAAGAACCATATGGTCGTCGATCATGTGGAGAGAATTGTCGAGGGGGTTTATCGCCAGCTCTGTGGGCCAGCGAAGATGAACCTCCTCGACGTTGAGCGTTCCCTCGCACGGTATCGGCTTCCAGTGTGACTTGTGCATGTGGTTGCCTATCACCGTCGTTATTATGCCGTCGCGATCGACCATGCGGATATTCGTGCCGTCGGCGAAGTAGAGAACGTTGTCGGCTGAGACAGCGACCCCTTTGGGATAGGCGAGCTTCGCGTCGCGAGCCAGTGCACCGTCGCCGCAGTGGGCCTCGTCACCGGGCAGACAACGCTCGCCCGAACCCACGACCGTTTCCCAGTTGTGCTCGGGATCTGTCGTATCGTTCGTGTCGCGGACGCGGATTATCTGGTGAGATTCCGGGTCGGAGATGTAGAGAACACCGTCCAGAGGACTAAGGGCGATGTGGTAGCGGTAGGATACTCTCGTGGCGCTGGAAAATAATAAAATTTTTCATCGGGTTAGCTTTGATTGCACTCTTGACGATTTCAAGGAAATCATATGGAAAAAGGTATGTAAATTCACTTATCGCATATTTATAATTCAAGCGTGCAGTCAAAAAGTATTTGTATCTGGTACTTGAAGTACGTACACTTGTTCGCTGTCGGAGTAGAAAAAAAGCATATGTGTATAAAACGAGCATGATGCTTACTTGAGACGAACGATAGTCTTGACGGTCCCGTCGACAAAGATCTTCCTAACGAGATTGAAGTCACCGACGAATATCGATCCATCGGGCGAAGTTGCGAGAGCGACAGGAGCCAATAATCGTTGTTTGGATGCTTGACCGTCGCAGTCGAAGCAATCGAGCGGTCTCTGATGTCCATCACCCATAGTAGTTAGGATGACTCTCGGCTTGTGTTTCAGATAGATATTTGAACCGTCGCCCTTCTGAAGTATGCCCTCGTGAAAATTGTATCTGTGATGAATGTCGAGATTCCATCCGCCGACTTCGGATATCGACATATCGTGACCACTCAGCTTGGTGGTTTGGACGTCCCAAATAACGTCCTTGCAGTCGCTGTACTCGTAGCCGACCTTCACCATCGCCGTCGTCACACCGTAGACGCGTTGACGATAGACGTTCAAACGATTCCATGCGTAGGTGAATTTTATTACCGGATCTGCCTCGAAGGTCTTCTCGAAGAGAATTCCCTCGATCGTTATGCGCAGATGGATGAGATTGAGAGTCGGCGGAATTGTCTCGGGCGTGAGTTGGAGCTGGATCGTCGAAAGATAACCGGCGGCTCGAGAACTGTGATAGACGAGATTCAAGCCGGTACCGGGAATCTGCAGACTCTCCTGGATAACTTGGGACTCAGCGAGGATGGCGCTCTTGTCAGGGCACGCACCCTGGAATCCGTGCTTCCACGTGGCCAAGACCACTGGCTTCATCAAGTCGTAATCGTGCGCAGCGCATGCATGAGGCATGTGCACAGGAGCTTTCTCGTCCACTGTACTCATAACGATCCGATCGATTATCACCACCTGGAAGAAGAAAAATATTAATATTCATTTCATCAACAAATAAAAATTTATATTGATAGCGTTGGAAATTTTTATTACGACGTATAATTTGTGATAAGTTGTGGTAAATGTTGGGTATTTATTCACCTCGTTCCATGGCACGAAAACGATGTGACTCTGGGGCTTGAATGGCGATCTACCGAATTGCAAAGTTACAGCTCCGCCGCCGTTGACGAGAAGGTCGAACCAGCCGTCATCCCTAGTCAGGGTGAATCCTTCCAGCGACGTGCTGGTGCCGACTCGTACACCCATCAATCCGGTCCCCAAAGACGTTACGATCCGACCTCTCACAACCGCCGATCGGCTATACAACGAAGCAGAACGATCGACGATTAACAAAAATCACCGAAAATATTTAGTTCCGAAAAAATCTTCATTTTCTTTTTTTTTTCTTTCTCTCACTAATAAACTCTACATCGTCAGGCTGCGAACTTGACTTCAACTACGAAAGAAGCGATATTCTATGATTCTATTATACCAAACCATAAGCCACAACATTGTCATTTTTATTACTATTATTTTTGTCGTTGTAGCGAGTAATCGAAATTTTCGATTTTTCATTATCCAGCAATCTTAATGCTTGTGCTTTACGTTGATAGCTTCGATGCGTCGATCAGTTAAAAGAAATTTGTCGAGGACGAACGAAGAGCAACCGACGATTTGTGAGCTCGATACTTATTACAAGATGAGCAATATTATATGATTATTATAGCAAGCTATAAATTTCGGCGGTGCATATTTTGCTACTTTTTTTCGTTGCATATTATCGAAATTTTCGATTTTTTTTTACAATATCAGTGTGGTTGATTTTTTTTTCCAAACGACATTCGATCCTATTGATACTTCACATTGATAAGTTCGATGCGTCGATCGGTTCATAGAAATTCGTCGAGGACGATAACAACGTCGTACACATAGTGACAATTACCTATCTTAAGTTGATGCGACACTCGTCCGATGGTAAAACAATTGTCTGTTTTTGAATATTCATTCGATTCCTCAAACTTCCATGAAAAAAAAAATCCGGAGACATACAACTGTTTCGCCATTGGAGTACGGTAACATCAGCTTAAACACGATTAACACAAAGTCTGAAGCTCAAGGTAAAATTCACGTAACACAACGTAGGAATAATAAGGTAAATTAACCATGCAACGATAACGTGTAAACACAAGACATTTTTTGGTGACGGGCGACAATTTGTAGCTCGGGTGCACACACATATAGACGTTTGGAGTTTTGCGAGAGTGAACAATTTCATATGAAATCTGAGTTTTTTTTTCTTGTTAATAAAGTTCGTTTTATAGATATTTTTCCTTCAGTCTCAATAAGAATCCGGTTGATTTATACGGATACAGAAAGGCACAGGCGAGAGATAGAAAGACATACAAAGAGGCGGACGATCCGCTCGTGTGCTGACTCTCGATTCTTTGCAAACACACTCACATACGGCCTAATGTTCTTTTTTTAATCATGTAAAATCATGTGAACTATTGTTTTTTTTTCCTTTCGCTGAGTTTTACTTCTCATCGGGGATGCAGAAATAACACGAATGCAAAAAGCGTTACGCGCGTCAGCTACCAATAAGAACCACAAAAAAAAAAAAACTTAAAACCGCCTTAACGCTACGATAGGCTCGTTCAACAATATTCGTCGTTCTCCTTAAAACTTCATCCCCTTCACAGGACGTGACTTTCTTACCTTGTGTTGAAGTGATTCCAGAACACACTGATCGAGCAGCACGGATAAAACAGAGCCCAGTTAAATCGTGGTAATTTCTTTTTCAACATTTTTTTTACTATTTTTTTCCCGAATTAATGCTCAAAATAGAGATAGACCAATAAATTAATAAATAAATAAATATAGTGGGGATTTGAACTTTCTATGCATAATTCTTTTTTCCGTATAAAACGGTCGTCATTCAATTTGACATGAAAAGAATAATCAATTTTGTCCAATTTTTTGTATCTACAGGCTTCATATAGTGTCGCTCGAGATATGTTCAGCAGCGGATCTTCTTTTTTCCTCGATGACTATAGGTCCATTTTTTAATTATTTTCGACTATAGTTTCTACCGAGCGTTTGGGCATATTGAAGCGGGGTTTTTGTCAGACATTCACGCAAGCTTCACTCGGACGGACAATAGAAAAAATAGTTGAATAGTGAAAGAATAAATATGTCGGCGGTGGGTGTCGGAAATGTATTGCGAGATCGAAGGGACATACATTTCGATATTTTTTTTTTTTTAAGGAAATTTGATGTCGGAAAGGGCACAGAGATTTTGGCCTGAGATCGGAATAGGATAAATAAATGGATAAACGATATTTTGGATTTTAAAGGAATTTGGGGTGCATCGGGGAACACACTCGCGCACACTTACATACAAAACATATGTACAAAACTGTTGGGATGTGATTTCACACGGGTCACAACAACGCAGTAGTATAGTATTAGGTAGGTATGATATTTTGTTGTATGAGTATTTTGTATCATTTCCTTTTTTCCAACGACGTCTACATAATGTGTTTTATGCTTCGAATTATATGTCGAGACAGTGTACATGAACACGTTCTCGTGTGATCGGAAAAAAGACACGCATTTCTTCCACGGAAATTAACGAATAAAGTTGTATCGTCGAGTCGTTGATTGCGGTAAGCAAATATTATGATTTTTAAATTTATTATTTTCACATAAAACATGTATGCATTTTTTTCCGTGGAAGATTGTTGTCGATGTTATGTACGTGTTTTCTGACAACTGTATGACATCGAACGCATAGTCCGTTAATTATTATTTTTTTAATACTCAAAGACGCCACTGCACGCAACATCGAGTCGGGACGGACATTTTTATATATTAATAACCACTATGACAACTGTTACTCCGATTCTCGAGTAATATTAGCCGATCGAAAATTTCCGAGCGATATATCTTTCAACGCAGCGGTTTCATAAATATATTGTCTATGAGAACAATTTTTTTTCCTTCAAAGCTTACCTTTCGTTGAACGTCTCTTGTTTGGCATAATTCTGCAGGCTACCCTCATCGATTAGAAACTTCATTCGTTCGAAGAAGGAGGCCGTTATCGCTGGCGGTTGCTTACGAAGAAGAATGTCGATAGGCTTTGGTGCCGATACACAAAGTTGACTCGTTCGACAGGCGTGATTTGCGCAACACTCGGGATCAGCGCAGTCGACAAGACCGTCTGGATAAAAAATCGATAATTACTTTGTCTGTTCGTTACGAGTCCAAAAATCACACTATATTTTTATGTCAAATAAGTTTTGCAAACCGAATTATTTTCATCACCGATTATAACGTTCAATATTTATCGACGTAGGTTTTCAGAAAAAAAAAACAAATTTCCATTTACAGAAGGGAGATATTATTGATCATTTTATTAATAAGTATTTTGGAAAAATAAAATGTAACAAGTAAAGTAAAACAGAATTGTGTAGTTTTTTTTCTATGGAATTAGCCTTTGGGTTTATACCAGAGGTCTCTTTCGAGAAGAGTTTGAATGCGAAGATTTACCTTTGTCGTTGTCCCTTCCGTCGTTACAGTTCTGTTCGAGAAGAACGCTGCAGTCTTTTCCATCCCAGCCGTCGTAGCATCGACATTCCCATTGAGCGTCGGCGTTAACCCTGCATTGTCCATGTCCGGAGCAAGAATTAGGGCAACCCTCCATCGTGCAGTGACGCCCATTCCAACCAGTGACACACAGACATGTGCCGTTCTTGCACTGTCCGTGCTCGTTACACCGAGGATCGCACTGCTTCAGATTACAGAGATCCCCGGACCAGCCTGGTATGCAGTCGCACGCGTTGTCAACGCAGTGACCGTGCGGCCCACAATCCAGATCGCACAGTTCTGTAATAACAAGACAGACCAAAAATATCAGTGTCAGAAAATATATAGGGCTTATAAAAGATCAAAGTTGAGCGCCATTCGCATAATCTTTCGTCCCATGAAAGAGAAAATACCCAACCTCAATCGATAAATAAATTACGAACAATCGAATTGTAATACCTGACAAATAATAGATTTCTTACAGTTTAGCAACATTTTCTCCTCAAAGTATTTATAAATCGATTAATATATTAATATATTTTAATAAAGGTTGAGCGTCATACGAATAATTTTTCGGGCCACGAAAAATGTGCTCAACGTCGATCGGCAAATAAATTATTGAAGTAAGAAAGACGCATTAATTTTTCAAAGCATCATGTTATCAACGAGCAATCAAAGCAATGTGAGTTATGAAGAGTTATTTGAAAGCCGATGGTTTGGATAACAACGAAGTGTCAATTATTCCGTCGAAAAATCGAATCTTAATACCTGCAAAATAGTAAATTTTGTAAAATTGTGCAAAATTTTCCTCGAAGTATTTTTTATTTAGATAATTATTTATTTGTTCATTTCTTGTTTACCTTTAGAGCAATCATCGCCGGACCACATTGGTTCGCAATGGCAAGTCTGCGTCTCGAGATCAAAGTTTCCGTGTCCACTGCAGTCGGGCAAGCACTGAAGAGCTTCCTTGTCCATCTGGCTGCAGTCCGCGCCCTTCCATCCTTTCTTGCATATGCACGTGCCCTCTGCGCAAAAACCGTGACCCGAACAAGTGGGATGAGGACAGTCGGCCTCCTCGCAGAATTTTCCTTTGTAACCGCGAACACAGTTGCATTTTCCATTGGTGCAGTGACCGTGCCCGTTGCAGTCGGGAACTTCGCACTCGTCGTGACGAAGCGAGCATTCCTTGCCCTTCCAGCCGGGATTGCACTGACACTCGCCGTTTATGTACTCGCCCCGCTGACTGCAAAGAACAGGGCAGACGCTTTCGCTGCAGTCCTCGCCACCGAAGCCCGGATTGCACTGGCAGTGACCGAGAAGACACTCGCCCTTTCCGCTACATCCGTTCGGGCAATTATGAGTCATGTCCTCGGCTATCACGGCGATAAATGCCACCTCCTGGGGATCGCCGTCGTCGTTGTACAGAGACAGGAACCAGTGACCCGGCTCCATGTAGTGGGTCACCTCCTTCTTTATCGATGGCTGTGAGAAAAAATGGAAACATAGTTATTAATTTTTTTCACACTATTAGAACATGGTTAATCCAAGATGGTAAGGAAAAACCGTGGCAGGAAAATTGACGACGAGTCGAGATTTTTTTTCGGAGACTTGAATATTCTTTTAAAAATTCCGGCGATGATTTTTCCTTGCGTACTGTAAGAGGGACTAAAAAAACAAAATGTCGGTTTTATCTTGGATACACGTTGGGATTCGTCTTTGGTGGGAAAAAATAAAAATAAAAAATGGGATCACCCGCACATACTATGACACTAACATGTGACGCCCGTGTCGTTCGGGCCTTGAATCCGCTGAGAACTTCGAGCAGGTCGTATTGCGTATGGGTCGGCAGTGCGTTCCTTCGTGCGTAAACTCCGATGCTCGCACCGCGTGGTATGTTGTAATCGAAGCGTACGTAAGCCGGTTCGGATTGATAGAACTGCATGTTCCAGTAGCTGTAAGGTAGAATTTCTTTGCTGAGCCGCTGACCAAGTCCGACCTGGGCGAACGTCGTGCCGTCGGGTGGAAAGGATCTCGCTGGGAATGTTCTCGCACCTGTAGAAAAATAATAAAAAATCTTTTAGTTTTAATAAAAGCTCCGATTATAAAACACAAAAGATCTTCCCACGAAGCAAACTTTATGCTTTTTTTTACATTTTAGTTGCGCCAAGTATGTCGTTATTTTTTCAAATGATTGCATTTTGTATGTGAGAAGATCGGTATATTTTGCAAGCGCTTCGTAATTTTCAAATTTGAATGCCTAATGCGGATTAGCATTTTTTTAATAACATTTTTTTGAGGAATTTTATGAATTTTTCTAAATGGAATAAAACTCGAGATCGATAGATCATTTCTGGGAAAATATATATTTTTTTGTAAGTCGAGAAATACGTTGTTACAATATGTACATGGAAAGTTATGTAGATCGATATTTTTTAGTCACCTTTAGCACCGACGAGTTATCCAAGTATTTCTAACACAGTGCACAAAAAACAACTACGCATTCATAATCTACTGGGTTATGTTAAATTACCTCCAACAACGGGATGAAAAAGCATTCCGTCGGACAGAGGGAAATGACACCGGAAAACGTGATCAATAAAACGGGAGGGCGTTAAGACGATCGTAAGACGATTAAACTAACAAGCGTACAACGCTGGCAGTAAAAGCGATAGTAAAAGTAAAGTTGTAAAGGCACGAGTGACTAAAAATAGTCAAAGCAGATAGAGGAAAAAAAATTACTCTGTAATTAGAAAGAAAAAATCGATTCGTTTAAAGAATATTATAATTGTATGTTCTGACCGTTTTTATTAAGTTTATTTTTAAATCCCAGATATTTTTAAATCGGATTTAGAATTGACTTGAGAAAGTCTCGAACTTACTCAAACTAGTCCGAATTAGTCACAATAGATTTTTCTTCTAAACGAATTTCTGAATCAATTTTCACCCAAACTGATCCCAAGCGGTGTCAGAATCAATTTTTCTTTCAAACCACCAGTAGAAAAAAATGACAAAAAAAAAGAAAACAACTGCAAACGATAGGCCTCACCTTCTAGAATGAGTATAGTGGGTTCTGGGGGAAGCGGCGTGGTTCCCGAGCACCACGTCGTATCTGCAGTGACGCTGCTCGTCTCGACCTCGATATCGGTCGTCGAGCTCCCGAAATCGCCGGTCTCTTCGGTAAAATCCGACGAGGTAAAATCGATCGACGAAGTAGAAAATTCTTCGAACCTTGTCCCATTTTCCAACAAACCTTCCATGACCGTCGACGTCCCTGGCCGGTTTTTCGGATCGGCATTTTGCCCCGGGCTCTCCCAGTCTCTCGCGATCGCCTCGTTGTCAGCGATTTCCTGTTCGACGATCGATCGTTCGTCATTGGCTGAAAAGTTGTCCCACTCGTCAGACGAGGATTCCATGCACGGGCAGGAGCATTCGCACTCACCGCCGCCCCAAACTGGCGGGGGTGGCGAAGCGGGCGGTCGAGGAGGAGGCGGAAGAGGCGCCTCGATCATCTCGTAGGGCAACGATCGTGGCGATTCTTTCGTGTCCGACGAATTTTGAAAAATCGGCGGAACGATCCTCGACGCCTGAAGCTGAGCCGGACCGATGTTAATCTCAGGCAGAAAGCTGTTAGGATCGCGGGCGTTGCCGCCCGGAACGGAAACCGATAGAACGTAGAGCGGTCGCGCTCCGGAAGACGACGATGAGTCCTCGGTCGAGATCGTCACGTTGACTTGCACTCGACGCGAGTCCTTGTACGTCTCCGGTCCGGGATGCTTCTCGTCCATCGGTAGGTTGACCACCTTGACCCGTTCGGTTAGCGGAACTCGGGCGATTCCATTAATCGTGTTAGTGTCGATCGTCGATCTGGTGTTAACCGATTCATGCAGCGCGTCGTCGATCGTCGTCGAGTGGAACGGAGACGAAGAGAATTGATGCTTCCGACCTCGGAAGCGCTTCTCGAACTCGCGGAGGAACTCGTCGTCGGTTCCCTCGCGCATTATCAAGCGCAGGTCTTCCTTCGATCGCTCGTCACCGTCCTCCTCGCTGAATTCCGACTCCGAAAAATCGATCGATCTCAAATCGTTGCCGATTATCGGCGAGCGGTCTTTCGGCTTCTTTTCCGGTTCGTCGTCGATCTGTCTGTAAACCGATTTTGTCTTCGATACAGTGGTTGGATTTTCCTCTTGATTTAGCTTAACGATCTCGATCTCCTCCCGGTCGTAACTGTAGATCGGCAAAGGATAATCGCGCTGGGGCTCCTCGGCGACCTTGTCGATACCTAAGGGCGAGATCGGCGCGATCTCCGGGACTTCCGGTGATGGATCTTCAATCGAGAGCTCTCGGGTTACTTTCAGGACGGACGAAGAGTTCGTCGGATCGTCTGGATTGGTTTTGCCGATCGGTGGAACCAGCGATTCCGCGACGATCGGTAACGATTCCAATGGCAAAACCGTCTCGTAAGTATCGGTGGAATTTTTTGTACTCACGTCGAACTTCGCTTCGACGAACTCGGAGATCGGCAAGGAGGTCGAAACTTCCGGGAAAGAATCGTCGCTCGGCGTAAGATTTTCTTCGGTCGAAGGATAAAATTCTTTTTCGACGTTCTCCACAGGATCTTCCGCATCAATCTTTGGATCGGGAGTCGTCCATGCCTCGATATTTTTCTCGGTGAATTTTTTTGGACTTTCGGTCGATTTTTGCAGATTGGATGAATTTTTGAAAACGGTCAAGATTTTTTCAGTTCTCGATTCCGACATCGGTGGATCCACTTTTGAGGAAGAATCCTCGGAATATGTTTTCGCGATCGGCTCGACGGCGTCGTTCAAAAAAATGTCCAAAGTTGGTTTTTCCACGCGATCTTCCGTTCTGAAAGCCTTGGTCGTACTTGATGGAAATGTTGCTTCAATCTCCTCGTTCGGCACAGCGTGACTTCCGGTTTCCTCCAATTGAGAATCCTCCGTGAAAATCGGCAAATTCTCGTCGATAAAGTTGGGTGGAACTTCGACATTTTCGACTTTATCGAACTGTGCCGCGGTACTCGTTTCTTCCTCCGGCAAATTCGACGACGACGCGCTCGATGCGAGATTTTCATAACGATTTACCGAAACGGTCGAGAGATCATCGGATGTAAAGCTACCAGAATTAGCGGTGGAAGAGGCAGAAGGAGAAGACGAAAGTGAAGTGGGAAAAGAAGAGTAATGAGAGGAAGTCGTGGATTCCATTCCCAGTCCGTTGTTAATTTCGTGAGTATTAATTCCCAAAAAATTATTCTTCACCTTTGCCGACGCAACGTCAGGGTCTTCGATTTTTGTCGCATGCAGACCAACCTCGTCATGCGATTCGCCGATTTTTGAAAAATCAGATTTTTCGTTATCGGCGATAAAATTAAAATTTCGATGGTTATCGACGGTGGTGACTTCGATGTCGGTCGAAGTGTTACTAGCGATGATACTTTGGTGCAACACTCGGGCATGCTGGTTAACCGTGTCTCTACGCTTGCGGCTGTGTAAACTCTCTAAAATCATATCCAGACGGCTCATACCTCCGGCCGATGACTGCTGACGGGTTCTGCTGCCCGACGACGAGGACGACGTCGTTGACGAGGACGACGTCTTGTTCGCTTCGGTCGTAGAGAGCTTCGCATCCGTATTCTCACCAACCAGAACCGTGCAGGCTTTTGTTCGCTGGTAGGACCAGTTCATTATGTTCGATGCTGCAAATTTCAAAATTATTATTAGTGGCTTTTCATAAATTTTTAAAAATCATTTAAACAGAAGAAAATTAATTCTAAGCCTTCGAGCACTTTCTGCGGAGGGTGAACGACTTCTTCTTTTTGGTACAAAAACTATAAGGATGCCTGTAATAAATTTTCATTGCGTTATCAAAAAGAAAATACTCTGAGAAGAGTCTGCAAATTCTTAGAGATTTTTTTCCGTACAACTTCTTATCCGAATAAAATTCCGAATTAATTTTTTAGAAATGTAATAATGAGAAAGGAAAATTAAATAAATATATAGAAATGAGACGAGGTCGAGACAATTGTATGTACGAATTCTTTCAAAACAATTAAACCATACACTAAAATATCCTATTATATATGATTTTTGTTAAAAAAAATAATACAAACCAAAAGACTCGAGCAGCCGCGACAAATATATTTTTACTAAACAAATAAATACTTACCAGCAACGTATGTGAGTGCAGCGGCGAGACACAGCGAGACCATAGTAACGACAATCGCGACCTGTTTCCAGCTGCACCAGTCCATCCCTTTGCGGAAGTGACATCGTATGCTCTGCCTCCTCATCGGGATCATGGACGGGTTGTGCCCGTAAGGCAGAGGTACCCTGGAACCACAAATCACCCTCATCAGACACGATTACCAAAGAAAAAAAAAATGCTATCGCTTAGCCTTTGACTTTCTAAATTTCCATCGGTCTTCACACATGTTCGGCCCACCCACAACAAGATGCCAAGGGCCAAGAGTCAAAAAGGCGTCGCTCAGCGCCAATGGCACTCCAGTCACGTCCTAATGGTCCCAAGCCAACGATATCTCTCCAGGCATCCTCGGAGAAATGAATTGATATTTAAAGCCTCTTGAGAATCACTCCGAGGTCCGCTCGGTGGACTTTTCTTTGATGCTATCGGTTCACCGACTTATCGCCCCCCCCCCCCCCGGTAACGGCCTCGAATAATCTGACCAGACCTCGCAGATGGTAGCTCTTAACGACACACGTGTCCCCTACTTTCGAAATTTCGCCCTCCGGGAACCCCTCGAATGGAGATTATACACGAAAATTTGACATTATCGTGCTCGAGGTAAAAAATATGAAAAAAAATTCCGAAATTCTGTGATTTATATTTTTTTTTGTTTTTTAGAGCCGTGAGGGAATTCTCTGCGTGGGCGTCGAGAGAAACCCGATAGTGTCTCACGATACTTGGCTCGGGAAAAATTTTTCCAACCTACGGGAGATGGCAGAGAGCCGCGCACACACGTAAGCGCGCTCGAAGTGCGCTCTTCGGGGTCTTCCATGGAAAAGAGCTCTCTGGATTTTCCCGCACGGCTAACGAAAAGAAACGAGAGCGACAAGTGTTTACACTGGAGACCCGAGCGAATCCTGTTACTTACGAGTGTCTAACCATAATATTTGAACGAGATAGACAGATTCACGGGAGGCGCGAGTTGGGAGCGAGACGCGAAGAGGATGGCGAACGGTTCGCTTGTAGCGTTTGCCGACGAACACTCTCGACGATGACGGGAGCCAGACGTCTTCAGGGAGGTCCTCGGGAAGCGAAAGCTTTTTGATCATGATTTTTTGTTTCTCGCGTTTCGGGCATCGCGAGATATTTTTGAATGAGGGCTTTTTTTTTTTTTAAGAGGCGAGTTGGAAGAGAAATGGAAGAGTAAGAAAGAAAAAAGCGGAAGTTTCGACGGTCAATTTTTTGCAGATATCTCGTTTCCTGTTGATTTTAGAGCATGAACAGTGCTATTCGAAATTGGAGAGAGCTAAATTTCCGGCAAAAAAGTATTAGGACTTTTTTCGATACGAATGTTAGTTTTGGAGTTCGTACAGCAGGAAGTTGATTTTGATTCTTCTAATTTTCTATTTTTCGAAGGTTTTTATTTTTACTTTTAGTGGCAAGTTGATAAAACTGTATAGCGACAGTGAATCGGAGGAATAATTTTTTTCATTCAAAGAAACGTCGAAAATTTTTGGCTGATACCTCGTTCTAGGTTCGGTTTTGGCCACGAAGGTGGACAAAATTTTCCTTGCGGAATTTTTGAAAAATTTATCGACTCCAGTACGAATATCGACTTTCGTTCTTTGAAAAAATCGTAAAAAGGCACAGCCGTGATTTTTCGTTAAAGAAAATCCGGATATCTGGCGGAACACATTGTGCACCGATTCTAAACGAAGGTAAAAGAGACTTGTTTTCTCGCACTCTCGTGTCTGAAGTACCCCGCATTGTCGAGGGTTCTCTTCAGCGATGTACGTTTTGTTGTAAAGACAGCGTCGAGTAGGAACCTTCGATTTTCCACGGTAAACTCGACTTTACGGATGAGAATTTACGCTCAAACATTGACCCATTGTGCGCTTCCGCTGTCGCGTGTGAATGGATGATTCATGGGAGGACTGAGTTCATTCTGCCAGCACTATAGCGCCGCTACTGCACTCGCCACGAGGAAATAAAAGGGCGCAGAACGCAAGAGTGTCCGAAACTTTTGTGACGAAAGCATCGAATTTTTTTTTTTTTTTTTTGTGGCAAAATTTTTTCTCGATTTTTTTTGTTATTTTCATTTCGTTCTTGTTGTCGATTGTGCAAAATTCGTGTGTACGGGAGGAAATTCTTGGTAGGAAGACTGATCGATAGATCGTCCGAAGGCTCGTTCATCATCGGGACATCGATCTTACCTGTCCATGTTGTTCTGAAGTTCGACCTTTATTGGACTGTTACCCGTCGACTGATTCTTGTTGTTGTACTCATTCTTCGGTATCTCTGGAAAATAAATGGAAATAATTTATTTAAAAAAAAATCATCGATTTGGCACAGTTCTGGCATATATTTATGCTGTTACTTATGAATACAATCGTACACATAAATATCTATAAATATATCGATAAATAAATTGCAACGCGAACTCAATGAATTTTACATTCGCTAATTAAATCGATGGCGAACATCGAGATTGGGGCAATCTATTAATTTCTCTTTATTTTCGGTCTAGAATATGACACGAGAAAATTATTTTATTGTGTAAAAAAAAAAATCTCTTTACAATACTCTTCGCGTTACATATAAAAAAATATATATATTAACAAAAACTCAAACAAATATGTAGAGGAGATGTAAGAAGCTCTGTTGAATCGATAAGTGTATGATTCATCGTTCTGGGGTTTTGAATTTCGAGCTGGTGCAGTCTGGTCTGAGTAAGACTCGAAGGGGCGGTAGGAAAAAAAAAAAAAAAAAAAAAGGGATATTATAGTGTATACGCAACGGTGCGCGTGCGAGAATATGAAGGGCCAACCGGCAGAGGGAGTCGAGGGCGGGCTCACCGCAGCGATCGAGGGATCGGCGAAAGGGGCTCCCTCGTTCGTTTCGGTATTCTCTATCTCGTCGAAATTACGGAAGGACTCGTCCCGCGTAATGCACTTGTGTGTTGCGCAGTCGTGAACAGGTACCTTGCGCTGCGAAGCTGTGTAGTGTATAACGCGGATAGACTTTGGTAATGGGCTTGTTTCCTGACTGTCGGCCGATGAAACTCGAAGGGCTTTGTCTGGGGTCCGGGCATTTCCCGTCTCGTCCAATTATTACCGGAACGCGGAAACGCCATTATTACCTCGTGGAAAAGCCATGAGATTTTACGAAAAAAAAATGTCCATCTTAAAAATTTATTAATTGGTTAAAATTATATTTATCACGTTTCTTATATTGTTGTATAACACGTTTTAATATATCGAGGGGCAATAATTTGTGTATCATATTTTTGGGACATTCACATCTCCACCACTGACACAACTCTACTTGTATATTAAAATTGTGACACGATAAAAATACAAACTTTTTTAAGGTATTCAAATAACGAAAATAATTATTCTTGCAATTTCATGATTTACGAAGACTCGTAGTGGTTTTTATTTGAAAGGATAGACGAATAAATTTTTTTCCCATTGATTTTCAACTGCCGGGATGGAATTTGTTATTTTCACGAGTTGAGTCGGAGCTGCTTCGTCGTGAACTTAATTCCATCGTTCGAGAAATCGGGCGTGGGAAGTTCGTGCGATGGACGGTTCGCTAATTGAGGGTGTCGGTTAGAGACTGAATTGGCCGTCCGTCCGGGTCAGAGCGAAAAAAGAATAAGGGCACTGGGAGAGCCGAAGGTATACACAGCAAGGGAATGAAAGAGTTCCATTCGCTGATTATGGCGTTTACGAAGTTGTCCGTGATCGGGACGTTTAGTAACTCACGAAACTCACTTGGCATTCTGTCTCTTAAATTTTTTTTTTTTCTTGTTTATCGTCGTCTCGAATTCGAAAATCGAATTTATCAGTCAAGATTGTCCGAACAATTTTACTGGAAAACTTCGTTCATTTTTAATGCAAACATTTACGGATATCGATTGTTTATTCATTCTCAGATAATTTTATTAAAATATATCTATAAATATACATTTATTAAATTCTGCATTGAATAAATGATCAGTACATACTTTACCCCAACTCGTTTATTTTAACCAGACAGTAATTATTTTTTTTTAAACGACAAAAAATTCAGTCAATTTTCAGACCACGATAAAAAATCTCTTTAAAAATCGCGTGCGAGTTCAACAAGTGAAAAAAAAAAAGAAAAATGAACATAATAGGCGCATTCCCGAAGCTAGGGCATTTGAGATAATATCTCCCAGGATTCTTCTCACGAATGCCGCGTTCTCCCGACGTTCCGCTCAACTAAATTCAACCTCCCAGGAACGTCGCTTTTCATTGCATTAGATAAACCAAAAAAAAAGGAAGCAAAAAAACAGAATAATAAAAGCAGTAAAAAAAGTAACAAAAAATGAGCGATATCGTCGGACTCGAAAAACTGAGACGCAAGGAAAGTCGTCTCGGCTCCACACTTCTATTTAGCTCGGAGCTTTCTCGAGCGAATCCTCTTGTCCGTTCTTCTCGCAGTTATCGCCGAGAAGTCCGGATAAGATAAGCGGGAGCCGAGCGATAAAAAAAAAAAAGAATGTAATAAGAATAAGGAGAACAGTAGCTGAGCCAGGATAGGGCGAAAGCTATAGAAAAGTGAACGTCAGCAGCAAACTTGAGATCCCTTAAGTTCCTCTCCTTCGTCGTGTCTATAAGTCCGTTTCTCTGTGCTCGGCAGCGGGCGAGATCCGCCCAACGATCGTGAACTCAACCCTCGTCAAAGTCTCGCTCGCCCAAGCTTTTCTGCTCAGGAATCTTTCCTCTGCATTAGTTCGTGTTTTATTCTTCTTCGTATTCTTACGAGCGTGAAAGTGCCGGCCGGTCCAATGAAGTCCCGAAGTCTTGTCCGATCTTCGCTCGCATTTTACGCCTCGCTTTTACTCGTATTAGTCCACGATATATTTTTTTTTTATAGTGTGTATGTTTCGTTTTTTTTTTTTTTTTTTTTTTTTTGGATCGACCGTTTTCTTCGCGTCTACCTGCTGTCGCCTAAACGATTTAATATCGCACGCTTCGGGAAAATCTTGGGAGAGAGTAATTCACTGCTCGACTCCACAAAGCCACTCCCACGAGTCGAGGATTTTTTTTTTTCTTCTTTTCTCATTCGGGACGGAAGATTGAGGGACAAGGGTGGGGAATTTTCCGACCGCACAGCGAGATTTTTTTGACGGCGAAATTGCTGAAGATTCTTTGCTGGAATGGATTTGTCTTTTTTACTGCTTATCTTCTCCCATTGGGATGAAAAAACGTTCCGATTTTTTTCTCAAAGAACATATTGCGTTTGTGTAACGGCGCTTCGAAACACTGAATTCTTTCGAACGGCTCGAATGATCGTCAAATTTTTATGATTTTTTTCAGTGGGATTCAGAATTTTGTTCCTGCAGCTACCTCGGAATAAACATTTTAAAAGGACACTCGAAAGATTCTTCAACTTCGCGGTTATTCGGATGATTTCACAATAAACTGAAGCTCCAAAATATTTTTCGAGATCAACGAAATTCTCGTCTTAAAATCCCTTTTCGAATCTTCGGTCGACCCACCATTTTTTTAAATAGTTTCCTTATTCGTACATTTCCTTTGAATTTCAGTCATAATTTAGTTTGAGATTTTTTTTTACCACGCGATTTCCAAACCAATATTATTTATTTATTTATTATTTTTACTTTTTATAATGTTTCGTGTTGAAAGTTCGGAGCTTAGGTCTGTCCGGTCGTGAGCGATGAATCATAGTTTCGAAGGTGCAATTTACTTACTTCCAATATTGTAGAAGTTACCGGACGGTGTGCGCACGAGACAGGACGGCTCGAGATCGGGATCGCGTTCGTGATCGCTCGCTCCGTGACTTCCTGGCAATCTTCCGTTGAGACGGCTCATTGTGGGATTACGGGGTGGCACATCGGGCGGTCCCCGTGGTGCCGTGTTGTCCAATAAACACCCTGCAAAAATTAATTTCAAAAAATCCCTCTTAGAAAGAAACGAAAGAAAGAAAAATGCCTCGAATTCTTATCCAACTGCGCGATAAGGCAAGTGTCAAGAGATTATTCGACCGGCAACGGAAAACGTGTCAGGGGTGAAAAACCAGTTTTTCGACCCTTCAGACAATCTCCGAAGGGACCAATAAAAAAATATCGTCCATTATATTCCCTAATCCTTGGGCGGATGTTCCGAGTCTCGCAACTTCACGGACTCTCAAAGGGTTCAGATCTAACGCGATTATGCGTTTCTCTTCGCTTCCGTCAAAGATCTATTGAAAAAAAAAAAAAATTCTTCTAGACTCGCTGCATTCGGAGTTCGACGGACCGGAGAATAAATTTCAACGTCACCTGCGACGCGTCTCAAATTTTTTTTAAACATACAATTTATGGAGCAGCTAATGAAATGTAAGATCGTTTAAATTGTGCGCTTTGCACTTTAATTTCTGTAGCTAAAATAGTTTCCTTTCTCGAAAAATATTTTACTTTTATTTATCTTTTAGCTGCGTCTCATTTTTCACGAATTTACTCCAATATAATTTCTAATATAATTAACCTAGATTTTACCAAATAATTCCTTTATAAAGAGCGCCAAATTTTTTTTGTTGATCTTTCAATTTTCACGGTTAAACGTTCATTATTCTCTAGTCCGTCGAATTTATTCTCATCTTCTCCATGCTCCAATTTTTTTTCTCAATTAATAATTTATAGCCCATTCAATGAGGACTTGAGCCCTGCATAACGTTACTCCAAAATGTAACAGAAAAATTGCGTTCAGTAGCAAGCAAAAAGTTTTAAAAAAAAAGCACTCGAAGTCTGTCGCTTCGTTCGAAAAAATTTATGGACTTTCGGCTGTTGAATGAAAAGCTGAAAATTTAAAGGTCCGAGAGTCCGACCGCGAGTACCGGAGGCTTTGACTTCGAGTGGGATCTTTAAAAGTCGAGGACACTACGGTGGCAAGAAGACCATTGAGGCTAAGCTCTTCCGCGCTGCTTGACTCTGTTCCGGCACGCATCTCTCGTGGAGACCGTGAAATTTCTTCCTCCCTTTTCTTTAACGTAAAAATGGTCATATTCGAGCTCACGAGTGGCGGTTCGAGTGGGCTCTGTTGAGTCTCCGGGAAACGTCCCGCTGTCTCTGGACAGTCGTATCTCGAGAGCGGTCCATTGTATCGCTCCGAGGACCGTGGAAGAAACGTTTGTACTCCGGGCGAGGCGCAAGAAATATTCGTGGTAATTTTTCACTCGGTGCGCCGAGTGCTGCAACGCCGGTCAATGAAGTGCCTGTGCAGCGTTTCGTCCTCCGGATATTTTTTTTTCCTCCTTGTTTTTTTGTTTCCTTTCCATAAGCGACACTCGAGCTCGAGGATAATGCGGCACTGAAAGTTTCATCGTCTGCGTTTCGGGTGGGAATGGGGCGCTGCGATGTCGGCTCGAAAACCAAGACTCAAAGGATATGAAAGGGACGAGCCACGCGGAGTATTTCACAAAGGTTGAAACCTACTCTATCCGAGCCCTCGCCTAATAGTTTCTATGCTATTCACCCCCCGAACTCTTGTGGCGTGTAAGATCTCTCGAACGATGCGCTTTGCACTTCAACCTCCGCTGCTCCAAATTCTACCTTTTGCTCTTTTGGCTTTTAGCTCAAAAAAAATTATTCTCGTTTTTTTTTACTTTTGGCACATTTTCCTTTTTTTTTTTTTCTGTTGATTCTCCGACAGGACTCGTGCAATTTTTTAGGACATTTTTCGAGTAGTCGCGTTGTCGTCATTTTTTCGAAAAAAATTACGCTAATTTTTTTTAAACGTCGACTCTGGCTCAGGTTTTTCTGCGGCTATTTTGTTTTTTTAATTATCGCTCTTTAACAGCTTTTCACGTGTTGAGAGTGTAATAAATACTGCCGTCTCAAGTTTTTGGGACGAGATACGCTCTTTTAGTTTTTTTTTTTTTTTTTTTTTTTATGATATAAGCTTCATGAGGTAGTACAAGCTATATAGATATGTAAGCGTCAAGGGGCGAACGATGAAGATCCCGGCAAAATGCACTTGCGATCTTTTTTACGATCGAACTTTCCGACAAGTCTGGGAAAAGTTATGTTCGCCCGCGTGTTACCAAACGGACTGAGGTTTCCGGCGATGGTGGACCGAGCGTGAAGCGCGGAAGACTTCGTTTCACCCCGTTTGACCGCGCCATTTCCATCGTTGCGACAACAAAAATTGCAGTAAAATTCTGATCGAAAAAAAAAAAAAAAAAATCACACGCACTACTATTCGTCGAATTTTAAATCCATTCTCAATACAACGAAAACCGTAGTAAAATACTGGCCGACGGAAAAATCGTAGATTTAGGTAAGGAAATAAAAATTGCTGCTCGTCCAATTATGAAGGATTTCTTTTTTTTTTTTTTTTTTTTAAATTGAAAATTGGTGTTATTAAAAAACAAAAATAGGGCTGTTCCGCCGATACGGCAGATGGGCGAGGAGTGGCCGAAGGGCAGGTAAGGAAATTGGAAGCCCCGCTCCGACGTGTTCCCGTTAGAAATACACGTCGCAGAGGTTGCGGATTCGTGCCGGGTCATCGCGGAAGCCCGGAAAGCCCGATAGGCGATACGCCAGAGTACGAGGCTGCCTTCTTATTGGCCGTAACATTATACCGGCTTCATATTTTGCTCAAAGTTGAAGGGCCGTTGCATTAATAAGATATCGCTGAATGGACGCAGCGAGCCTCGAAGGACGAAGGTATAATAATTAGGTAAAAAAAAAAAAAGGTAAAAAAAATATTTAAAAAAACACCCGCTGTGTGGCTCCTTTTCAGGAAATTGGAGCCCTCGCGGGGTCTTCGGAGCATCTCGTCTCGAGGATTAAACGAGACGGAAGGAGTTTAGTTCTCAACGGCGCGGCCCATTCGCCACGTCCTTATTCTTATTAATAGGCAGGTGCGGGGGTGGAATTTTATATTACAGAATCGCCGTGCGCGCATCTCGACGGTCCCGGCTATTATGAACGGAGTCGTCTCTCAAAAACGAGACCGAGTATTCCGCAAACGGGAGTTTCCTGTTGAAGTCGGTAGAACAAATATTTTTCCAGGTACAAAATAACTTCACATGTATTTTCTGTAAATTCTGTAATTATGTTCTCGGAAGCTAAATTCCAAAGTTCCGCCGCGTTCGCTCGAACATCATTCATGAACATTATTCGTAAGGAAGAATAAATATTCTTTAGCTGGAGAAAATTCTACATGTGTTTTTTTTTTCGTATATTTTGTAATTTTTACAGGATTTTTAGTAGGAAGAGGTGTCGAGACAAACAGCTCGTTGTATTGTATTGTGTTAGAAAAAATTGCAAGTTCTTTTTATTAATAGGCAGACCAGAGGGTAAAATTTTGTTTAATTATCGACCACGTCCCGACAGTCGAGACCATTACGAGCACGTTCGTCTCGCAGAATCGATACTGAAAAGTCCACAAAGAGTTTTCTCAAAGGAAAAAAAAAACATTCTTTAACTTTACCCCAACACGTATTTCCGTAAATTTTTAAATAATTTCTACGGTCACAGGAGACGGTCGTGTGTTCTTCAACCCGCAAAAAATGGCTACTCATTTTCATTAATGAGGAGATTAGGACTGGGATTTTATATTTCAGAATCTCAGGCTTACGTGGCGACGACCCCAGCCATTACGAGTCGGCTTTCTCGCAAAAAAGTCGGCGAACGGTTCGCCAACGAGAGTTTGCAAAATGAGAAAAAAATGTTAAAAAAAAAATGTATATATTTTAAAAAATCTCTACATTTCCCCAAATTTTATGATTTTTCTCGAGAGTCAAATCTGAGGGAGTGTTCGTGCGGCTCTTACCGAATGTCATCCATCAGCGCAATTCGTATGGCAGGATCACAAGAGAGTCTCCTGGTGTTGTCGTCTATTAGAAGAAATGGCAAGGGCCAACTTTCGAGCCGGAGCATTTTATCTTCGGCTATGAAGGAGAGAAAACAGCGGTGGCCATGAAAGTGAAACCTGTGGGGGGGGGGGGGGGGAGTTTCGCTGTACATCGAAAAATCAGCGTGGCGCAAGGCATTATGAGCCGGGGAATGACGACAAAGGGCAGAGATGGGCGCCGTCGAATTTTCAAGAGGGCCAGAAAGGCACAGGATCGAATTATCCTCGGCTGGTTTGGTTCCCGTGTCTCTCCTAGGAGCATCCAAGATTTCGAAAGCGAGTCTTACGACTGCGAGGACAGGGTGAGGGACCCTTTTCGGTCCCAGGGTTCCCTCGCGATTCGCGTGAATGAAACTCGGCTCGATTTTCATTCTCGGTCCCTTTTTTCTTCTTTCTCGCTTGAATGCGACTGGAGACTCCGCAGGGACGATCGCGAGAGCTCGTTGTTGTCGCACCCGGCAACGTAATGGGCGGCGTTGCTCGCCCATTGGAGATTCGAACTTGTGAGGATGAGGTCGAACGATCCAGGTAACATAATGTCGTCCTCGTGCGAGCGTGAAACCCATTGCTAATGGAATTTATTAGAGTAAACCTTCTGTCGGAAATATAATAGTCGAGACATTTTTTTTTCGACACAAACTGGAAGAATGAATCGGAGGAGGGGTTCGGCAGTGTACCATTTGGTATCTTAGTTTCCTTTTCCGAAACATTCGCCGAACAGATCCTCGATGTCGAAGGTATCATCGACGAGTGTGCGAAAGTTTAAGCAAAAAGTGGGGCAAGACATTTTTTTTTGTCGACTCTAATCGAAGCCCAAATTTTCTCAGAGTCCAGGTCTTATTAGGATTCGAGTCTTGATAGAATCTAAGTCCTGTTAGAGTTTGAGTCTTATTACAGTCCAAGTATTCGCAGAATCTGAGATTTTACGGATTCCAAGTCTCATCAGAGTGAAAATCTTTCGAGACACCATTTGATATCCGACTCTTCGTTTCTCGAGCATCTACCGAGGGCGTTTTGGATGTCGAAGTCATCATCGGTGAGTGTGCGAAAGTTGGAGCGAAGAGCGGGGCAAAATGGACGAGTGTTCTTCATCGAGTTGGAAAAAAAAAACAGGCCGTCTTTCCGCATCTAGCAAAATCGTGATCCAACCCATGGGTGGTAAAAAAAATCAACGAAATTGCCTTGCCAGCGAGAGCGACATCGGATTCGTCGCGTCGACTACCGACCGACTCCAATCGATGTAAAAAGCCGTCGACTCCTCGCGCTACTCTCTTCTCACCCTCTTCGCCATCGACTCGGCGTTTTTCTTTTCCAACCGTGACATTGCGCTCTCGATCTTGAGGATTTCTCACTTTTTTTTTTTTTTTTTCTTTTTTTCCTTCTTTTCTTTCATTCTCGAGAGTCCTTCTCGTAAAACGCTTTATGTGTGTCCCTCACGCGCTCGCGCCGAGCACGGCGTGTGTTTACCGAACTCTCGAGGACCCGTTCGTGTCCCGGACGAAGGGAGAGAGGGAACCCTTGATTCTCGCGAGCTTGGAGAAACGAGCGTGCGAGACTGATGCGCCCACGTGAAAAAGTGAAGAACTGCCGGTTTAGTGCCGGGGTCGAGAGACGAGAGTGCCGGTGACTGCTGAAATATGACGAAGGCAACGGAAAAGTGGATGAGAGAATTCGGTAGCCGACTCGGTACACCGAGAAATTCCTCTACGTCCGAGTCCTGCTTTTCGAGCTTAGTTTCGGGCCGCGTATAAAAATCGGGAAAAAAAAATTGATCGACGAAAAAAATAATGGTCAGTTAATTTTTTTTTTTCAGGTAATTTGATGAAGGTAAAGATTTTCAGGATTTTAGGAATTTCGTTTTAGGACGCGAATGAAAATTGGAAAAAAAAAATCGACGGAGAAAAAACGATCAGTTTTTTTTTTTAGGCAACTCTGGTAATTGAGTTATTGTCGTGAAGAATTTTGTTTTTTTTTTTATTTTTTATTTTTTTAGATCTTTCAAAAGATTTTCGAGACTATTCGAAATTAATATTCCGATTTAATGAAGGAAATTCTTTACTCTCGACTTTAATTCCTGGGGAGTTTGTTTTCCGGGCGGAAGCTTTTAAGAAGAGGTTTCGAAAGTTTATTGCGAGAATCTCGTCGCGCGAAATGCATTTGACTATTTAAAAAATATATAAAAAGTTAAAAAAAAAAAAAAAAAAATCAACAGTGGAGCAAAAATATGTGGGAAATTATTTGGCTCTTCGACTCGGTTTTCCGTGGCTTGTTTTCTCGTTTAGGTCTCGTTAGGAAATTTTTCGTCGTCGAGTGGCCAGTCGGCTCGCTCCCGGATCGGGGAACAAATTGAGAGACCGACTTGTTGAAAGGATCCTCTCGACGGTTTTTAACTACCCTTCAGCGATCCGCGTTTTCGCGGGGTCACAGGGAAATCTTGAGAAAAAAAAAGATTGGATGCTCGCTCGCCGAGCAGCGAGGGAAGGAAAAAAAAATTAAGGGAGAAAAAGGGAGAAGGAAAAAAAAAAAAAGGTTTTTAATTGGAAGACGCGGGTTGCCGGTTGATGAAACCCCTGGAAGTACGTGCAGCCATCGGTTAGCCGCTTACGTGGATGCTGGCTTCAAAACACTCTGTGTGCGCTTGACTTCTCAGTCCCCCGTGCTAAAAAAGCACTCCTACGACGCTTTACGAGGATTCTTGCCGCTTTATCGCCGAGGTAATTAATGACGTCGGCTGCAAAATTATTGCGACTTACATCATTTTAAGCTCAACGAAGCTTTCGTAAATATCCAAGTAAATATCAAATAAAATATTCAATTTAATATTTAATAAAATATTCGATTAAATATAAAATAAAATATTCGATTAAATATAAAATAAAATATTCGATTAAATATAAAATAAAATATTCGAGTGAAAATTTAATAAAATATTCAAGTCACTTTTTAAGGGAATATTCGAATTAATATTTTCCGTGAAACTCGGACGTGAAAGAAAGGAATAAAATTTCGGAAGAAACTGGAGGCAAAGAAAATTCCATTGCAGCAAGTACAGTGCTCTATGATCAAACACGATTGGCACACACGCAGCGAGCCAGAGCGTGGGAGTTTCGAGATGCCTTTCCAGGTATCACCGCAACGATAATTGGTATCCCTAAGGGTCCTTCGGTTCTCCGTCCCGTTCCATTCTTCGCGAACCACGCGAGCGCACTCTCGCACACTTAAAAATGTTCGTTTTCTTCGCCGGCAAGGTGCAACGAGGCTATCACGTGAGAAAGGCGCGTACGTTTCGCGCCCACGTGGATGCCAGAGCCAGAGATAAAATTCCCTTGAAAAAAAAAAAATTAAAAAAATAAAAATAAAAAACAAAAAGAGAGAAAATAAATGGAATTGTTAAAGCTGAGAAAAAAATCGAAGTGTGTTCTTCTCGCGTCTTCGCGGGGCACGAGAGTGCGTGCGCTCCCGAGAATCGACTGTGGCGAACCGGGCTGCACGTACGAACTGAAGAAAAAAAAAAGGAAAAAAAAAATCTCGCCAATGCGTTCTACGCGGAAACGCAAACAACATGGAGACCGCAAAGATATATTCGCCCACGCGTATCCCGATCTTTCTTACTTCCCTGTATCTCTCGTTTCCTTTGTAACGACTGAATAAACTGCCGAGAAACGAAAGGGCGTATCTTTCATCGTCGAGAGCGTCCGAAACTGTACCAGAGACGCCTTTTTGACTCCCACCGCTCGACACGCCGTCGAGCGAGCCCATTGTAAGGAAACACCCTGATCGAGCGTCGTTCGCTCGTTGGGTTTCTCGGTATCGAAGTACGCGATCGGGAGAGGTATCTCTTGTATACAAACACACATATATATATATATATGAATATGTTATAGCGTTGCAGAAGCGAGCGCGCGCCTTTGAAAATATGAAGTAAAAAGAGGATTGAAAGAACAAAGATTCGCGTAGGCGATTAAACTGGAGATGGTTGAGTACGAACTACGAATCGGTGAAATGCCGACTGTGCGTGTTTTACGGTTGATTTCGTGACTGTACGCGAGCGCGTTTTATGAAACGATAGAAAGACGACGAGCGAGAGTTTTTTTTTTTTTTTACGTGACGATGAAACCGAATAAATATCGTAAGTAAAAATGCGAGGGCGAAGATAGAATCGAAAAAGGAACGAAAAGACTCTTAACGCCCACGTGTTAAACGAATGAATTATATTATTCGTCGGTACGTCGCGGATCTCATCGCTGTGTGGAAAGAAAGAAGAAACAACTCGACGGATCCAACGCGCGGCTCCGGGCATGGGAAAATAATTTTTTTTTTTTCTATCATTGGTAGCGACAGCTTTATTAGACGCTGCGAAGAGAATAATTCGTTTTGACTGGATTCACCGATCAAGTTTGTAACGAATAATTTCAGGACATATTTTTGTACGTAAAAAATTATAATATTGAAGAATTGAACACCGAATTTCGACGTGACGGGAAGCATACGTTGACTAACTTATTATCTATCAGCGTGAAAAGAGTAAAATAAATGGGAATACGAGAGAAATAAATTCTAAAAAAATTCTGAGCGAAGCGTTATCGGGCCGTCGGCTGTGAAAAGATTTGGAACGGTTTCGTTTATTCCACGCCGCGTTGTGCAACAGAGTCGGCGATCGACTCGATTGGCGAGGGATTAAAATCAGTAAACAACGAGCTAATGCATTTTTCTCGTTCTCAATATCTTTAATTTTTTTTTTTTTTTCGCGCGTTAAATTATCGTCGATTGTCAGCAATAAAAAATAAAATAAGTAAATATTATAATAAAATATATGTTCGAGTACATCTGGGTAGTCGGTGTCGGTAAACTTTGTTGACGTTAGTACGGGATAGGTGCGGCGGTCCGTGTACGTAGGTGGGCCGTAATAACGACTGCGGGACCAGACTTATCGCTCCCCCGTTCGAGAGGCTCATTTAATTAATAGCTCTGGCTTATCGGCGGGATTCTAATCGGGCGGGCAGATGCAAAGAGATAAAATTTCATTCCATATATTTTCTCGTTCTTGTGCGCCGCGCTGCACGTGGAGAGATCAACGAATATGGCACATACATATATACACGCACGCATATAGAATGCGTATAATCGGAATACCAAACTATACGTGTGTGCTGTTAGTTATTCCCATGCGGCAGCGACCCGATAGTTAGTCCTATCTTTCGAGAGGACACTCGCGATAACTATCGACTTTTAATATCCTCGATTAAGGCTACCGGATTCCCTTGACGTTATCTCAACGTCGGGATCTCTCGACTCTATTGACCACGTGCTGTTTACCGTATGGATAAGAGAGGGGGGGGGGGGGGCAAAATGGACTACCAACAAAAGTTGATAAACACGTAAAGACGACCACGTTGACTCGAAGGACACACGTGTCTCTCCGTTTCGATGTCTTTGTACCGTGTGGCAGGAAAAAGGCGGGGGGGGGGGGGGGGGCAAAATGGACCACCATAAAAAGTTTCATTTTTGTTGATGAAGTTGTGTCTGCATGAGAAATGTTCATGTTTCTTCGTTCGGAAGCCTTTGCGCCGCATAATGGAGATAGGAAGGGGTGGGTAAATTGGACCACTACAAAATGATAAATTTTTTACTGGGGCGATGCTTGCTCGAGAGAAATCCGCGTTTATCTATTCCAATGTCCTTCTCCGGAACGAGTCCTTTTTTTAGACGTTTTATAATGAGTGGTCCATTTTGCCCCATCATTTACTATAATATACTCGACCGTATCCCGCGTCTTTCGTTATCTTCGACTCCGCCCCCCTTCGCGCCATTAAATAAATCGGCTATTCCCTCCCTCCCGTGTGAGATGGATAAATCTATAAATCTATCGAGTCCTGTACAGATGGGCCATTTACGTTGCCACGGTTTATCACGAAAATCCAATCCAATCTCTTCCGAGCTAACGGAACTTCCATTCGTACCGCAGCTTCGACGGTAACGTCGCAATCGATGCGAACGAAAAAATATCGTTCGCTTAGAAAATATTTTTGCGTATAGTAAAATCAAAATATATTCAATTCAAGTGTGGTGGTTCGATTCACCGTTATGGACATGTACAATGAATATTGAATCTCACTCAGAGCAGTCAATCGGGGTCTAGCTTGGCTCGACTCGAATGATGCTAATAATAATAATATTATTATTTCGTAAAACTGTAGATTTATTAGATCAAATATATAATTATGGTAACGATCATAAAGTACAGAAGCGTGGAAGCAAGGGAAGCTAATATCGCATGCGTACAAGTTATCCCATAGTTTATCGTTGCTTTCTGGATGAGTAAAGGAAAACACATTTCGGATGATGAGCCGTTCGGGGTCGAGTAGGGTCAGAGAGCGGCAGATAGCACGGGTATTAAAGTTGGTTGGTTATATATCGTGTAGCGGGTATAGCATTAGGTTTAGAGAGAGAAACGAGAAACGAGAGAACGGTCGCGCTAGTGAAATCCCTATTATTAATCGGGCCTGTCATTAATCAGCGGAACGAACCTCCCGTCCCCTCCGTCCGTAGTTCGGATCACGGAGTAATCCGCTTTAATTCCTGGATTAACTTTGGACCGCGGACCGAGAACCGAGAGAGCCGCGTCGGACGGCAAACGAATCTGCGCGAGAGTGAGAGCATTTTTTTTCTGTATCCGACTACTCGTGGAGAAACTCGGTCAACACCAGAGGGAGTGTCGCAGTGAAGGCACAACGTCGGCTATCGCCGGCCCTGGAGTATTTTTCTTTCTCCGACTCGACGCTTTCGCAACTGAAGTTAGAAAATTCGATAAAAAAAAAATAATTCTAAACCCGTGTAAAAATACTATCTGAATCGCCAGTCAATCGAACGCATTTCAAAATAAACGAATCCTCGAAAGAAACTTATCAGAATTTCGGGCACGTAACTTACTCTCACCCTCGTCGTCGTAGCGCAGACCAAACAGCCGCTTCCGCCGTCTCGAATAAATCCGCAGGCCCGTAGTCTAAGATCGATTCCGTGCGACTACGACGAGGAGCGGGCCGGCCCCCTCTACCGCAGCGGGAAAAAAGGCCCGGAGAGGGGGTAAACAGAAGTTGTACAAGCCCTGCGGAGTAACTGCGAGAAAGTCGAGAAAAAGAATAAATGAAAATAAAACAAATTAAAATGAAACGAGACAGAGTCCTGAAATTGGCAGTTTTACGGACATTGGATATAGCGGTTGGTGCGAGCGAGCCTCCGTCTCGGAGGTTGCGTCCAACGGTACGCTCCAGAGGTCGTCCGTCGCCCGAGTGTCGCCCTTCCGTGTCGACCATGCTTCCTACTTTCGTACTCTCACTCTTCCCCCCGGCAGCCTGTTCGCATCTTCCCCCACCACCGCGGGCGGTTCGCTCGTTTCTCCGTAATTCCCTCCCCTACTCGGCGTCGAGCGGCAAGCGGTGGGAGAGGCGGCTCGGCTCCGCATCTACACCCAAGAAACTCTCCGGGACACGAGTTGGCAGCAATTAGATCTCAGGTCGGGTCCGCCTGGGTGGGGTTGGGAAGCGGGTAGCGCAGAGCTGCATAGACTCGCGTTCTCTCGGATCTCGGCACGTAAGCGAGCGGGAAAGAGAATGGGGGAGGGAAGGGAGAGGGAGACAGCGAAGCAATCGATAACCACGCACGTGCCCCTAATGAGAATCGTAGCAACGTACGGAACACCCGTAATATTGCCACTGGTGTGTTTCACCCAGTCGAGGCGCCGCGTGTCCGTTCGTTAGTTACGTTCCTTCATCGCTGCCTCCCGCAGTCACCGCGCGTTCCACACGGTATAGAGAGAATTTCTGCACCGATAAAATCGGCGCACAATTACGCTGGAACATCGATACACGAATTGTGTGTTTGTGTATCCATGTCTGTATGTAGCTATATATATATATATATATATATGTGTGTATAGGACGGATTAGGGCGTGATTTAAGTAACGGCATTTACGGATTCCCGGTCAGTAGTATTTCGAGAATTCGTGACTCGCATTCGATGGTCAAGTCCTTACACTACCGTCGTGCAAATCCGTGTTTGGAATTTTTTTTCTAAACTGAAAATTGTAAATGAATTATGGTTTTTCTTGAATCTCTAATCCTAAATCAATTCCCGGTCAGTAATTTTTCGAGACTTGGACATTCGAATTCCCACTGACGAGTCCTCGCACTCGCGTAAGCGCTTTGAGGTTATATTCGGTAAATAAAAAATTTAAGCTGACATGGCGATCGAGCGGACTTTTTTGCGACGCTTTTTATTGGACGACGATGAAAGATATATGCATTTTTTTTTATCGAGTGAATCACATCTGTCTCGAATCTACAGCTCATAAAAGGTGATCTCCAGTTTTTATTAGCGCAAAATTTTTACCTGTCCAACCGCACCGACGTTGAAAAGAAAAAAAAATCTTGAAGCGTAGGGTTGCCACGTATTTCGCGGTAGAGCACGCGACGAAAACGGCGTGGAACGATCGAGCTGATCTTCGCACGGAGATACGCCGTATTTGCGGAGGGACGAGTCTGCCGGACACGGTTGAAAAAGAGGTTCGTTAAAGGCGAGTCAATTACACGCCATTTTTGGACGAGAATAATTCTTGCCGCGTCGTGGTACGAGAGAAATTCGCCACCCGGTTCGCTGTTGCAGGAGTCGTCGAGGCTCTTTGTGTTTATTTTTTTTTTCTTTCCTTTCTCTATGGCACAAGTTATAAGCGGGCGAGAACTCGAGGTCCGTCCGTTGCGCAACGACAGGTGGACGCACGCGTCTGCCGGCAGTCAGCAAAGACGGGAGAGTGTGCCGCTCGGTACTTGCTGGTACCTCGTTCGTCCGCCGCGGCGCGCAGAGCGTTTCAAACCGTTTTGCGGAGTCGGGCGCCTCAGTGGGACGCGCCGGGAGAGGAAGAGAGTGCCGAATGGGTGTTGCTCGTGATAAATACAAACGCGCATACGAAGAAACGAACAAGATCCCAACTGTATCTTTTTTTTCTCCCGTCTTCCGTTCTACCGGAAGCTCTGCCTCAACGCTGCGCGGTGGGCTGAGAAAGCTGGCCGCCCGGAAAATATGGGAGTTCGAGGAACGGAAGTCCGACGAAGGAGAAAAAAAACAAGGAACCCTCTCTCGCTCGACAACGGGGCTGCGTTCTTCGGGTCACTGGGGCCGAGGAAGCTAGCGGAATAAAGGTACTTTTTTTCGACGTAACTCGATAGCATGATTGGTGTGGCGCGCGGCCGGAGAAAAATTACTACTGTTTTTGTAAAATCGTCTACGGCTCGGTCGAGCCCGAATGTTCTCGAATAAATCATTTTCATTCCACATATGGACATCAAAATACAAGTAAACTTCAGACATTAATTTTCGTAGCCAGCAAAATAAGAAAATTATTCTTTAACACAACTACGAACTGAGAGGTTAAAAGAAAAAATATAAAGAATACTGAAATTCGAATGAAAAGCTACCTTGATGTATTTGCAGTTGATTTTACAAAAACAATAGCAACTCGATAAACAGGGTGCGTTCGTTAATGCACGTGTGCTCTGCTCGGCCGAACCCAGTAACATGTATGAATAATCCAATAGCATGCTTCATTAATGGAAAACCCTAATACAACGTAATCCAGAAACCTCATCAATAATAAAACACAATGCCGGATCACAGTACAATCGCAAACAAAAAGAAAGCGAAATTCAGAATTAACTAAAAGGTATAAAAAACCGAGCAGCAAAAAAAAATAAAAGACAACTAAAAAACCCCCAAACGCACCTAGTGAAAAATCGTGCGTGCCGACGGACGAAAGTAATCGAACCTTAGCGATAAAGTAATTCCCTCCGAGTACGAACAGTTGGGAACAAAAGAACGCCCAGCCGAGCGGATTCGCGCTCTGCATTACCGACAAAGCCGGAACGTTAAACTCGAACACAGTTTAACGTCAAAACTTTGGATAGACTGACATGCGAGTCGCTGAATCGTCGCATAAAAAAAATGTTCACTGCTGCGAATGAAAGCTCGGGAAGTTCACAATTGAATTACAATTGAATTACAATTGAATTGAATTGAACAACTGTCTATGGACAAAAAAAAAATCTAACTTTTCCACAAGGACTATCCATCGGGTAGCTTGCTCCCTCTCTCCATCTCTCTCATTCGATTCTTAAACTTGTGAAATATGACGCTCGCGAGCGAAGTTTCGTAGAACTAATATTAGCTGTCGTCAAGTCGGACGGGACAGCGAGCTATG